>JABSTQ010009110.1:0-378830 GCA_013358835.2 Ixodes persulcatus
TGCTTTTGAGTGATATCCCACACCCTCTTTTCTCTTCCTGCAGCCAAGCAAGCCATCGACTGCCCGCCAACGACGCAATTCTTGCGGTGCCGGAAACTGCCCGATAGAGTGACTGGGGAAGGTTTGTAACAATATTAGCATAGAGGATGTGATACACAAAGACTGCTGGACAGTACACGGCAGCCCCGTTGCTGCACATTGTTCTGCAAGCCTCGTGTCGCACGTCCTCTATGATGGTAATGTACTTATCATTCATAGTCAACCACTCTGACAGCACTGGCAAAACCTTCTCAAACAGCCTTTTTAAAGGCCAACCACATCCATTTTCGAGATGCCCACTCGGTGGAAGCTGCCTCCCGTGTCTCGGAAACTTTATAGTTTTAAACCATTAAAGAAAAGTGTCCAAATTACCTGGAATATGCCAAGATCTAATAACATCACTTTTACTGTGCACTCCCTTTGCAGAACAATCTCCATAGTGTGGAACCACAGAAATTATAACATATTTATGTGGGGATGCTACAAACTTTTTAGGAGCCTTTAAGTTAAGACACTCCATTTTGGTAGACTTGTTCCTGTTCGTTTGCAATGACTCATACATACCAAGCTTGCGATGTAAAAGAAATGTGGCAACAGTCAGTATTGTTCGCTTCTAAATGGTAGCCTCTTTCCAGGCTACCGGAGAGGAGTGATGTCTCCTATTGCCCTGCCGACCTAATGGTATAGCAAAAATGCTATATCATTATGGCAAGTCCTAATGGGATACGTAGTGGAGACAGTTTGTCAAAGAAGCCATCTAGTTGCCTCCTTTATGGCACTAACATGCATGTGGTAAAACAGTGACACCGGAGGATGCATACGGCAGTTTTCCTATTGCAGCTTTCGGCGCCGTAGTAGTAGAGGTGCCGTAAAGGCAGTGTACAAAAGCAGCAAACTTTTTGTTTCGAACCCAGGCAGAGTTAATAAATTACAAACTTTGCAAATTCAGACCTCAGCAAGCTTTGAAAATTTTTATACCCTTTAAGCTTAAACTTTGGGAGGTTCACAGCATCCCCACATGGGAGTGCTCTTTATGTTTTGCGAGTGGCCAATTGCTGGCCCGTAATTTTTCGGGGACCCCAGGTGTTCACGATACTAGTAGGGAATTAGCTGTTGTATGTTTGTTCTGTTTCAAATGGGATTATACATACTTGATGGAAAAGGGTATTTACACCTTACCAACTTTGCATATTTCTAATGGGATAATTGTTCATGTTTGTTTCATGCAGCCCTTCTTCCTGAATCGAGAAAAGGCCCTAAAGAGGGAATACTTCGTGGCAGATGGGCATCACGTCCACCGTATCGTTGGGGTCCGCAAGATGAGCAAGCTCATCAAGCTCCAGGTCAGGAAGAAGCTCGGAGCACAGTGGATTGGTGTCAGACATTGCCTGGAGCTACCACAGATCCGCTCGTGCAGCCACTGCAGGACAAGAGACCACAAGTTGTGGTTGTGCCTGAACTTCATCTGCCACCAATAACCACGGTAAGCTGTGCCAAACTGCATTTAGCTAAAAAAAACAACACAGGGTCTCTTTTGTTATCCCCAAGACGATTTGAAGGTGAAAACCCAAGCACCGATGCATTAAAGACAGACACATGATTTACGGATGCGGCGGTACCCCAAGTGTACACTAAGTAAACAATCTAATTTCGAAGACTGCATAAACACTGTGGCTCCCTGAAATCCGAAATACACTATGGGCATTCTTTATTAAGGCGAAAACCTTATATGTCTCATCGTTCAGTCCTTAAAAAAAAACACTTCGACAATACGAAGGAGTCCAAAACATTTACGTGACATCTGCAAATATTAATATTCCTCCAAAAAGACTTTTAGCCCACGTCCCTCGGCTGGCGTGGAACCAGCAACCTTTCGTTCAGTAGTTCAACGCAGTATGCCTCCGCCCGTGGCGGTACGTAAACTTTTTTGTACCTTTCGTATCGTCAACGTTTTTTATCTCAAGGACTGAACGATGAGACATAAAAGGTTTTCGCCTTAATAAAGATTGCACATACTTAGTGTATTTCGGATTTCAGGGAGCCACAACGTTTATGCAGTCTTCGAGATTAGATTGTTTACTTGGTGTACACCATGCTAGGCCACCTGTGGTTTCTTTTGTATGCTTGTCTAAACAAATGATTTGATGCAGTAATGAAACCGTAGTCAGCACCATGAATTTATTGAGTGCATTAGTAATGACAAAGTGTGCCTACTGGTTAAAAAAAGATTATGTGTTTTTAGACAAATTCGAAAAAAATAAAAAAAATGACTAGCCGGTAAAGATCCGTCAAACCATATTTCTTCAATGAACTCCGATTGTGAAGGTTATACATGGCCAAAAAATAAAACCACGGGGTGGCATTTTTTTTCGCAAGACTACTCAATACAGGCTTTGACTTTCCAAGAAAAGATCTCGCTTCCCTTTTAAAATATTGACCAGTTAAAGAAAAGGGGAATTATTTTGCTAATTTCTGCTAAGGAAAAATCATAGATCTATTTCTGGGACAGTTAAAAAGCTACTACTAAAAACTACTAAACTCGGAAAACATGAAACCCTGCTTATAAAGGAACACATTTGCTTTTGAGTGATATCCCACACCCTCTTTTCTCTTCCTGCAGCCAGCAAGCCATCGACTGCCCGCCAACGACGAAATTCTTGCGGTGCCGGAACTGCCCGATAGAGTGACTGGGGAAGGTTTGTAACAATATTAGCATAGAGGATGTGATACACAAAGACTGCTGGACAGTACACGGCAGCCCCGTTGCTGCACATTGTTCTGCAAGCCTCGTGTCGCACGTCCTCTATGATGGTAATGTTACTTATCATTCATAGTCAACCACTCTGACAGCACTGGCAAAACCTTCTCAAACAGCCTTTTTAAAGGCCAACCACATCCATTTTCGAGATGCCCACTCGTGGAAGCTGCCTCCCGTGTCTCGGAAACTTTATAGTTTAAACCATTAAAGAAAAGTGTCCAAATTACCTGGAATATGCCAAGATCTACATAACATCACTTTTACTGTGCACTCCCCTTTGCAGAACAATCTCCATAGTGGTGGAACCACAGAAATTATAACATATTTTATGTGGGGATGCTACAAACTTTTTAGGAGCCTTTAAGTTAAGACACAATACACAGAAGTTAGAGAGGCACAAAGTTTAACATTTGTTCCGTTGAAAGCGCAATGTTTTAGCCCAATACATTGAAATATAAAATGTGCCTACAATTTAAACATAGAAACACACTTCATTCATTTTAATCACGCGTCAACCTATTTTATGCCGAATAGAGCAGCATGTCGGCTGCCCCGGGACCAGTTTGTGTTGTCTGCAGTCTTCCTAGCCTCCAAGAAATGCTGGCACTTCCAGCATTACATGCACCGAAAAGTCAAGGGAAAGTAAACAAACGAGAAAGTAACTGTATGGAAAGGTCTTTATTCCGTGCTGGTCTTGGGGGAAAGAGGGAGGGGGGGCACAAAGTTTCCTTTTGCAAGCGGGGATCACAATGACGTCGCAGCAAGACTTGTAGCAGAACCTGCATGCCTGTTCGTTTGCGGGTGCAAGCACCAAGTCTACCAAAATGGAGTTCCGGGCCATTTGTTGTGCGGCAAACATTTCTCGCACTAACTTTTAGTCAAGGCAACAAATTCTTGGCCACAGTGTGTACACCCATGATGCTCGATAAAGATGGATCTCCATTTTGATAAACAACTCCTACCCACCCAGCAAGAGACACATTCTCTAGCAGTCAAGCTCTGCCGAAAGCCCCAGGCCCGTACCTGCAAAATACAAACAAAAAGAAACAAAGAAAAGCAAGCATTAGACACACAATACGTAACTTAGCAGTCGAGGGAGTGCTCCGTTCTCTTACTCGGTTACTCGGCAAGAGTAACCCAACCTGACTAAACCCATGCTGCTACCAAGAAACGGCTGCAACTGAAGTGCCTTGACATTGTCAGGGAACATGAGCGCATGCATTTTAAGGCAAACACTCAGGCCCGATACAGCTGTGATCAAGTAAGATCCCTGTCGCGCTGCAGCACACAAATCTCCGAACAGCACAGTGTCTCGGCGAGATAAGGAATGAGCACAAAGAAAAAAAACTGATCTGAAACTGTCGCACGACGCTCACAAGGAAGCTCGCAATGTCTTTGCACACGTGCAGAACAAACATCATACCTAACTTACCTGCAAGCACCCTCAGACCCACAACCAAGACATGCGGTTAGAAAAGCAAGCATGCCATGTGGCTCAAGACAGCTGTGAGCGAGGAACACCCCTAGCGCTTTCAGCAACGAGCTAAACCAAGAAGCACAGTGCCCCGGCCAGCTGGTGTTATACAGTGAAAAGAGAACATCTTGGGCAGCAAGCGACAGATGCTGCATACAGTGCATGCACGAAAGTATCATGCAGTGAAAGCAGGTTGAATGTCTGACAATTGGAACATGCACTCCAAGCGAACGCCTGTTAGTAAGAAAGGAGGGGACAGAATAGTTAGCACAACGTGGACCTCCTCAAACTGTCGGGGTGGGATCCGGAACCCACACTGGTGTTGCTGCAGAACGTATGTGCACCTCACTCCGGGTTCACATGGAACATACTTACAACCCTGGTTGGCTTCGGAAGTGTTAGCTAAATATTAGCCGCTCCGGCTTCGGAAGTGTTAGCTAAAGGATATTTCACAGAGCATGTGGATATATATCTCCGTGTATTGTAAGGACCATACGCTCCATACACAGTTTTATTGCATCTGAGGATGCTATATGCAGATAACGGGAAAAATGGCATGCCTATGACCTATGGCAAAGCTTGGCTTCTGAATAAAGATCCTTGAAATTTGTGATTTAAGTGGATATATGGAAGAACGCTTTACCGTTGCAGACTGCATAGCCTTTCTCCTGTAGAGATAGTATTGGCGCTTGTAGTCTCCTTGGAAATACAGAAACAAAACTGGCTACATGCACTATTGAACAGATGGGACTCAGGAGAGCATCTGAACTGTTAACGTACAGCACTGTAAAAAAAGGGCAAAATAAAAAAAGAAAGACCGATTCTTACACATCGTTACATGTACTGAAAAGGCTTGCACTAGCACAAATACTATAAAGGACTATTTGCATTAGCTCGATACTTGACGAATTTCTCAAAGCTACCCGTTCCATCGGGCAGAAGCTTCTGGGACCAATTCACGAAAATTCAGTCGTTTGCATTAGATGTAACAAAAGTAGTGATCCCTGATTGTGATTATTCACCTGTACAAAGCATGCCAGACAGCTAGTGATGTTCACGTGCAAGCAGCCTTTAAACCCACGTGATAGTACCTATGGTAGTACACACCGCTAAAGGCAAAGACAGCGCTTGTTTTTGTCTCGCACGCGATCGCGAGAGCGGGGGCAGGGGGAAGCAAAGTACCTTCATGTAGTCAGCCCATCGTTTAGAGTTTACTATTACAAGACTAAACCTTGTGAATTTGCCGTCTCGCGAAAGTACAGTGTCAATTATTTTATTATTTTACTGAGATGGTGCACGCTTCACGTTTACATTTATGCGGTGGTACATATGATGAAAAATATACTAAACATACCAAATAAAAGCTAGCATAACTTACCTGGTTCTTGACATACAGAAGGACTCGAAGAAGTCCCGGCCGTCGGGGTCCTGGTACAGCTGTCGCACAGTGGTGGCGTACTCGCCGAACGTCTTTCTAGACCTCAACAGCGTGCGGATGGCTCTTCGCTTCGTCTTGATACTCAAGTACTGCTCACATGCAGCCCGAAAAGCAGTCAGCCGAGTCATGTTGACGGTTCTTGCATTGCTGACGTACTACCTCACCACACAAAGGTTATTAGCTCAGCAATCCCAGCTTCGTACGTGGGATCCACACGAAACGCCATCACGAAAGCAAAGGAATGAAGACGGCGCGACGGCGCCGACGGCGCAAACAGCGCAACGATCCCACAGATTAATTTTCATTGGACAGTCGCTCGGGACCAAAGCTGCATTTCGATTGGTCGTCACGTCACCGCCAGAATGCGCTCGTGCCTGCGTGCGCGCGTGCGCGCTCGCCCGAAGCTGACACCGTCCAAACCAAAGCGCACGGTTCTGACTCAGAAAGCGCGCCTGGAAACAGCAAAAACGTCCCGAAATGCGTCACATCCGGAGGCGCACGACCTACAGCCGCAAAAAGAAGCGTTGGTTTGGATCGCGCTTTAGGGTCGTTGCGTGCGCTGCGCCGCCATGGAGGTGCTTCTACGGTGGCCTTTTTCGGAACTACACCGCACGAGATCCAATGGGAGCCTCGTTCCTTGATGACGCGCGCCAGCCAATGGGAGCCTATCCATCATATTTGTGCTACAGACGACACTGGGACAGGGGAAGGGGTGGTCGTTTGGCGCGGCTTCAAAGCTGATGACGTCGGTTCGCTCCATAAAACAGTTAATGCTTTCGCATTAATAAAGATAGAAGTATAGCAGATATTTTTTTTTAGTAGCCAAGTTAACACATAATTGGGACCGAATAAAAGCTTTTAGAAACATTCTAATGAAGGCTATCAAGCACATCCTCAGTGCCGATCATAGCTACGCACACTATTCCAAAACAAAAACAAAAGGGGCTCTCAATAGGCGGTGATAAATAAACAATCTCATTTATAGTCGATTACTTTTCTCCGCATCGAGTAGGCTCGCGCGAACGCGCTCGAAAGTGCTTCCAAGTGCGGCAAAAGAAACAGAAACTACAACGTATGCTGCAATAACAATAAAATATAATGATACTTCTCTACATGTTAGGCAGACCGATGCAACAAAGGGCTGCAAAGCAAAAACAAAAGCACCGGCCACCGATTCGCTGATTACATTTCCACGGGACGTTCAAGGCGCCGCTCCCCAGGGCGCCACCGTGCGGCATCCAGGCGCATCGGAACCGAGCTTCGGCCTTCGCTTTACAAGTTCCGTCGCCGCTGGTTCCTAAACTCCACCGTCTCCGCACCGTCCCGATTTCGGCACGGCGCCGACGGCGCTCGCGCCGGGACGGGGTGAGGAGCCGGTTGTGTGATTGAGGCCTAAAGGCCCATTCACACACTAGCAACCGGGTACGACCGAGAGAGACACGACCTGTTGAAACCTCTTAAAGGCCGACGTACAACCTCGGTCTTCTGCAGGGAAGATAATTCTTTTAACGCTCCCCTCCCCTAAGCTGCGAGGAGAGCCAAGTTGGGGCAACCTAAAAAGTGGAGAGGATATTGGAAAGGAGCAGGAGGGCAAAAGTGGAAAGCGCGAAGTGTACGTCGGCCTATAAAAGTTCTTATGACGAGAGAAAAAAGATAGCGCAATTCTTCCTCTCCCCGCGTTTTCCTCCTTTTCATCGACGGCAATCCTCCTTGCCCTCCGTCCGCGCCCATCAGCGAGGACCCACAAGGCGCGCGCCTGTGTGCCGAGCCGTACATGTTATTGCAAACGGTGGACTAGAGATTTTTTTTTTTTTTCAGATATGAAGACAGTTTTGTTTTCTAACGTGAAGAAACTAGCGTCTGTGCACCTTTATTGGAGTTATAAAGCAAGGGAAGACGTCTCTATCGGCAAATATAATAGCGCGAGCAGAGTTGGAATCGCTCGGGCATGAAGACAAGCTTTCTCTAATTCCGCTGAACGCAAACAATTAAAAAAAAAAAGTAATTTAACGTAGATGAGTATTTCGGGACACCGGCAAGCACTGCAAAAATATGTTTTTTTTTACCCGTTTATCGCAGCAAATGCTGAGAGCAACCACACGATAAAATGCACATCTGCCTGCGTGTAAATAGAGTTTCGTGGGCGAGGACCGCGTTGCTAGCGGGAGCTGGTGCCGTCGCTTTGAGCATGGATTGGGCACGCGCTCACAAGGCTCGCAATCCTTAGAGTACGCTCTACTAAAACGTTTTAGTATCTTGAACGAAGTCATTTGAAGAACCGGCATCACTCGAGTTAGGCAAATAAAAGACACCACAACGCGTGCAAAACCAGGGCTTTTCGGTAATTTTTAGCATTACCGATCGTTTCGCCAAACCAGCAGCTTGGTTTATTTCGTACACATTTTATAAACGTCGAATACTACCTAAGACTGTGCACATCCGACGACTGCTATTTACGCGCCTCGCGCATATAACTAACTACCAAATACACTCGCTTGTAGCGCCTCAGTTAAAATTTAAAAAAATAGCGTGCTCGGTTGCCTTTCCAGAGCTTTTCTCATTTATCCCTTTTATTAGCGAGGCCCTTTTTCATCCTTATTCTGTTTCGAGATATTGTTTTGACGTTCTCACGCGCGAGATACGCCCTTGAGTTCACTTGCAAAGATATAAGCTTTGCCGCACACCTGCGGGCGTCTTACTGCGTGCGTTACAAACGAGGACAGAGAGATCTTTCAGAAAAGCCATCAAACGACAAGAGCAATTTTTTTCATTGTCAATAAATGATGTTTTACTAATCACAGATGGCAAATAACATAAAAAGATGAAGACAACAAAATATTTATTGGCACAAAGCAAAAATATTGCACATTCGGAAGAGATCGGTGTGAAAAAAATGAAAGCCGTTTACAACTCCCTGTAACGCCGAATTAGAGCGCAGCTCTTGAGGAGGAGGGGAAGGCACGGAGAGGGGGGGGGGGTCACGTGACCTGGTCACGTGACCTCGAGGGGGGGGGGGCGGAGAAGATTTTCCGCTAAATTTAGCGGGGAAAATTTCCCGCTAGATTTAGCGGGGAAAATTTCCCGCTAAATTTAGCGGGGAAAATTTTTCGCTAGACTTAGCGGGGAAAATTTTCCGCTAGATTTAGCGGGAAATTTTTTCCGCTAAATTTAGCGGGGAAATTTTTCCGCTAATTTTAGCGGGGAAATTTACCCATCATGCACCGCGCGGTTACGCCGACGGCGACGCCGCTCAAGCCGGAAACGGGCGCCTAAAGGCTGAACTCCATGGAACGAATTATGTGACGAATAACTGGCGAACGCCGCCCGACAGCACGCTCGCTTTGCGCGCGACGTAGCAGCCACTGTGTTGATTCCACGCGCAGAGCAAAAGCTGCCGGCCAAAATTCGTCAGTTATTCGCAGCATATTCGTCCCATGGAGGTCAGCCTAAGCTGACCTCCATGGGACCTTATTCGTCCCATGGAGGTCAGCTTAGGCTGACCTCCATGGGACGAATATGCTGCGAATAACCGACGTATTTTGGCCGGCAGCTTTTGCTCTGCGCGTGGAATCAACACAGTGGCTGCTACGTCGCGCGCAAAGCGAGCGTGCTGTCGGGCGGCGTTCGCCAGTTATTCGTCACATAATTCGTTCCATGGAGTTCAGCCTTAAGAGCTGCGCTCAAAAAATGGAAGGAGCTGCATTTGGCACGAGTTTCTTGAGGCCAGTCTTTGTCAATATCACTGGGTCAAATGATCGTTCGTGAAGTAATCCTGAAAAATAAATGCAGCATCGCATATTTTTAGTTGCCATTTGTGAAGCACCGATCGTGGAAATATGTTGCACAGACCACAGCGCTAGGAGCTCGATCGTTGGTGACTCTCCTTTCGCTGACACAATATGCACGCGGTAACACTACAACCCTCTTTATTTTAGTGGAACCCCAGTCTCTCAAGCATCGTTCTCAACTCGGCCGACTCAATGCAAGCGAGCTAAAAGTGAGTGAGTCAGTTTCTATGATCATGTACGCGCGCAAAGTGGTGTCTAAATTCTTCGTGCCGGTAATTTAGTTCTGTGTTTGTCTCGCCGATCGCGGAAATATGTTGCACAACAAAAGCGCGAGTTGCTCGATCGTTGGTGACTCTCCCTTCACTGACGCAATATGTTCAGAGAAAACACGTGTCAAAGTTGTTCATGCCGATAATTTTGTTCCGTCTTTATCTCGTCTCATGCTCGTATTAGGCGATCTTTATCGGCGAGACCGAAAGAGACAGGTGATACGATCCAGAGTTTTATAGTGACTTACCTCGCAAAGTCTCGCTCGGAGGCTGTCGAAATTTTTCCGACCGATCCGGTGGGGCCATTGTCTTCGTCGCTGAAGATTTTTTTTTCCCGTCGGAGCGGCAGAAAGCTTCTTCCCTTTCGCAATGCTGTTTGTGCATTCCACAGCGCAGCATGATGGCATCGCGTTGCCGCCAAAATCGTAAAAAAAAAAAAACCCGGCCGGGCCGTAAGCAACGGAGTTACCGCTAGGCCTCGCCCAGTGATGGCGTTTGGTTTCTAGCAGACGACCGAATCGCGCGGGATCGTGGGAAGGCGACGGTCACGTGTAGCGCCCGATCCAATTGACCCCGTAAGTGATGACGTTACAACAAGGCGTCTGGGTCCAAACAAACCGTTGCTAGGGACGTTGCTATGGACTAATGCATGGAGACTCCACATAAGGCTAGATTTTTGCTTACAAGTAAGTAAATAATTTTTTGTAAGCAACCTAACTTCTTGATATCGAATTATGAAGATGCTCTTGTCGTCTCAGTGTCGTATCGCAACGATGAAAGCCATTTCTGAAGACTTGCACTCCGCTTTGCTTCGGTAGCAGACGACACGATAGATTTGCTGGCCTCTGTTGCAGCGGGCGTCTTCATTGAATTGCGCCGGTAAACGAGCGACAAAAACAAGTGAATCACCATGGTCGTAGAGGCCTCCGCAATGTGCGTTTTTTTTTTCTTTTTTTTCTGGGAAGAACTTAGCTTAGTTACGAGGGGTGAAAATGCCGTAAAATCAAACCACGTCATGCAGATCAGTTACGACGACGACCTGAAGTGCATTACCGGCGTAGTGCAGGCCAGCATGAGAAACAAATCGTACGCCGTCGAGGTAAGTCGTTTGTTATGATTATTATTGTGGTTTCAGGTTATTAAAGAATTGCATGTCTATCGCAATTTCGCAGTATTTTGCTTTTTTTTTTTTCCCCCTTGGTATACATCAAATTATGTGGATGTGCTCTTTTGGTGAAGATCTCCATCGAACCCGCGATGCGAGTACAATCTGTAATGAACTCACCTTATGTTTTTTATCCAGTTCTTTCGCGCTTTGGGTTCTTGCGGAAATCTGAAGAAACTGCAAGGGTCTTTCACCACGCGATGGTTACAACCAGGTATATGAAGCACCCTCGCATAGCGCGAGTCCGCAAACAAAATTTGGGATCTCTACCGATCGCCTGAAGTGCTTTTCTCACGGGTGCAATGCGATCTTTTAGCAGACGATCATCTCGATCGACGTCCGGACTTTCGATAAACCATATTTTGCATCGCACCCCACTATGAATTATTATATGTGTCTGAAACTCATTGTATTTCAAACAAACGCGATGTCAGAATATCGTCTTTATTCACACGATTGAAACGACGGCCCCGGTTTGGCCGGCCGGCGTGCGGCAGACGGCATACTTCTTGCATTCGTCGTCTGCTGCAGGCATCTTGAGGACCGGAAGTTGCAGTCGTAAATATTTCAGAAACGAGCGATTACCGGCACACTTCTGTCGAAACATATATGACATTCAAGCTTTCTACATCTGTGATTTTTAGAAGTTTAAATCCTACTCCTGATTTTTGAACGGTCGGGTTTTCGTAGCGAAACCGAGCCACATGTATTCGTCCATAACAACGACCCTAGCAACGGTTTGTTTGGACCCATGACGTCACACTTACGGAGTCAATTGCAGCGAAGGGAAATAGAACTTTTGAGAGGAAAAGGGGCTGGGCGAGGAGAAATTTCTCTTCCCCATTTCAGACAATGGTTTGCGCTACCTTTCTGTATATAGGGGCTTTAAACACACTGGCACGTTGGCGCCATCTATGCGGTGACCCTGGAACTGCATTTCACGAGTGCTAAGGTTTTGCGGGATTTCCGAGGTCAAATGTGCGTTATACCTATGAGGAAGGCTCGTTTATAACGTTGACAAAAGTTTTTCGAGCCAAGAAAGAAAAGATAATAGTCCGGACCGCCATGTTTATACTGCTACCCAGAAGATGGCGCCAGTGTGTCCTCTCGTCGTAAGAGCCAAGGCAGTCTGTTTTAATAATGATAATAATAATAATGTTTATTTCCACCATAAGATGGTGGCGATCAGGAAAAAAAGTTGTCAGGTACAGCTTGACGAGTCCCTGACCGCCTACAGAAAGCAGCAACAGAGCCGGGAAAACGGTAATCATGAGAAAACAAAAAATTGTACAAAGGTTGTCACTATCAGTGGCGTCACAAGGGGGGTGCGGGGGGGGGGGGGGGGGGGGGGGAACCACTCCGGGTGCAGCGCTCCGGGGGTGTCGCGACGGGCGGTTGGGGGGATTCCGAGTCAAGAGGTCCAACGCGTCAAGAGGTCCAACGAGTCAAGAGGTCCAATATTGGACCTCTTGACGCGTTGGACCTCCTGACGCGTTGGACCTCTTGACTCGCCGTGGATCTCTTGACTCGTTGGACCTCTTGACGCGTTGGACCTCTTGACCCATATTGGATCTCTTGACTCGTGCCTTGATGTGTCAAGAGGTCCAACGCGTCAAGAGGTCCAATATTGGATATCTTGACTCGTTGCATCTCTTGGTGTGAAATACGTACAGGCAAGGGGTGTCAAATAAGTAAAAAGAAAAAAAAAAAAAAAAAAACTACGAGGGCGTTTAAGCTTTTTCTTATGATGTGAGAATGCGTGAGCACTACCTTTGCCCGAGTTGTGTTACCGCAACGGATAGTGCGCCAGTTTCACGGTCAAGAGGGCCTAGGTTCAAAACCAGGCCTAGGTTCGAAACCAGGATGGTTTCGTGCTCACGTAACCAGAAAGGTCACGTGACCAGAGGTTTTTTCTGTTTGGTCACGTGACCAAAGAGGTCACGTTACCACAGTTTTTTTTTGTCACATGACCAGGTAGGTCCCGTGACCAGAGAGATCACTTGACCAGAGTTTTTTGTTTGTTTTTTAGTTGGACAAGTCACGGATTTTGACGACGGATTTTTCGCTGACAGAGCCAGGTAATTGTCACGCATTAAAAAAGCAGACAATCGAGATGCTAACAAAATAAGGCGGAGAAGAAAAATGTTGGAAAACAATTGACCGCATCTCCACGTGGTGAATGATGTTGCTTGGGGCGAAGCTCTGGTGGTGCTTGTCTGCGTAGACGCCGAGCCGCAGCATGCCGAGCCTTTTCATTCATGTCAGTAGGAGAATGTGTGGTTTTCTTTTTTTTTCTTTTTTTAAGCAGACAGATGGGATGTCATCTCGGAACCCCCTACTCTTTATTTTCTTCTTTTTCTTTTTTCATAATTTTTTTCATCTTTTTTTTTCAATTTTTTTGTTTTTGCCCTACACGAGCACGTGAGCACATGCTCACGTGCTCGTGAGCACGTGATCTCACGAGCAGAAGCACGAGCACCCGACGCCGGGCCTACGGCGGACGGCGGACGGAGGACGGACATGGCTAGCCCCTAAGGAGCTTCGCCCCTAAAAGAGCAAAAAGCTAAGCTGTCAAGACTTCCACACGGCAGGGGGATCTCACGAACACGGCTTTGATACATCGTTACTGGCCGGTGATGTAATCAGTGTTCGTGCGTATGACCCGTGATTTACTTGGTTTCTGAAGCGCCAGATACGCGCGCGCTGGGCTGTGGGGATCGCATGCTGGGCACTGGATTTGTAAACACCGGAAATCATTGTTGTTATAAACTGTCAAGCTTATAGCAACATTGGTTTGTTGGGACCTGCAGCCCCACAGGGCTGTCTGCCTTTGCTTTTCTACCCCTGACCACAAAGTCGTAAATCTGCATCTCCCGTGTTGCTCTCGTACCCCCGTGAATATTGAACACGTCAAAGGAAAGATCTTAACATTCCACGATTTGAGATGCCTTTTTTGTTTAGGTAGTGACTACTTCGACATCCGGGTTCAAAATAATTTTAAAACTACTTTGAACACATCTTTCGTCACATACGGAAGATATGTCCACGTATTTGCTATTTCGACGTCAACCATCACACTAAGCACTATTACGGCGTTTGACGTCAGAATAACTGAAGATTTTTTTTTTTTTTTTAGTTTCTGTGACATCATTTTTAAAAGTTGTAGTAATTGTTTAAATTTGCTCACGTCTCGTCAAAATAGCTTCCTTGATATTTTGAAGTCCTTGGCCTTCGAAGAACTTGAAGAGACAGTTTGCCCTGTCGCAGCATGGCATGTAAAGTTTGTCATTTTTCCATTCGCCATGGACTAGCACTGGACACACTAGATCTATCGGCTTCAGAGATCGACTTGCTTTCCGACACAAACAGTTCTTCAGTGGACTTCAATCTCTATGACCATATTTTCTAAAAATGATTGAGCAACTAACCTACTATCTTATAATTCCATACCGATTAACACATCGCGTAATTTCAACTAAAAATAAATTATATCGACAGACAAGTGTTTGGTAATTCGTGCCAAGAATGCTTAATCATGAAACGTTCCGTTTCATGATTTATTTTACAGCATTCTCAAAATACAGAGCAGTAAAGGAGTTACATATTGCTAGCATAGGTATATGTGGCTGCTCCGTGCTTTTGAGTAAGCCAATGGCCCAGATTAACGCGCTAGCTTGCGGCGGTCATAAAGTTTCAAGGATACAATGCTGACATTCATTTCCAACACTCTATTTGACGCCAAGTGGCGTAATTTGGGCTCGTTTAAAGACGCCCTCCAATGATATTTGAGCTTCCTCCCATGCTGTGTTATTTACTCCTTTAGTGATTCGGTGAACTCAGTGAATAAAAAGTAAAGCATAAAATAGTAGCGCATCATATTTTAATAGAGCATACGAGAACCCGGGACTGGACAAATGTACCCAAGAAAGTATTTGCGATTGCAAATACTGAGATACATGAAAGGGAAGGCCAAACGCGAGATGCTGAGGTACATTTGTATTTTATATCTCGGGAATTTGAGATACACTTCCGTAGAAATGGCATAAATCTGTCCTAGAACAGAGAGACTGCAACACACATACTAAGTTCTACAAGTCCAAAATATTTCGCCAGGCACTATTTATTATTTAACACTCAAATACATATACATTGTGGCAAATGCTATCTGTCTACTTGTCGTCAATAGCTATATATTGTCCAAAATCATTCAAGTAGGTCAAACAGACAGTAACCGTCACAAGCAGCCATTAATAGCAATATATTTATAAACAGAGAAGATAAAAATAAGGCTCGATGGACCTCTTGACGCGTTGGACCTCTTGACGCTTTGGACCTCTTGACTCGTTGGACCTCTTGACGCGTTGGACCTCTTGACACAAATTGGACCTTTTGACTCGTTGGACCTCTGACGCGTTGGACCTCTTGACTCGAATTGGACATTTTTGACTCGTTGGACCTCTTGACTCGGCTGTCACGTGGCTATTGGACCTCTTGACTCGTTGGACCTCTGACCATAAGCGGTTGGGGGGGGGGGGGGGGGAAGTTGCGGCGGGCGACGAGCGGGGGGGGGGGGGGGGTTGTCGCCGCGGGCCATTGCCCCGGCTGCCGCTGACCCTAGTGGCGCCACTGGTCACTATCACACATTTTAAGCACAAATTTTAGATATTTTTTATACATTGAGGCATGACGGACAGCAGAGATAAAATTATACAAAACTAGACACAAAGATTACAAAGAAAGGCAACTACCTCTAGCTGCTGGAGAAAAAGGGTGATTTACTTCTCTTAGGGATAACTTATCCCAATCCATACTTTTAGTCATATACGACTTGAGTAGATTGGGAGAGTGTATTTAAGCATTCGTTTGCCATAGTTTGTTCTTGGTGTAGCCACCTCCCAACATTAAGTACCACGAGTAGGGCAACTATGAACATTTCTTGATAAGTGTCCAGATGTATTAAAAAAAATTGTGTCTTTAAGTTGCTCTACTTTAAGGCTAGTGCTATGCCTATAATCATATATGTATGCACGTTAGGACGCGAAATTTCTGAAATAAGCCAGCTGTGTGAAAATCATACGAGACGTTGCGACCGAGGTCGCAAGGACTGTAAAAAATGGACCGTAAAATTTACGGTCAAATACCAGGCAGCTGATGCTGCCAAACTTGTACAGTAAAAATAACGGTGCACTGTAAATCTAGTTTACGATAAATTTAAACGGCAACCGTAGAAATCTACGGTCGCCGTTTAAA
This sequence comes from Ixodes persulcatus, assembly GCA_013358835.2. Lineage (NCBI taxonomy): Eukaryota > Metazoa > Arthropoda > Arachnida > Ixodida > Ixodidae > Ixodes > Ixodes persulcatus. The sequence continues at coordinate 16,182 of JABSTQ010009110.1, forward strand.
CTTACGGTAAACCAGATTTACAGCGCACCGTTCTTTTTACGGTGCAATTTAAACGGCGATCGTAGATTTCTACGGTCACCGTTTAAATTTATCGTAAACCAGATTTACAGTGCACCGTTATTTTTACTGTATAATTTTGGCAGCATTAGCTGCCTGGTATTTGACCGTAAATTTTACGGTCCATTTTTATGCGACCGTAATACGTTGGAAACTATCTTACTGGACCACACCATTATAGTCACTTGAACCGCGTAAACCATGCAGCATAAGAAAAAAAGCTCGGCTGAGTATTTTGGGGTTGTTGTGTTGCACTATTCAACTGTCTTTAATTGCGCATATCTAGAGTGAATAAGCAGTCATGCACAGACAAGTTTGTCTGCGGCGAGGTCGGCTGCTCTAGCAGCACTCGATGCATTAATATTTCTGACCCGTTGCTGTCAAAGGAAAGTAAAAGATGTTATATTTATTTGCATTTTCCATTTATATTCCGACATGTCGTCGATTCACCGAAGAACCTTCACGTTTACGTATGTTTTCTCATGTTTTATTTGGGTTCCTCGTCAGGTTGATCTCAACATCTGTAAGAACAGATTTACGAAGTAGTTTGTTTACTACCGCAGCTCATAATACGCCAGTTAAAAAATAATTAGACAATAAATACCTAAATTGGCCAGTGACTAAAGCTTTTGGAAGCACTGATCTTTCGAATAAGGCCCAAGTCGCCTAGCACCCAGTATTGTAGGTTAATAATTACTCCCCCATATGAACTTCTAAATTCAATACACTTTTTTTACCAATCTCACACCAGGTTAAGGACCGCTCAGCCATTCACCTAATTACTTATTTTGATGAGTTTTAAAATGCAAATAAAGAACGAAAGGGAATATCTGCCAGTTCTCAACTCTCAACGCAACACATTATACATTATATCATTATAATTTTGAACAGTAAAATAGATCATTAATATTTTTTTGTCGCTCTACACTAATAAATTGCTCTAAAATTAGTTGTCTTTATGTTAAGCAATTTCCACATCTTTGAATGGACATACTGCTAATATTATGTAACAAATATTTAATTGAACCACTTTTAGCAAGACCTCACATCTTCGGATATTGAAAATGTTTAAAGTTCAGAAAATATAAGCCTTGTTATTTTGAATACACATTTTTAAGTCTTTTTGAACGAAGACTATAGTCGCCGGTGGCGTCGTGAGGCAGGTACCTAAGTTATAAAGGAGTCACTGCTATGAAGAGCTAATTATATTGAATTTAAACGAAAAGTACACACATAAAAATATCGTTTGGTAGCCTGTATTCGTACACTATCAAATATATGTCAGTAAGCGAAGGACAGGGAACACGAAATCAAATGATCAGACTTGCTTTTTATTCTATACTATCTCACCCTAGCAGGCTCTAGCATTGACAATACTTTTGCAGCACAAAGTTTTGAAGCAAGCAATGGACATTCTAAAACAAGGAGCTCACGTCTGGAACAATTGCTGAAATGTATGTTAGATGAGATGAAATCTACAACGAAACAAAAACACACCCAAATGATGCCAGGAAGCAGAAATGAGCTCCAATACCTTTGAATAACTCCAAGGTGGTTCAATCTCTTCTGTGTACGCAATCTTGAAAACATAGTACGCGCTGAATAATACAGCCAGTGCGTGGTCGAACATGTGAATTCCGTCCATCACAGTTATTCCATCAATGAAGATTGAGTGCATGCTGGCTGAGCAGATGCTTTCCCCTAGAAAGAAAGGTAATGATAAACAAAAGGCGGGAAGGTAGATATAAGATGTAGTAAATTGCAGAACTATAACTGTAGTTCAAAATTATTATAAAATTATAGGCAATATTGATGACTTAGGGTTCGGAAAGTAATCAGTGAATGCTCACCATGAACTACAATGCTTGGGGAGATGGGTGGTGCATCTTGATTCATGTCAGTTACTGACTGGCCTTAGTGGCAGGCCCATCACAGAATTCCTCCAAAAGGCCGGGTAAGTGGGATTCGTTTTGAGGCTCGGTAAATACCTGGCCCAGATTTGTTTCTAGGGAGTATTTTAGTGTCTCTTTACGGGGACATGCGGCGCAAACCGGTCCTTTTGGCCACGACTACGTCCCATGTACATACTCACTGTTTCCACATAAGTGCTTCCTCAAATATGCAGACCTCATCTGTTCTGGAAGAAAGACGGTAGCATTCAGGTACATAACGTTGTACTCAATGTCACGCATAACTGGGGTAGCCTCGACTGAACCAAGCACGTTTTGAAGGCTTTCAGCAAGTTTCCCGAACATGCGTTGTTTTACAAGAGATGCCGACGTTGAAATTCATAAATGTTTTTTAAACGGTTGATACCGGCACAAGAAGCTTTCCGTTCAACTTCAAATAATAATAAAAAGAAACAAGATTGTATTTTACGTTTTTTTTCTTTTTTTCTTCCGCAGAGAGACATTCACACGTCGTAGTTATCATCAGGGGAATGCATCACGTTAACAGCACCGTCTTCATTAGAATCCGCACTAGTCGACCGAGTCGAAGGGTCCTCAACCTGAAGCAGGGCTGCAGGCGATGCGCCGTACCCAATAAACCCGTCCCTCGTAAATGCGCCCAGTTCAAATGTGCCGTGAACTATGATTTCACACCGAATACCTTCTGACAGTTGGAGCACGTACACGAACCCAAAATACCGTCAGTGATGTGGCCTTTTAGATGTTTTAGCAAAGCCTCCCTTGTGCGGCACTCCTCTAAACATGCTGACAAAGTGCACTGAAAGCTTTCCAAAATCCTCGAAGCAAACCGAACTTACCCTTAGGCGTTCGAATGCCTATGTCTTCTCAGAATATGACACCTGAGAGCATCACACGTAACAAACTGGCGACAGCATCCTTCGTCCACACACGAAATATTTCGAGAACTGAAAACGTGCTCCTCGAATTGCGCAAACCAGCAGCGTGCTTGAACAGAAACTACAAATTCTGCAAGTAAAATCTTATTAGGGTGTTGTATAGATGCCACCAACACACTATCCTTGCCAAGCAGGCAACAGATTGATAATGAAATACCTGTCTCGAGTATCCAGTTGCCTTCCGCTCCAAATTTTCAGGTGCACAAAATGCCACGAACGAACGAGGACAAAATGGCGCGGAAACGGGCGGGAAATGAACCGAACGTCCGCTTCTTCCACTTCTTCCCGCGTTGTCCCAACCAAGGGCGCTTTCCTCCGCGAATCTCGCCCGTCGCATTGTTGCTCTATTGTTGGCTCTTAGCTGTTTTTTTTTTTTCTTCTTTTTTCTTGGCTGGCGTGGCGTCGCATGTTGAAAGGAAGAACAAAGAAAGGAGGTGAAGGGGTGAGAGGAGCCTCTCTGGGTTCCCGCAGCACCCGTCGCTGCTTCCGAAGGTCAAGCGTGGTGACCAATTAGCGATGCGCGTCTTTTCTTTCTGTTTTCTTGCTCCAAGGAGTTTTGCGTTTCCCTCTCGCTCTTTTTTGCTCGTTTACGGTGCATTTGAGGTAATTCCTTTTCACGGCGTACTCGCAGTTTTTGAACGGGCCTTAATTCGCAGCGAACGGTCTCTTAAAATGTAATATTGCGCTGGTCTGCTGCCAATATATCGCATGTTATAAGTAAACCGTTGCAGCCCTTAAAGGGCAACTCCGGTTTAATTTTGGTTTTGAAAAGACAATGCAGTCATCTTCATCACCACACGTCAAATATTAAGACGCAGCTCTGTCTAAATGCTTCTTAAACGGTCCGGAAAAGTTCGCAAATCGCCAAGTTGCCGAAATCGGCTGACTCGAGCGGCCGAATTCAGGCGCAACCAACAGCGCAGTCAAGGCTACGGCACGGGCGTAGCCAACATTGAGCTAAACGTCATCACCATTGCCCTCTTTTGTTTATTCTTACTTCTCCGGGCGAGCGTCGCGGATGACGTCAGCAACGTTTCCTCTTGGCGCTCAGCAGTGTCCACGTGATTGGCGTAACGCGCCTGCGCAGAGCGCTTCATGGGAGCCATCCGGCCGCCCCGCCGTGGTCTCGCCGTTACCGCCGTTTCCCCGCGTGACAACCACCGTCGTCGTCTCATCGGTTGTGATTATTGTCTTTCGGAGTTTTGCCCGCACAATGGACACCAAGTACGCAGACTTATACCCGCTGGGTAGTGGACAGAGCGCGCCACCGTCGATTGACCGCCAGCGCCAGTGTGGCAGGTTGGTAAAACACTGAGACGGCTCCAATCGGCGACGCAGCACGCGACGCACCAGGCGCACGAGAATGTCGACTCCTTTTTTCGTGACCAGGCGCTCGAAAAGGGACACAGACTTTTTGAGAATAATCACGTCTACGCTGTGCGAGAAGAGGACGGCGTAGACATTGCGGCCAAGTGTCACTCCCAACAGGGGAAGCACGTGTACGACGTCACAATCCAGGTGAGTGCGAGCTGTTATAAAAATATACTGCACTGAGAATCATATAGACAAAAGCCTAATATTATTGCTTTACTTGCGCAGTTAAACCCACAGTCCCGGAAGATCATCGCCGGGTCGTGCACCTGCCGGTACGGCGTCCTCGGCGAGTGCAAACACAGCGCCGCTGTTGTGCACTACGTCAACAAACACGAAGTTGCCGCGTGTACCAGCCTTGCCTCAGGCGTGGGGAAGCCTTCGAAAAAGCCGAAATTGGACGACAAGGCGTCGATAGCTGATCTCTTTGGAGGTAGGACTACAACCACAAGCTGCAGCATTAACGTGGCGTCGACGCCCGCGCGTGACAAAAGCGTCGAGCTGTACAAGCTATCGCGCAAGTCGACGCCCCACTCTTGATTTTCGCTACACCAATTCTTCGCAAATCAAGAGTTTGGACCGCGCGAATTACTCCATTCGTGCAAATTATGGGCTTGCAAAGGTTCAAGCGTTTTACAGTAGCCTTAAAATATAATTGAGGGAGACTAGCACGAACTATCTTTCAAAGTTGATTGACATTGTGCTGAAGTGGACTGAATTTCTTTTTTTTTTTTTATGAGTTAGAGCACTGGTCTGCATGCAATCCTAGGTGCTGTGATTTTTATTTGTATTATCAGCAAGCTTATATTTATGAGTGAATGATGTGCCATGTTACTTTCTTAGGAAACCGTAGCAACACCGTGAGGAAGCAACAACCACGAGAGATGCCTCCCAGCTACATCCTTCGCCACTTTCCAGACATCGAAACTCCATTCACCGACATTTTGCGAATGATGGACAAAAATCAGGTGGAATTGGAGTGCTCTCAGACCATGGATGACATTCTAGACCTTGTGGTGGACAATGTGCAGCAGTCCGAGGTGGAAGAACTTCTACAGAACGTTCCACTTGAGCCTTCGTGTGGACTGGAGCTCGGGGACTGCTTACATCCACTCACAGATGCTGAGAGAAGTTTCTTTCAAAGAAGAGTAGCATGTTCCGACATTCTGAGTCTCTGCATGGCGACGCTGGCACAATCCAAGTGTGCACGGTGAGATCTTTTACCTCTTTGGGTCACCAGTTGAGGAAGTAGCCACCCATGGTGTAAACACACCTGTTTGGAGTGCTTTCCAGAGGTCTGACTTGTTGCAAGAACAAAACCTGAAACCATGCTTTTAAAGTGAGGTCTGTGGTTTCATATCGCCTCCCACGAAAGTAGGCACTGATAATTCAATGCCGAAAGTTCAAAGAATCTGTCCTTAGACTGACAAGAGACTGTTGAATAACGACACACTTTATGCTTGCTTTGAAAGTTTATTTTTGTTGCACAATATCATCCTTGGTCACTGCCATAGGCACAGCACTGAAGATCAGACACTATTAACACTTTGTTTCACAAGAGCTGCAAACTGTCTCTCAGATTAACACTGATGCTCCTGCACCAACAGGTGGTACCAAGAACGCAAAATGCGGATTTCAAGCTCAATGGCACATACTATCCTCCGAACCAGAAAGACCCCACAGGAGCTCGTCTCAAGCCTGATGAACGAAGAGAGCTTTACAAGCGAAGCAACATCCTATGGTAGCCTTATTTATTGCGTTGTTAGTGTTCCGAAAGCTAACACCAACTTTTTTTGCACAGGCTTGCAGACCGAGCCGAAGGCACGGCGATTGTTTGAAGGAAAGGTTCGGGGCCATGTCACTGAGGTATGTTATGCAGATGCCCCAAGGAAATATTCCATTGTGTTTATGTGATCTACGCTTGAGAAGTGATAGTGTCTTATTCACTATTCAACGTCTTCTACTTGCAGATATTAAAACAGTTTTCGCTGTAGCCCTTCAACTGCACATTTAAACTGCATGAATTTCACGATATTGGTTATTTTGAAAGGTTTTATGATAAACAGGTTTAAGCATGTCATAAAATGATTGGCATGCAAGCAAATGCAATTTGCAAAAAGATGAATCCTTCAGCTCAGTATTTCACTTTTCTCATTTTAGGTGGGCCTGCTTGTCCATAATGGTAAGCCCTGGCTCTGCGGGAGTGCTGACGGGCTCTTCGGACTGACCACTGGCACCGTGCTTTTGGAGATTAAGTGTCCTAGCAGCATAAGGAACAGCCTTATCGTTGACATCACCCGGAAGGTGACATTTGTCAGCTACCTAGTATATGTCGACGGCAAGCTATGTCTGAAACAATCACACCGTTACTACACGCAGGTGCAGGTGTTGATGTATATTCTGCATTTGGAGGAATGTTTCTTTTTTGTATACACCAGTGTCGATAATGTCACCGTGCTCGTCACCAGAAATGACAACTTCCTGGACACTGCAATCCCAACTCTGCAAGACTTTTATTTCGACTGGTATTTGCCAGCCCTTGCACGCAAGTACCAGTCCTGAATAGACCATTTTCAGAAATTTCCACATGAGACACTGCATGTACTGCATTCAAGGAACCAGTGAAATAAAAAGTATCACCCCTGCTTCAATTTGCCCGAGTTCCAACTTCTAAGGCGTAGAAAAATGCAACTGTGCTATGAAATGTCTTCGCAACTTGTACAACAAAATATGACATGCCTCACAGGGAGGCGTCGTAAGAGCAGTGTATGGCAGAAGTTATCCACGAAAAAGAACTTGCACAGGCACTGAGGAAGAGCTGGCTTCAAAAATGCAATGGGGGCGGATGTACCATCTCAGACAAAATGAGCTACACCACCATTGGACCTTTTTGCTACTCCTGCGATCTCCACAAGATGAATTCTCATAACTGCAAATGCAAACAAGAATGTTTGCGACATTAACTTCATAATCCAACCATACTCTGGACCAGAGCCTCTTCAAAAACTGGTAGGCACAGTAGTCCTCCATGTAAAGGTGAACACACTGCAACAGTCAATCCCAGTATCAGCACCTCTAAGTGACCTCAACGGGAATAAAGGTTAGAGATTACACATATGCATAAGGAAGAAACTCACTGTGACCTTTATTCGTGTTGGCACCGCTTGGAGCGGCTGGCAGTGGCGATTGAATGACACAGCGTATTCACCTTAATATTGAGAATGACTGTACAGCAAAGAAACAGGGATGGCTGCTGTATAGCCATCCTTGGGAACACCCGATAACCTGGACCGGCATGTACTATCTCGGACAAAAGGCACCCCTGGAAGCGCGAGCGGCGACTGTAGCTTGGTTGGTTTCAAACCCATGGAAGAGGGTGTGTCCATCGTACTTTGCTTTCAAGGACGCGTGTTTTTCCACTCTTCTTCGACGTGTTGCTTGCCGCAGAATCTAGCATGAGGTGCTGCGACTGAGGAGAGTGCTTCTACCTTTACGGCGCATATCGATCGGTATCGCCTGAGCGGCCTTCCAAACAAAATTAGCTTATTGCTCAAGTTGCCTTGCCGTGACTTCTCGCTTTATAGGTGCCATATAAGAAAGTGCACCCTAGTGATCGCAATATGAAAAGAGCAAGAACTCACCGCATTCAAAAATCGGACTCACTACTGGCCAGCGATATGAGCCGCAAAGCCGCAAGCGCTAACTCTGGTCGTTGCATCGCTGCAGAAGTTTGTCACCAACGGCACCTCGCACCACAGGTGATAAACTGCTAAACGAGGCGGCAACTCGTGTCAGATTCAATGGCAAGCACAGCGTCGCAGAAAAGCGAATGAAAACACACCCCTGCAAGTACAGTGGACGACTATGCGCTCAGAGTGCGACACAACTAAGGCAAACAAGTTATCAACAGTTTTTTGTTCCTCTGTTTGAATTGAATGGCTATCAGACAAAACTAGTGTGGTGGAAACAACTCAGAGGCTTACCCTTTAAAGGTATTCTTCAACCAAATTTGAAATATACCCGTCGTGTTCAAAATAGGTTGAATATGATCCACAATATCCGTAAATGACAATCGCACGTTTGTATTCTGAGCCTGGCCCACTCTGGCAAGCGCTTGGAGACATAGACAGGACGACTGCATCAGATCCCCAGCGGAAACAGCCAGCGGAGAGCATGTGACGTAGTTCGTCTCGTCGAGAGGAAGGCCTAGTCATTTCAGCCTTTTGTACGAATTTTGAGTGACTGGTTAATCTTCTATAATCTTGTAGGGGGACAATAGCGACTTCTGGGACACACAAATGGGATTCTCGGGAAGAGGGGAGTTCCTCCTTTAGCTCTTCTCTCGTCGTGGCCAGAGGCGAGACAGTAACCGTCACTAGCTGTCAAGGTTCCTAGACGGGCATTACAAATGAGGCTTTAGCGACATCCACCAGATGCGCTTTACTAATCATTTAATTTGTTTTAAAATTCCTTTTCGTGACTTTTTTAACAAGATATTGGTGTGTTCGATGTGATACTGCTCCTTTCAACGCGTATAGACCAAAAAATTAGCGCAAAATTTTGTTGTAGTATCCCTTTAAGCAGTCAAATTTGTCACCCATCAATACCCTATCTGAGCAAAGTGCAAAAAAGTGCTTGAGTCATGCTTATGCTGCTTGTATCATACAGTCTACTTTACATTTCTTCATATTGTGGCCACTCCATGCCAAGTGTTTTCAAACTTTTCAATCCCAGAGAACACAAATTTTTCCTGAGTGATAATTGAGGCGAACCAACCTGGAAGACCTGGAATGGTCAGAATTTTGCACTGTCTGGAAATATCAATGAATTATTAGAGAAATAGTCCAAAAATTGGCTAAATCAGGGAAAATGCCAGTGAAACGGTATGGCAGTGAGGACTGAAACGAGACAAACACGTATCGGCATGGCAGGGCTGAATAATATTGCCTGAAAAGTAGTCCTTGACCGAAGGAGTCAAGGAATTTGATCGAGATAGTCAGGAAAACCCCCGGAAAAGTCAGGGAATTTGAAAGAACCAACTTGGTAGATAGCCCGATTGTAGCCATGAAACAATACTACACATACTACATAAGCAATGTTTGGTGCATATTTATAGCCGCCTCGGTGGCTCCAAAGCGAGAGCGCCGGCCTACGGATCCCCATGTGGCGGTTTCGAATCCCGGCCGAGGTGCCCGCAATTTGACGGAGGCTTATTGAGGAGAAGCCGTGTAACCGAGCTTTCGGTTGCACGTCAAAAGATCCCCAGGTGGATCGAAATTAATCCTCAGTCCTCCGCTTGGGCGTGCCAGATGCCTGTCGTTGGTTTGGCACATAAAACTCCCAAATTTTGGTGCACAGTCATGCATCAATGGATGGCTGGGTTCTGGTGAAATAGTACTTGTAGTGTGAAAAATATTTTACTCGGTGGGAGGGACGATTGTGGAAGTTGGGGAGCGCAGGGAACCTCTGAGGGTGCACTGAAAAATCCAGGGGTCTCTAGGAATACAGTTTGAAAACCTATGCTCAATGGAATGGCCTACATGTGAAGTTTAGTCATATGACTTGATGATAGCAGGCTGCAAGTTTGCAAGCACAGAACACATATGGAACACATCATCCATCAATAGAATTAGAGTTATCGGCACTGTCATTTTGAGGATGTTATATACCTTGATCCTTTGGATCATTCGCTCCAAATGAATGCGTACCTGCGCAATGTTGTACGTATCCTGCACTTCCTGTTCACTAAACTGCCCATTCCCAGAAAGGAAGGGCGGCATCACCAGTACAGCATCGGTGTCCTTCAGACCTGCCTTGATGCCTGGGAACCCCTTGTCTGCTAAAATAACATCCCCGGGCTGTACCACATTCAGGAAGCCGGAATCCACTGTTACGTGGGTGTCCGAACAGCGGCCTCCGTAGGCCTTTGAACAAAAACAAATCACCCCGTTGGGTGTAATCGCAACCAAAAACTTCAGCGTGTACCCACTCTTATAGCTTGAGTAGAGCACACGCTGCTGGCCTACACTACTTGGCTCCTCTGTCCTGACTTCAGTGCAGTCGATTATCATCCTGCACTCCGGGTAGTTTGCCTTGAAGCAATCCGGCAAGGTTGCACTAATAATACTTGACGGAGGCCGAAAAATCCAGTTGCGTGTCGCAGCAGTCAAGGTTGTCAACACTGCCCGAAAGTGGCGTGATGCAGTCGTCCTGTCTATGTCAAACAAGACGCCAAGTGCGGTGTACCTCAGTCCCAGTTTCAGTTTAACCAGAAACAACAGCAACCTGTTCGGAAGAGACACATCGCAGCTGCGCTCAGGAAGAAGGGGCAGCATGCCCAAAAGCAGAGAAAACACTTGCATGCTCACATTACATATGTCCCGCAAAGCATCCTCAGAATGCCGGATACTCTCATACCCTCCAAAAAAGCTTGTCCTCTCGTTGGGACCTGAGGGCCTTGAAGATACTTGTGGCTTATGCTGCACCTCAGCGTCGTAGACCTCACGATGCGTGATCTGTGTACAGCCCTCCCCGCCTTGTAGGGAGCACGTGTACACTGAGAAGCTGTTACAGTACGCTCCAAAGTTGTCCGTCTGGGTCTCCTGTAAAAGCAGTAGTGGTAGGACTTAGTCAGGCTGTCAATGAAAGCTACAGTGCTCAGCAAACAGCCCAAAACTAGCATGCTTTTTTAAAATTCTTATAATTTCCAAGTTGGCTCATAATTAGGGTTCTGTGTTTTCTGTGTTTCTTTTTAGTGTCGGCCAGAAATAGGGGTTTATCGGGGTTTATGTCGTAAGATTGAAGGCATATCTACAGTGTTTCTCGAAAACAGAACTCTATACCTGCAATTTATTGCTAAATTGCACATGTAGAAACAATTTCCAAAGAAAGAAGCTACCTCTCGGACAGTTCAGTGCAGTAAGTTTTTGCGGTCTACGCAGATAAAGCTGCTGATGAAGGTTCCTGTAAAACCGGGGTTTTACTTATTCAAGCAGAGGCTTCAGTTCAGTGTTTTTCGGTTTTCACCGATTTCTAGAAAGACCCTTTGGGGGTTATGTTTCGGTTTTTATCGGTATATACCGAAAACACGGAACCTATAACTTACCACTGAACACTTCTCTTGAAGTTCAACAGCTTGACAGGGAGGCAGTAGTCCATGTTCTGGGCTTTCGCTGCAGTCCAAATTGTGCTCATCAGGTAATGGGCTTGTGGTACCTGACTGTTGTGGTCCTAGAGATGGTGGACATGAAGTAGCTGCACCAGCTGCTCTCTCCCTCCACCTGGAAATATGGCACAACCAAAATCTACATTCCTGCTAATTTCACTGTAGGGAGGACCATACTTTTGTGACGCTTTAGGCGAAAGCAGCCACTTGCGGTACTGTTGGATGGCACTCTACACACACTCATTGTCCAAATACAAATAAGTTGAGTAAACATTTACCTGCCGAACCTCCTGACTTGGGCATCGGGATCCGAATTCCGCTTCTTGTACACGAGTGGGAATTGCGTTGGGATATAACCGGGGTGGCTCTCGATGTTGCTCGGCTCGTTATTCACGAAATGGTCCGAGCATATTCTTGAGTTCTTGCTGGGCATCCAGTCCGAGCCATTATCACTGAAGCATTGGAATAAAGAATTAGGATCAAACCTGACTTGCATGTAGAATGCAGCAAGACATGTAAGCTACCAGTTTTACTAGTGCTTCATGCCTATCTCTATTTAATACGGTTTTAGAGTTCTTTACCCCTCAGTGAAATCATAGCCGCGATAAATCAGGACTTACCAAGTAGGGTCAGTCCCCAAGGCCACATTACTGTTTAAAAGCGCTTAGTCACACTATGAGCAGCGATTTAAATCACCTCGCTGATAGCTGCTCAAACGACATTTCACACACATGCCCAAAGCAGCTCACCAATATTAGACAGTATGTAGTTATCAATTAAATTCACATTACTACTAGAATTGAAACGGTAGCCGGTTCGGGCATCGGGAAGCGCGGCCTCGCGAAGGAGCTTTCTCAGCGCACCGATACCGGCAAAACTTTTTACGAGCCGCTGCTCCAGCGAATACTGTCTGAAATATTAGCGCAGCCCCTAAAACATCGTTCAAACAAAAAGTGTCCGCGGAGCAACTTGAAGTACGCAGCCGGTAAACGGAACAGCTAACAATTACGAGCACGTCAACAGCTTCAACCTGACTCCGCTGACTCCACGGAGTCGTCGCATCGAACGATCGAGCCTTGCCTAGGGCCGCGCTTCAAGCTCACCAATTGCTAACATTAAACCAGATACACCTTGAATGACGATATGTAACTGGAACACTTACTTGACGCGTCTTACGGCATTTATCCATCTTTGACGGCGTTCTTTTTCCCACGGCCTCGATGGGAACCTGTGGAGCTTCACGCCCGCTAGGCCTTCACGCTGGTGGCAGTCTTTCACGCAACAGTACCGACACTTCGATGCCTTCGAATGTTTGCTCTTCGGCGGAGCCATGCGGGATTAAACGGGACAGTTGATGGCGTTCTAACCATAAAATATAGAGTCGGAACCGATGCAGTGATCCAACAAAACTAGCAAGGCGAGCCGTATCGCGCAGTACGTCGCAGTACGTGAGGAAAACAAAAATGGCGAAGGAGCCGACTCAGTGTTGTAAATATTTCATACTAGATGGCGCGACGTGTCAGGCAAAACTTGACTGCCCAGCGGGTATGCCGCAGTTGTGCAGACGTCGTCGAATGTCGTAGACACCAAAACGTGGCGAAGAGTGCGGTGCAGACGACACTTGTGCCTGGCACACGCCCGCCCCAATAGACCATTTGCTATTGGCGACGTGCGCGATCGAAAGCGTCGCTGTGGTCGTCCTTCCACGATTGGCCGAATGCTGACTATGACGTCAGCAAAGGAGTTCTCATGGACGATGATAAGAGGAACGTGAGGACTTCAATTTTGACGGTGTTAACAGTGTTGGTTCAAGAACGCTATGATTTCAAGCTTCCGCCATGCTAATTACAAACACCATCGAACTTGTTGTTCGCAAGGTAATGACGTCACGAAAGGTAACCATACGAGGGCGCCACCGAAACATCTCGCCGCTAATAGACGATTTCAAGCAAAGCGACTGGCCGCCGCCATTTCTCTGCTCGTGCGGTAAAGCTCATGCAATTTCAAGCTTGCCAAAGCTATCTTCGCGCGCACGTTACACGTGCTTGCACGCCTGGGGCACCAGTCGTGATGCCATGCTTGCAATTGTCTATATTACCCAAGCATCAAGGAGAATGCAGGGACTGGTGTTCCACGCGCCACACGCGTACGCTTTCCCCGTATAAAGAATTCAAAGTAAATAACCAAAATAAAGCATTGACGCACGTGCGTGCAAGTTGCCATTTGTTTTAGGTATTTACTTTAGAAAAGTTACTACTGCTGAGGCCAGCACGTGCGGCGCGTGGAATACCAATCCCTGCATTCTCCTCAATGCTTGGGTAATATAGCAATAGGTCTATCCCGCCCGTCGTTGCGTAGACTCGTAGAGGATCACGTGACATCTCGTACCACGTGATGGCCATGTTCTTGGAGGCCCGAGGCTAATGTTGCCGGACGGAACCGAAGTTTCAGTTTTGATTTCCGCTCCTGTTTAAAATTAGATTTAAAAATATATATCCCATTTTTCGCGAAGCAAACGACGTAGTGTCTTTTACTAGGGCTTTTAATGCGAAATCACTCGTTATCCCGAAATCTTCAGAATTCAGCGGAGTTGCCCTTTAAGCAGCCTACTTGTTATTTTCTTATAGCTGTGCTATGCCTCATACCTTCGTCGAGCGATGGGGTAATTCACGCTGCCCGTGTTACTAATAATTCAAATCCCTCGAGAACAGTCAAAAAGCTGCCGGTGTCCCAATAAACGGTGCTTGGACCACGTCCGGTTTTGACAGACGTCCCAGTGTCCAAGTTATCGTCGACGCAAGTGCACTCTTCGGAATTCGGCCTTAGCGTAGATTCTACCGTTCAGAAACTTTGAATTCAGTCAATCTTGAATCTGGTGTGTATCTACGAGGCAATAAAGCGACATTTAACTTGAACTGCAGCATTTTGTTTCTGAGACTGCAGTACACTAGGAAGCCAGCAGACTTGAGTGAGGCTTGCTTCATCAGCTGCGTACAATTTGGGGGGGGGGGGGGGGGTGCATGAACAGAAGAGGACTAACAGCAAGGCTTCAAAATTTAGTGACTCGGGACCAAATGTAAAGGATTAACTTTTAGTCCCAGGGCTCTAAATGCAGGGACTTAACATTTTGTCCCAGAGGTCTGAATACAACGACGCACCATTTAGTCCAAGGAGTCTAAATGCAAGGGTGAAACATTTAGTCCCAGGCGTCTAAATACAAGGGCGCAACAACCAGACCCAGGTCTCTACATGGAAGGGCGCAAAGGTTAGTCTTGGGGCTCCAACTTTGAGGGACTAACGGTAGGGGAAAAAATGTTGCTTCCTTCCCCGTTAGTGCCCCAGGGGACTAATGGGGACGGGAGAATGCTACAGTGTGTGAGAACCACGTGCTTCCTACGCACTCGCATCCCTTCTGTAGAATTCGGACGTCATCCAACGTCAGCCCCACTTGAAAGTAGCTAAACAAGGAACCCACGTGGCAGTGCACTCCCCCTAAGTGTTAGAGATATATTTTTTTTAAGCTTCAAGAGCTTTTCAACATCTTACATGGAAACTCTGGTTGCGAAAGAAAGGAGATACGCAGTGCGAGGTAATGCATTGTGTTACTGCTCAGAAAGCGCCGAAGCGGATTGTTCTTTTATCTTTACACGCAACGCAAATACAATGGTTTTTATATCCTACGCACATTCTAGATACAATTGCTTTACGAGTGAACAAAAAGACAAGAAACTCTTTTCGACTTCATATGCAGTTTTTCAACAGTACCCTGCGAAATGTGCGACAAAGGTACGAGTAGATGTTCTCGACGGCGCATTTCATCTTACAGCGACAACTGTTATGGGCCGTTCCCACCGCTGCAAATGACGTCCGTTGTTGATGTAGAAGCTGTAGATGTTGTAGTGTGTGTTGTTTTAGTTGGCGTAGCAGGGCGTAGGGTGTCGGTCGTTGGCGTTTCGAAATCCTTGAAACAAGATCGTCCGCCGCGCATCGAAACTCCGTCCGCTGCGTGCGAAGCGGAGGAGTCACCACAGAGCTACGCCACATATATATTTTATGTATTCAGTGCATAAAATAAGACTAGCTTGACCTATTAAGTAAAAATTCTTTCATACACACCGAATCCTCGAACAATTTTGTCCAGTCAGGAGCAAGCACAATAGAGTCAAAAACACTTTTCGCGTGTGCAAGAAGTTCAGTGAATCATTATGGCTCTGATCTTGGTTTCTCAGCTGCGTGGCTTGCATCCGCGCGACACTTCCAAAGAGCGAACAAACCCAACGTCATAATTATATCAAGCGGAACACTTTCGCGTTTGTCGACAGGCATGGAGAGGAATTGAATATGCATTTATATTAACGTCTTGTCTTATAGTTCACTTTAGCACTTCTCAGAACATGACTGCATCCCAGCAGTCAGTGCCGACATGCTTCATTGTTTCGGGCAGTTTGCACAGCAAGCATTTTACATCTCGCGGTAGAAACATGCCTCTCTGATGTAACCAAACCTTAAAGGTTTGGTTACAGCACAATATTTAAGCTTCTGCGCTTTTTTTACCTCTTTAGTGGGTCGCCTGAGATCGCCTGTTCTTGGTGATAACTCATTTTACGGGATCTCAGCATTCCAGAAATAAAAAAATTGTGCTCTAGCGACGTCTATTTATCTACTATATATGAGCTCGATGTTTGTGCCATGCCCCTTTCTGAGCGGGAAAATCTGGAGCACAGAATTCAGCGGAGGCGCCGGCGGCGTGCCGACGGGCGCGCGTCAGCCAATCGCAAGGTACAATTCCGAGAGAGGCGGCCTGCGACCAGTGTTGCGGAATGGGCACCCCCCTTCCATCCCCATTCCATTCCGGGAAATTAGAATTTCTGACTATGTTATTCCTTTCAACTCCTCGGAATGGAGACAATGAGCCCATTCAAACTCCTGGTATGGCTGAACTCCACAATTCCATTTGTAAAATTCCTAAACGTGAAAAAAGAGTCATTGACAGCCACATTGTGGTACTAGAAAAAAGCAGCGTAAAGCTGCTGACATCAAGCGCGGAGACGACTGAAAACGTATGCAAAAGCTTCCTCAAAGCCCTCATTCTGCTGAGCAGAAGCGTGGTCGCACAAAACGCTTCGTGGCACCTGGTGTCACTGCAGACATAGATCGCGCGATCAAGCGTAAAAAGCTCGTAAGTCGCAACAAACGCTAAACAATACAAACACCGATTTTCTTCGCAAACAGGCCGTATATGCCCTCCGCAGATACATGGTTAGCGTGTAGTATGTTTGATAAGGCCTTAAAAATGTTTAGTTCTTGCGTGGCACAAGAAGCTGCCTTGCCCCCTGCTTCGAGTACTTGCACAACAGCGACGCCACGTATACCTGCCCAAAATGACTGCGGCAAGAACAGAAAACCGCTGACAAAGTGAAATCGGTACACGGCGCCAGCACAAGCGACTGTAGCCCCATATTATGGCGCCCGCCTTAGAACGTAAACTTTTACGTTTGCTGTACGATTCTTGCGATTTCTTAACATATTCATTCCAATTCTTTATTAGTGTTCCACGCAAACGCTTGAAAATCGGCAGGGTAACAGCTTAAAAACAGGGAGTTGAACCGGTCAATATTTTGTCTCGGTTCGGGTTTTTCGTTTCGGTAGCTTTGCATTTTGTTCCGGTTCGGTTCTGCAGGTTCAGTAATACTTTTGATATAACGGTTCGGTTAACGGTCCCATCAAGCGCGAATCAGTTGAAACCGGTTCTTAAAAAAATATCCACACCTCCCAGTCGTAAACAAACGAAAGTCGAGTTCAACACGGCGTCGTCTGCATTTAAAAAAACATAGTTCTTCAGAAGCCGTGCTGCGGAACCGAGGACAGCAAAACAAATATATGCTTAATTTCGTTTTGCGATTTTGACTTTTTAAAGCAAACACTATTTTATGAAGATTACGTGGTTGTGCAGTTGCTTGGAAATTAGGAAAGCGCAGTACTCGCATGTGAATTCGTCAATCAGCCAGCACGCACAGTAAAAATTGTTACCTAGGGTTGATGATAAATTTAGGACTGCTAGCTTTGGGTCTTTCCGGGATCACGAAATAATGATACACGACCGCACGCCGGTAGGGTGCTCATCCACATTGGAACGGCAAACTACCCACGCCGCACGCCCGAACCACTTGCTCGAACGGCTGAGTTGAAGTGGAAAAAAACCGGGAGGTCAAATTGAAAGACGATGAAAATAAAACAAAAAAGGACAAAAATACAATGGGCGACTTGCTGTTTCTAGAAGACGCACACACACAAAAAAAAATTTCTTCAGGCAACGTCCAGGGCGTTGGACGACTGACGACCGGCGCCGCAGTGTCGAGCTCGTCGCGGCTTCGCATC
Organism: Ixodes persulcatus; assembly: GCA_013358835.2. NCBI lineage: Eukaryota > Metazoa > Arthropoda > Arachnida > Ixodida > Ixodidae > Ixodes > Ixodes persulcatus. The sequence continues at coordinate 34,019 of JABSTQ010009110.1, forward strand.
TTGGCGCCTCGAGATTTCGCCACAGCGGAGCAAAAGCGCCGACAGCAGTCATCTTTTTGTTTTTATTTTGATGTTTATGTTCGCTTTCTCCTTCCTTAATTAATAATGCTTAGCAGCAAGAAAAGAAAATAAACACACATGGACACAAAAAATAGCTTCTTTCGGCATGAGCAAGTCTATATTTCGTTTCACTGCGATGAACGCCACTACGAGCCAATCCATAATTTATTGCTTGTCTCCTGACTTCGTGCTCCCCGCGTCGCTACGCCCACCGGAAGGACACGTGACACCCTCCGAGCTATGAACTGGCTCCGGTGGCTCGCAGGGTCCTTCGCGGTTTATGGTAAGGTGGAAAAAAATAGGAGTGTACGCCTCCTCGCCGACCCCAATTTGTGCTGTACATAGACGTGACATATACCTCTTTGTATTATTATTTCTGAGCTGTCTCCATGCCGTCACTGCCGTTTGTTTAATCACAACTGAGCCCCTGACGCCACCGTCGCGAATATTTATTTGGCTTGCCGCCGCTACCCGCAAGAAGGCGCGGCTCACATTTTATTGCGCCAACCCGTTTCCAATGAACCGGTAACCGCCACAAAAAAATGCGGTTTCATTTTGGTTCGGGTTGAATATAAAATGTTTGATTTGGGCTACAGTTTTGTTTTGGTTCAGCTAAAAATAGCCCTTTTCCTCCGGTTTTCGGTTTGGGTTCGGTTCGACACCCTGGCTAAAAGGTACATGCTAATCGCGCATGATTACAACAGCCGCTTTGTCGCGTCTCGCGGCGCCAGGAACGACACCTTGTCTGTGTTTAACTATTCAGCTTTGGTTGCTTCACTGAGGTAGCGCCATTTTCATCCTCAAAGGAGCATAAGCCGCAGCAAAGTGGAAAGTTGGGAATGTAAGTTCATAGTCAAATATATAAAAACGCCTTGCCCTCTCAGGGAAAAAGTTTGATTTTGTCAAGGGGTGTCATCGATTACTGTAATAATAATAATTGGGGTTGTGTGGATGTTTATACAGCGAGTCGTTGGTCAGCCATTTTTAATGTTGCGACGAGTCACTCGCTGTAGATGAGCAATTTAGCCAGTGCAGTACAACCGCTAGCCTGGGGTCTTTAACGTGCACCACGCAGTATAGTGACACACGACCGCACGCCGGTACGATGCTCATCCAGATCGAAACGGGCAGGGGTGGGAATTGAACCCAGGATCCCTGGGTTCTGCAGCGCGAGCTTTCGCTCCACGTGCTCCGAGCTGGTGTGCGCTAGCCCACTCGGCCACCGATCCCCCCTCGATTACTGTACAACGGCCTATATTGTGTTTCTCTTAAATAAACTTTAGTTGCTAGTGCGCCTTGTATCGTTTCCACTCTTCATTGTCCGTGTCGTTTTTGGCGCTTTTATATATTTGAGCATAAGCCAGTGAGACAATCAAGCCCTCAGTCACCTCCAGCTCAAAGATAGTGTTTCAAGAGCCACTTGCCACGCGCTAGCGAATTGCGCCACCAGCCCGTAGGCCCTAGATGATAATCGACACAGCTCGCATAAGGTCCGAGCCCATTTGATTCCCGCTCCATTTCGGACAAAAGATATCTAATTACATTCCCATTCCATTCCCCCGAGCGCTGTGGGCATTCCATTTCCATTCCGTTCCGAGGTAGCGAAAATACGGAATGATTCCGGAATCATTCCAATTCCGGAGTGGCAACTCCGCAGCACTGTTTGCGACTGGCTGAGGCGCGCCCATGCCGACGGCGCCTCTGCTAGATTCTGTGCTCCAGATTTTTACGCTCTGAAAGGGGCGTGGCACGAGCTTCGATCACATTTTTAGAAAATAAATAGACGTGGCACAAGCATAATTTGTGAATTTCTAGGATGCTTGGAGCCCGTAAGATAAGTTATCGCCAAGAACAGACGATCTCAGAAACGTCTTTAGTGCACCTTTCAATGTCTCATGGGGTGAAGCCGGCGAAAAACGGCACCTATATTCCCATTGGCTGAGCGAAGCGACCCCTAAAATCCCACTAGCCCATCCGCAATAAAAAAAAAGGGTACAGCAACGCAATGCTTCGGTCACGGAAGCCAATGTGAAGCCGGGAGGGTTCGCCGCGCCTGCGCAGTGGAGGAGCGTGATATCACCGCTGGAGAGCTGTGTGCGATAGGAAGACGTGGCACGCTGCTTGTAGGAAGGCGCTTCTTAGCTGTCTCTGTCGAATTTCGGGAGGTGCAGAGGGGGACGGCAGGGTGCATCAGTGAAACGCGTGTTAACCCCCCCCCCCCCTCCCCCCGTTCACGCCGCTTCGCGGCGACAATCTGCGGCGGCACATTACAAGGCGACACGAGCGGCGCAGCTGTCTAGATATTTGGCGCTAAACAAAAGGCTATTTTCTGGCGGGAAACACAAACCCCAACACCGCGTGGTAGCGCTAAAGGCGTCCGGCCCGCGTGGCAATAATTCGGGTGCAGAAGCAGACCCCGATGTTAATGGCGTCGGTTCAGATAGGGCCGTAAGCAGCAGTCAAGCAGGTGCAGCTAAAGCCCCTCTATCCTGAGAAACGTTGCGCCATTCATTATTGTGGAAATGCTCGAGACACGTGCCGCGCGGCACTTCTCAGAACAACATGGCGTCTGAAATCTAGCTCAGTGCTGCGCTGTGCCGCCATGATCAGGACTGCACGTTGCACGTGCCTCGTGCATGGACGCACCTTGCGCTACGTTTGAAACAGAAAGGGGCTTTAGGTGCAGCCAGCCAGCAAGCAAATAGAGTGCCTTCATACACACGCGCGCTTTTGCTTGAGTGGTGACATCTCAGCCATTTTTCCGCCCAATCGTTTGTTATTCTTTTTGAAGTGCGCGCAATCCGGTGTCACTCAGCTCGAGCGCGTAGCTTTGGCTAATGCACAGACGCCATTTTACCGCCCAAGTCAGGCATCCAAGTGCGCCAGAGCGTCACGCGCTGGCACATTCAGGACAACGATGGATGTCTTCACCCTGAGACAGACAGACATGTAGACACCCTACAAGCAAATATCTCGAGGCGGCATCTCTACCTCGAAGGCGGAATCTGTGTACGCGCATAACACTGGCACGTTTACCCACCGGCGGAGCGCGCATTTATAATGTGCCTCAAAAAGGACACTCAGGGGACATGGATTTGCCCCATAGTTTTGCTTCTTGGAAAATCAGTGATACGCTGCCCGAAATGCCGGCAGAAGCTTCAAGCTGGGTGTCTTGCCAAAGATAGAGTCAATTAGAATTCATGCTGGTCTCACGTATAACATATGTATGAGCATGTGGTAGTCTAGAGGTTTTTTGCGCGACACAAAGGACAATCACAAGCAAGCACACACGGACAAGCGCAAACTTTCAACTTGTTTATTCGTGCTCGATCGACCACGAACATCCAGAAAGAGCATACGCAGCACGCTACACAGAAGAAAAAAGAAACAGAAAAATAGATAGAAAAGTCACATGTGGTAGTCGCACGCGCAGGTCACCGCTCCCGTTTGAAACAAATGCCAAGGTAGCTAAACTCGTGGAGCAAAACATTCTTCGCTTTCTGACGTAGCGGGGGCAGTGACCAAAAGAACGCCGCAAAGTTTCCTCCTCCCTGCGCGCGCTCAACTTCGCAACTTTTGACGAAAAATCCCCGCGATCCCTAGGCGGTGCACGAGAGCACGAGCAGCACGAGACAGCGCGGGGAGGCGAGCGTTCACGCCGCTCGCTGTACGTTGTCTTTGAGCTCTCTAGCGCTGACAATCCCGTCATGCCTCGCCCAGGCGAGGAGCGAGAGCAGACGACGGGAGTTCGTCTGCTACGAGGCGGCATTCGCACAGCGGAGCTGAAAGAAAGAGTTGGTATTCTGCTCGAAATCGCGTCCCGCGGGCCACAAACTCAAACGCGAGCTTGAATTGTAAGCGTCTGATATTCCACGAAGGGAGGAATCGACAACCCGTGTTTTATTTGCAAAATTTGGGTCGCTTTGTTGCCGTACAGACGCTGAACCCTACCAGTGTGTAATGAAAGGCCCAGGACAAACACAGAGGCCGCGAGATCGCGCATCATCTGTGTGCAGGTGAAAAGTGGAACATTTTTCGACAAAGCCCCCACAGCAGAAACCTGTGACGTATTCACTCAGCGTCCGGGAAGGCTAAACATGGAGACGTTGCCCGAGACTCAAGCACAGTCATATTTGAACGGCAGCTATCTTGCCCCGTCGTATTTTGTTTGAGAAAGCTCTCGTTCTCAATGCCCTCACCAGGGAAATAAAAAAAGTCTTACGAAACTTATTGCTAGATGTTCCAAAGAACTAGATTTAAGCAGTATCCTTTCAGTGGTTCACTCATAATACTATGCTTAAAACGAAGCAAGCTTTTGCGCGTACAGTGCCATAAAGTTTCTCAAGTGTATGCTGTTTTGTAGTCAGCTGGCTTCGGAAACTTACGCCGTATGTAGATATCTCTGACAGCCGAGTTCTTTAATTGGAAATCATCGCAAATATAAGTGACACGTTGCAGCAACCAACGTTTATAGATAAACGATGGCAGAGACTGCGCTCCCGCATTCCCACCCATCACGTCGAACAAAAAGGCGCTAGTTTCGGTTTGAGGTCGGTACTTTTCTACAACATCTATGGCGACAGCATCAAGGTCCGTTCACACTCTTGCAACCGAGTACAACCGAGAGAGACCAGACCGGTTTTTAAGCCTCTTGCGACCTCCTAGGACCAGCTCCGCTGCAGCGCATCCGGTCCTAAGAGGTCGCAAGAGGCTTAAAAACCAGTCTGGTCCCTCTCGGTCTTACTCGGTCGCAAGAGTGTGAACGGGCCTTTAGTCTGCACTAGGTGCATTCGGCAAGTTCGTCCGGGGCCTGTTCTCCATGCAGCACTCCGCGGGTGCAATGCATTAGAACTCTCACAGTGCAAGTCTGGATCGCGGATCGGGAGCCCGTCACTGGCCTCACCGGCGGCCATTGCTTGACAACAGGCAATACGCCGCGTCCTGTCTAGTTCTCCCTTCGTTTTCGTCCTTGTTGTTTTGGCGTATTACACCATGAGGCAATACACGAAAGTCTAAGGGAGAAACACGCAAAAATAGGAGGCTTGTACGCGGTGCTCGAGGGCGAGTATGTTATGACGTGCTGCGATGATTATATCGGGTGCTTGGAGATCAACTAGACATTCGTCAAACGTTCGAACATTGATTTAAAAATAAATAAATAAATGGGCCGGAGCACCACCGACTTTACTGACGTCGCTTGCTTCGGTTGCTAAATAAACGGCACGTTCAGCGACTGAACGGCACGCTCCGAGTTTCAGTTTGTCACGGAAGCCCTCACAGCAGTTCAAAGAAAAAGCTTTCACCATGAAGTACTTTGTACAAGCCGTTAAAACGATGCGAATGTCCCCAGTAAAGGCCTTCCAACTTATCGTTTGCTGAGCTCTGATGACTCCGAGATCACAGATGACACCACAATAACTCTCGGTAGCCCTTGTCTCATTAAACACATCACAGTTAACGCCCAACAAAGTCGCCCTCGACCCTCAACCACACAACGTTTATTTAAACAAGATTGGTATTCTAACGCGTTTAATATTCTTGCCCACAATATTAACTGTTATTTGCGGAAACACGATAGAAGTTTCATGATCGAGAACAACCTACTAACGTAATAAAATTGAGTTTTTCCGTTTCTCCTATAGCATGCATTAAATCGTGTCAAGCGATGGCTGCCGGTGGTGCCGCTCGACCCCAGCAATACAGGCCTCTATCCGCGATCCAGCCTAATAAGAGATCAGTGGTGCCAGTGCTATTAGACATAAATCGTGTATTTGCATCGGTACACCCATACCTGCCGGATGTCGGGACGAGGCGCAAAACCGTACATCCGGCCAATATTGAAGCCGGTTTTCGGCCGAAATTGCCTCGACACTCGCCAAGAAGCAAGTTGTTGTTTCGGCGACTCGTTTGTGTAATTTAATTTTTCAGTCATTTTATTGGGTCCCGGGCCACTGTGTACACCCCAAAAAAGGAATGTACTCTGGTAATTACGCCTTGACGAGAAGGAGGCACGTAGCCAGGATTTTGTTTTAGGGGGGGGGGGGGGGGGCGCCCATGACAAAGTGCTCTATGAGGAGGAGGGGGGAGAGGAGGATCCCCAGCAAAATAGAAGATTTCGGGGTGGGGGAGGCGGGCCTTATGACCCCCCCCCCCCCCCCCCCCCCCTGGCTACGTGTCTGACGAGAAGGGGTATCGTAGTTTTACATCTTTATAAAAAGGTGTAGTGCATTATCACACGTTTTAAGGAACGTGTTTAAAAATCACACATTTTTAAAGGTGTGAAGTTCACATTTTTTTATAAGGTCTATTGCTACACTTATTATGGGGTTAGTTATTGGACACCCCACTTACATGTATAAAGGTGTGAAGATGTTTAATTTGTATATACCTCTAACGGAAGAAAATCTCTTTCATGTGATAACATCGCGTGCCGATGAAACAATCTGTCGATGACAAGTCGTTCGATGAACTGATTTGACCACCAATGAGTGACGACTGCCAGTAAAATTTCGGGGAAATAATTCTGCCGGCTGCCGGGAGACTCGAACCTACCCAAGAATTATCCCGGTTCTTGTTTGTTTTCCAACATTCTGAATTGTATACCAGCTTATTAATACCTTTTCGGATATTGCAGAAAAAAAAAAAAAACGATGGCAGCCGCAAAAACTCTGACAGCCCGGCTCACAGTCATGTGGGAGACTGACAGGTGCTCGTCAGTCGCCACCATGTCTTGAAAGCTACCGGTTTCGAAGAACCGGAGCGCGCAAAGGACTTGTGGTTCCACGGTCATGGTAGACGCGATTGTCCGCCGCCTCAAAGTCCGGGCGCCGAACGAAGCGCGTCGCAGAGTCAACGCACAACGGCTTTCGATAGCCGGTACTGTCGCCGAAAGTCGTCGTCGGGGAGTTGAAAGGCGTCCCCGGTGGTCTCATTAGCGACGCCGACGGTGGCGGAAGATAAGCTCGGCCGCAGCGTACGGCACCGCCATGTTAACAAAATTTAACTTCGCCTCGATCCGAAGCAAAGATCTCGAGCTCAAACCACGGCTCTCGCAAAGTTCGGAAACGTCACTTTGACGTCAGCGACAACTTCGACAAACGAGGTTTCTTTTTTACACAAACTTCGGAGGGATTTTGAGCGTCAGCAGGTCGCCTAGGGACAATCTGTAAAGCATTAATTTTAGCTTGGCGTAGGGATGTAGGGACAAATGGGCGCTACGTCATCAGCGAAGCCGTTCAATCAGCGTGCTCCTCGAGCCCCTCACGCGCCGCACGCGCGCCTCGATGAACTTTGCTACATTCTGCCTCTCTCAAGGAAATAAGCGTTCGAATGATTGACACCTCGCTCGGCGTGACGTCAGCGTCGCGAGAGTCCAATTAGCGCGTTCCACAAACTTCGGGCACAAAGTTGTGCTTGACGAGTTTAGCGACCCAAGTGTCAATAGACCGATCTCACCAGCCAGTTTGACTACGCCGCCGCTGCCGCAATGCATCGAGGGTTCTGCACGCGCGACAACCCCGCTGGAGGTCCGCGCGAGTGGAGCACGAGACGGCACGAGCCCTAGCATGCACGGCCGTCTTCCTCTTGTGAACTAAAGTTATGGCGGCGTCACGCATGCGCCGAACACTTGGTGAGATCGGTCTATTCGTCCAAACAAAAGCCGGCCGGCGGATTTGTGCTGAGCACGATGTAAAAGCCGGTTCAGACACTTGCGTTTGACTGCGTTGCGTCGAGAACCGAAAGCGAGTCACCGGCACATCTGTGCTTCGAATGAAGCGTATAATCCAATTCAAGGAATCATCTTGGCACGCGATAGAAGCAGCAGGGATCTCCTGGTTTCTCGCAGCCGCAACGCAGTCAAACGCACTCAAACGCAACTGCCTGAACCAGGCTTAAGAGACGAGGTTAGGTGACGACACTTCTCCTACACTTCCCAGCGAGCTCGCGACCAGATTGTGGCTGTGTTGGAAAATTTACACGATACGACTCCGCAGTAAAGGTTCCGTACAGTAATGAATCAAAACTGGCTCGCGCTTACTCGATAACCTCAGAACTCGCGTTCCAGAAGTGGGTTGTAAGCTCCGGAGTAATTACTCACGCTGGCGTTCTCGATCGGTGGGGAACGTCGGATCGAATCAAGTAAATACGTCTAGTGATCTGTTTCCTGTACGCTCGTCGTCTGCTTTCTGCGCCGACATCCGCCAAATCTCGTTTAATCACGTGGCTTTGGTGGCAGACGTTCGAGAGGTCAAAAAATGAGGTGCAGCCATTTGTGTGGTTATTTCGATTGGCCGTTTTCAACGCAGGAATTGACTGTGCACCGCATCCAGACCGTGCACCTTCCCCAGGAAGGTATACTTGTTATTATCAGAGTGCGAGCGTAAGCAGGGGCTTCCCCCCCACCCCCTACACTCTCAAGAAAAAAGGGTGTAAAAGGGTGTATCGTTACACCCTTTGTTCCATATAATACACCCCAAAATTTCAATTCGACGTACAGCGTCTTACAATCGAACAGACGGCCCGAAATTTTACGAGGCGCTTGATAGCCGTGTGGTACAACGTTTTAAATAGCTAAAGTACTTATCAAAGACCACATAAAGAAAACACCGAGTTTTTACAGTAGGGCCAAGAAAACCCCGATTATTTTTTTTGTGGTCAGTAAAACGTACATTAGCTTTTTAATAAGTTGTATCACACGGCTATCAAGCCCCTCGTAAAATTTGGGGCCGTCGGTTCGACTGTAGGGCGCTGTACGTCGAATTGAAGTTTTGAGGTGTATTAAAATGGGACAAAGAGTGCATCCTCGTCCTCGGCGTTTGAGGGAACTCCGTATTCATACGTTAAAGGCTGAAAATGTTCAAACGCAGTAGATGATGTGGAAGTTTTTTTTCCCAGTGTGTGCGCAATGAGAGGATAACGCTTGTGAAGCGTTAAAGGCATTAAAGAATTATTGTATATGATCAGTCAACAACCCCTCCACATATCACTCCCCAAGAAAGTTACTATAGCGGTTTGGAAGTTCTCTTTGTGATTTCGCAATCATATTCGCGTCAAAGCGAACGTAAGTTACATATTCCTGTTGAGAAAGCCCCCTGCGCTGTACCGGTACGCCGTGTGGAAGCAATTTCTGCAAAACGTAATCGGTGCATATAACGATGCTTGGAGCGTGTGCGTTTAGGGCAGTGACCGCGCTGGTTAATAAACACAAATTATTGATGTATAACTGAAAAGAGTAAGAATATTAATCTCAGTATAGAGCCCAAAAGGAAGATGAGCAAAAGGAACTCTTGGAGCCCCCTCAGAAAACGCCTCGTCGGCATTAATATTATAGTCTCTTCAAGAGCTTTCTTCATGATAAAAAACGATCGTCTGCTATTTTCCACCACCACTGCTGTTTTTTTGTTTCCATAGCCCAAGACAAGGCTAATCCGCGTAGTATCAAGATGATAATCTCGGCCGTTTCAAAATCGAGTCCGGAATGGTTAACTCGCGGTGTCACATGGTATTACCCGCTGCCGTAGGAGACAGGTTACTCGGGTAAGATTTGGAAACTATACTCTGTTTCAGCTTAGGTCCGAGCGCGGCCGATGTTATGAACTTAAGGGCCAATCAAGCAGCGCAAAAAGCGCAACGTCATGGCGTGCTCTCTGCGCTTGATAGGACTAGCCGGCGGGGGAGCACGCACAGAGAAACGGCGAATACCGGCTAGTCCTATGAACTACAGAGAGCACGTCATGACGCTGTGCCTCTTTCGCTGTTTGATTGGCCCTTCGGCTCATAACATCGGCCGCTTCTCGGACCGAAGCTGAAACGAAGTATAGCTTGTGTTCGCCTCTACGTTCTCTCCCATGAGGTCTTCTTTCAGTGCGGCCGCAGTGGCGCTGTTGCCGGGGGGCCACAGGGAGCAGACATCGTCTGCGTCGTTTGCTTGAAGGAACGGTGTACGATGCTTTACAACATCGCTCAAGTTACGACAATAATGTAATCACTCACCACCTTGCAGTCATACAACGTTCAGAGGTTGTACAAGCTTGTAGCTTGTCAGATTTGGGTGTAAGATTGACATTTCATGAAAGCTTATCGAACAGTGTATGCCTTCTACACAGACTTGTACGTAGTTGAACTACCCTACTCAAGTTAATGTAGTTTAACTACTTTTCTGAGTAGTTTAGTAACTTTCAATTACATTTTGATTTATTTAATTACAAGTTTTCTTTATTACTCTTTCTGAGTAACTTCTACTCAAATTACAAATTACTTTCGAATTCTAGTGGTTGTTTTGCCTATCAACAAACGTTCCTGCACAAAAGAGATAAGATCTTGGAAGATCAGCTGATATTTGCCTAAGGCGGGGGGGGGGGGGGGGGGGAGAAAATGGGCTGGAGAGTCCGAAACCGCCCAAAATTTTTCCGAGCCCCCTCCCCCCCCCCCCTCTGCAACAACACTGCTACGAAGCGCGGGGAGTGACCAGGCATGACGCAAGAGAGGCCGAGTAACTGCGGGATTAGCGCCGAAGACAGGCGCTTCTTTGTGTCCCAAAGCTCAGGGAGACTCGACCCATTCGAAGAGAGGGCTGGTTTCCGCTTCTCCTCAACGTAGAAACTGTCGCCCACTACAGGAGGTGCACACACTGCATCCAAACTCAATGGAGGCAACAAAATGCAGCACCTGCCCTGAAGCTCATTTCGTGCGCCGGTAGTTTGTACTGTACTAAAAAAAAATCACGTGTTAAAGGGCAACGCAAAGGGGTCCTTTTTGCGTTGCCCTTCCTCCCACACATTAAATATGCAGATATTCAAAGATTTGAAGATCGTTCGATTAACCTTAGTAATTTTCCCAACGTTTCTATATAAAAAATAATAAACAAGCAGTGGTGGGAAGTACTCTAAGTACATGGTACTTAAAGTACTACTGTTTAAAAAACTTTTACTTTACTTGAAGTGCATTCTCTGGGCATGTACTTGTATTTTCCGAAGAAAGTAAAACTCCCGACTTCAATGTATACATTCCCCGAATGTGAAAACAAACAAATGGCGCATCGTCGTGTGAAAACGCGCCCTTTCAAGACGTCATCTGGGCATTTCTCTGAGTGAAGTAATGGCGGCGATAAGACCGACACAAATAAGTGGCTTATTAGTTGATTGTGTTAGATAGCTAGTCAGCGAGACTAAAACAACTACTCTGTGGCGACTTGACTTTGGTCATTTCTTGTTTCCGTACTTTCTAAACTGCATTTGTTTCTTTTCTGATCTAAAATAGTGAACAAAAACTACTTTTATAAATAATTGAAACGGTTCGCACCATTTATATTTTGTGTTTCGACTAAAAAGAAGCTTTCAGCGGCTCTGACCAGTAGTAAGCCCAGGACCAAAGACGTCACATATCGCACGCTTTCGCACCGCGGGTCGCCCCCATTGGTGGAGGAGGTTTCCGCGTCGTCCGGTTAAAATATGACGCACTGATATTTAGTTACTCTCTCCGTGCCCGCTGGCTTGCCCGAACCCTAAGAGACGTGGAAACCGCAAAAAAGGTAGACGCGTAAATATGATTGTATGGCCCCTTTAACGCTTTAAAAAGGATATTTCTTTTTTGTGATAAAGCCACTGCTGGCTGACTCACGCAGCGCTCCCCAAAACCCTGTATAATAAAGGCCTCATAAACTTCTCTGGTAAGATTTTGCTTATATCTACCTTTATATTTGCGTAAGCCAGAATTCGACTACATGAACAATTTCGACAGTATATATATAAAGGCAAGTGACCACCTACGTCGGATCTAAGTGATAGGTAATATTCACGAAGCCCGTCGTTAATACGAGGGGCGTTCGTAAAGTTCGTATTATCTGCACAACAAATTAAAAAAAAAAAAAAACGGAACAAAACAGCTAGGCATCACCATGAGCGCGGGTCCCTCTAGTTTCTGCACAGTATAAACATCGCATAGTATAGACCTTTCCAATGTTTACAAAATCACAGTCCAGCGTGCGATCTTTAAGGCTGGTTCACACACTTGCAACGATTACGTTCGCATGCAACCGAAACGACCGTAACGACAAAAACACCGCAACAACCGTGGCTCATGGGTTGCTTCGCGATGCTACCCCTTGCATCACTTGCCATGCTGTGTTCGGCGAACGCTTGTCCCGGTGACTTTGTCGTTACGGTCGTTTCGGTTGCATGCGAACGCAACCAACGCAGATGTGTGAACCAGGCTTCACAGTCCAGCACGTGCGTGTTCGTCGCTTCGGAAAGCGAGCAAAGAACGCGCCATACGCACGAACACTCAAAATGGCACCGGCCACACGCTCTTTTTTAGAATGGTCTATAGTAGCTCGGAACGCCACTATACTCCGTTTCACCTTATGTTGTACCGCAGAAAATGCTAGAAGCGCGAGCTCATAGCGTTGGGAGCTGCTCTTAACGCACGAGAGCTTGTGCCGCCGAGATGTGCCCTAGAGCAAGGAGCTCGCGCTTGTAGCCTTTCCTGCGGTACATCATAAGGTGAAACAGAGTATAGGGAGTCGAAACAAAAATGGCACCGCCCGTCGGTGCCAAGCACATGCAGTGATCCGTTTGTTTTTGTTTTTCATTTGAAGGGAAGCAATGCCAAGGATATTCATTCCAATCTGGGAGCGTTGTTCGGGGACAACGACCTAGTTTCTTATATTTTGGTTAAATGGCGCAGACGCTTCCAGTGTGGCCGAATAAGAGCAAAGCATTTCAAGGACGACGACCAAGTGATTTCTGAAGTGGAGCGATTCCTGAACACTCAAAACGAGGATTTCTATAACAATGGCCTCCGGCAAGTGGTGCATCGCTGAAAAAAGTAGGTAACTTTTGGTGACGAACATGTAGAGAAAGTCTGAACTCCTACTCGAGTTTGATTGCTGAATCTCAATTCCTTCATGGCAATAATACGAACTTTATAAAGGCCCCTCGTACACCGTCCCGTCACAGAAAAAGTATCGGTTACGGGTTAAGCGCGGTTCAAACAGGCCCGTAATACAAATACGTGTGCCGGAACCCGTAGTGACGTCAGCGTTCCCTCCGTATGGACGGTGACGTAATTATGGCTTCCGGCACCCATAGTCAAGAGTTGAAAATTTTTCAACTTTCTCCTTTCAGTGTCGTGTCGTAGGTTTCCGTATTTTCTCCGCGGTCAATCAGCGCGGCGCGCTTCCCTCCTCCGCCCAGCTCCCGTATACGGGGGCCCGTGGCCGCGCGCCGTTCAACCAAACCGTGAAGACTTGGATCCATAACGGGGGCCGGAGGTGATTACGTCAGTACTGGTTCCGGCTCCCGGATTCCGTATTCCGAGTCTGTTTGAATCGCGCTTTATGGATTGTTCATCGGTTCTCTTTCATACCAGTATTCGTGGAGGCCAGGGGAGGGGAGAGCATAAAGAGCGGGAGAAGCAGTGGCCGTCGGTCTCACAAAATGATAGAGGATCACACCACTTTTACGCGTTCTCTATCTCTCTCTGTTCGAAATCCTTAGATGGCCTAACCCCCCCCCCCCTTTTATGTTGACAGTTGACTGTAAAGCGAGGAGTGGACTCGACCACCTTGCCCAGACAAGTAAACCAAAAGGAGTATCGTCCGTTCATTCGAAGACGATCCTCTTAGCCTCGCGCTTTTCAGCCGTGCCTCAAGAGCGTGCTAGAATAAAGAAGAGTGCACTAAAGACAAAGAGAATTGAACCCCTTCGTGCGAGGCTACATCGTCTGTTACGCGAGTTGTGAATCCGCGAATCGAGGGGATTCGGACCCGCGTTTGATGTCTGTGCTGGTGGCGGGAGACGTCGAAGAAGTTTGAAAAGGTGAAATGCTGTAAAAGACAAAAACAAATAAACACGAAGTGCTTTCTCCTGCCTAGGAGAAGAAGAAAAACACGATAGAAGGCGACGGAGAGACTACTTAGCGTTGTCTTACTAGATATTTGTCTTTCGTATATTTCTACATCCCTTGCCCGTTTTTCTAGTGGTTCTAGTGACCGGTCGTACAAAAAATCGTGTTTTCTTTTCGGCTATTCTCCCCTTCCTGATGTTTTCTATTTTGTTGAACTTGCTCTCTTTATGCTGCTGAATGTTCTGCTCGTATTGCTCCAATTACTGTATTATACTCATATTTTTAAAAAGTAACAATTAATTAAAGTAATCCGTTACCAATATTGTAACAAAATTACCTTACAAATTACTCTTGAAAAAAGTAACGTGGCAATTACAAAATTACTTGAAAAAGTAACGCATTAGAAGTAATCCGTTACTTGTAACGGTTTACTTACCAAGTCTACTCTTTTCTTACACCGTGGTGCCGAGCGATTTTGACGGGCGAAATAATGTGATCGTTTTCCGCCGACATCTCTGTGACATTTAGGAGGAAAGAAATGCTTATTTGAACTCGGTATGCCGATTGTTTACCTCTTTTCTGACCCGATCTTGGTTTTGCTAACCCTTGAGCCGAATCGCTTTTCGATCGCGTTGGTGCCGATCGGCGGAAGTAGAAAAAGCGTGGATCAGAGCGCGCATAGTCCAAGCTGGGGGCGGCGGGGCCAGCGGAGCGAGGCGTAGTGGACGCCGTCGGCACGATCGCGTTCGGAGCCTGAATCAAGAACGATGCAGGGGGCTATAACCACCATGACAACAATGCGCAACCGTCCTCGGCGTGGCAGCCATGAACCTAACCCGCAGCGAATTGGCCAGCCGCTTTGCTCTAAACCTCCAATCAATGAATTGTGCATTACACGTCACGGAGCTAAAATGTTTTGCTTGTTTTTGTTATTTTAGTTTTCTTGGAACTCTAAAACAAAATCGCATTTCAAGAAAAACAAATATTTCCTCTATGTTCCTACGTTCGATGAGCTCCGCCTCAGCGGATATGCCAAACCTGCCTCAGAATCGTTCGTTGGATCGTTTAGAACACAAGGTTGCACCACGAAGCAGGAAAAACAAACATTGCGCTGCAGGTGGTATACACATCTTGTTCACGCGCACAAGGACATCGTCCCCAGGCATGTTCGCGAATAAACATCTGCACCAAGCAGCAGGAAAGACACTGTCAATCGGGTCCCCCGCCAACTTTTTCCGGGTGGAAGTAAACAAGTGCATCCTCGAGTAACGCACCATTAATGATTCCAATGCGTTAACAACTTCCTTCACAAACCCAACCCTTATGGCGGGAGTTGTAGAGAAAGAAGATACCACAAATAGACAGCAAGTGACGTGTTACTCTGGTCTGAAGCATAATTCGCAAGAGGGCCATTTGTTTGATTCTCCAGAAAACGAAACTGCGAAGCCATCTGCCAAACGAACAGGTACAAAGCGAGTCCTCCGTTCGAAATTCGCCGAAAAAGGTTTTCACACCATATAGCTTCTCCCTTTCTCTTTCATATAAAAGCAATGAACACAGCGAACAGTGAATCATTTGTATATGGGTGTGTGCACAATGTAAGACCTGCAGTACGAACCAGGTTTAGAAATAAAAATAAACATTGCAAACTGTGGCCCTAGTGAATATCGACAGGTGGCGTCCACACCATTTCATTGCCCTTTCCCTTAAATCCCTGATAATATTTGCCAAGTACTCAGTGTTAGCTGGCATGTATTGTAACTGGATTCCAAGGTATTTACTCGCACCCATTGCCATCTCGAACTATTAAAAAATTAAGGGCTTGTATCTCACTCGTCATACCTTGTGCCGTTATACTTATCGACATTGACAACAGCACCTGTATGTTTACGAAAATTGGTACACATTTCCAAAGCAACAGTGCCGCTCTCTTTGTCACTACAGTACACAACAATGTCTTCTGCAGAGGCTAAAAGGTTTGTTCCTAATCACCGATCCGAAACCTTTTAACTCGGATTTAAAGAATAACGCTGAAAGGAATATTTTCAAATAAGGTGAAAAAAAAAAAAATAAAGGTGACATTGGGTAGCCTTGCCGCACCGGGAATTCCTCATAACTAGCCTTGCCATGCAACTTTTATACGACATTTTAATTTCTACTATAATTTTCCCGACGTTAGCACGGTCAAATCTTCTAAAAAGCATCACGACACACCCATGCAAATACCTTCGCTACATCGATTTGCAGCGTCGCCACAGTATTTCCTTTGGCTGACGAACATGTGGCCCCGCGCCACTAAGAGATCTCTAGAAAAAGAAGAGATGGTCGAAGCGCGAGGGGATTAGAATAAAAGCCCAGTTGGATTTCGGACATCAACCTGGTCGGACGTCTCTATAGATTTGGTGACCCGGACGTGATCAACCGAACTACTCTATCATGACCGATGAAGGACAACCGGGCACTAGCGGCACGACCGGCCGCCAACCTGGCAACACCGGTCCACCCGTCCTTCAACCACACGGCGACATTGACGAAGCAACCGGGACCACAGTGACCGGAACTCTGCCTCTGCGGTTACCACCATTCTGGCCTAAAAACCCTCAGGTTTGGTTTACCCAGGTGGAGGCGCACTTCCATCTGCGAAAAATCACTACGCAGATAGCCCGTTTTTACCATGTCGTCGCCAGCCTACCACCCCAGGTTGCAGACGAAATAGACGACGTGCTGTCGCATACACCATCCGAAAACGCGTACGACCATCTAAAATTTGTCCTCCTGACTCGGACAATGGCGACAGAGCGCTCACGGATTCAACAGCTGCTGACCGCATAAGAGCTTGGTGATCGCCGGCCGTCGCAGCTCCTCCATCAGATGCGTCAACTGCTCGGCTCGCATAACCGCGACGGTCATGACGCAATTCTACGTGAGCTCTTCTTACAAAAGCTACCAGAAGGCATGAGGATGATCCTAGCCGCTTCAGACGACATGTCGCTGGATCGTCTCGTGGTACTAGCAGACCGAACCGCTGACTACTCCGCTCCGGCTGTTTGTGCAGTCACAACACCTGCTTCGCAGGCGTGGGAAACGGCCGCCGCCGAAATTGAATCGAAAATCGAGCAGTTGGCTGCTGCCATTGCCGCCTTCGGACCTGCCCAGGACTGACCAGATCGATCAAGGCCGCGCAGTTCTTCTCCTGGCCGATCGCCCTCTCGCCGCACTACCAACTCCGGTGGCCGGTCCATCTGCTGGTACCATCGCACCTTTGGTGACCAAGCAAGACGCTGCACCCACCCCTGTTCATAGACGGGAAATGCCGAGGCCCGACACTAACGGCGGCGAGTGATCCCGGCCAGCCCAGCAGCCGCCTGTTCTATGTTCGCGATACTCTCTCAGGTATCCTGTTCCTCGTGGATACTGGCGTGAAGGTTAGCGTGTTACCTGCTTCCCCTGCTGACCGCAAGCTGCAACCGACTAGACCGTCTCTTCGGGCAGTCAACAGCTCCGCAATAGCCACATACGGTCAACGTTCCCTGACTATTAACATTGGGCTCAGGCGGACATTCAGATGGGTATTCGTCATCGCGGACCTACAACAGGCCATTATAGGCGCCGATTTCCTGGATCAATTCGGAATTACAGTCAACATTAGCAGCCGCACACTGACTGATGCCACCACAACGTTGTCTGTTCAGGGTATCATATCTAACCTGACAGTTTCCCCAATGCGACGTTCTTCGGCTCCATCATCGTATGAAGCCATCCTCGCCCAGTTACCAGCTATCACAAAACCATGTAACATGGAGTCTCGTGTAAAACATGAAGTCATGCACCATATAACCACCACAGGTGCGCCCGTGTCTCCGCGGCCTCGTCGACTCGCTGGTGAGCGTCTGCAGATCGCGAGGAGAGAGTTTGAACACATGTTACAGTTAGGTATCATCCGGCCGTCTTCTAGCAACTGTGCATCACCACTTCACATGGTCCCAAAAAAGGATACAAATGACTGGCGCCCATGCGGAGACTATCGGGCACTCAATGCTTCCACAGTGCCCGACCGATACCCTCTCCCACATATACAGGATTTTTCTGCTAACCTCTCTGGAACCACGATTTATTCCAAGATTGACTTAGTCAAGGCTTACCATCAAATTCCTGTGGCGCCCAGCGATATCCCCAAAACAGCTATCACCACCCCATTCGGCCTTTTCGAGTATATCAGAATGCCCTTCGGTCTAAGGAATTCGGCGCAGACATTTCAAAGGTTCATTGACGAAGTCACCAGAGGGCTCCATTTCATATTCGCCTATGTCGACGACATCCTCGTAGCCAGTACAGCCCCGGTTGAGCACGAACGACACCTCCACCTGCTTTTCGAGCGACTTCGAAAAGCAGGCATTGTCGTCAACCCGAGCAAATGCCAATTCGGGGTCAACGGCTTGGAATTCTTAGGTCACCGCGTCACGCCCCAAGGAATCTTGGCTCTTCCAGAAAAAGTTAAGGCGATCTGTGAATTTCCTCGCCCCACTTCTCTCCGAAAACTTCAGGAATTTCTGGGCCTGGTCAACTTCCACCGCAGGTTTATACCTAACTGCGCCGGCCTCCTGCAACCACTAACGGATCTTCTAAAGACCACAAAGGGCCCCCAAGCGCCACTACCATGGAGCGAACACGCTGAATCAGCATTTTCATCAGTAAGGGACGCTCTGGCAAGTGCAACGCTTCTCGTCCATCCGCGGCCAGACGCTAACACTCGCGTTATAACTGATGCGTCAGACACTGCTGTAGGCGCGGTGCTACATCAATATCTGGACCGCGACTGGAAGCCCATAGGGTTTTTCTCCCAGAAGTTAAAACCAGCAGAAACACGCTACAGTACATTCGGGTGAGAGCTGCTAGCCATATACCTGACTGTGAGGCATTACCGATACTTTCTCGAAGGAAGACAGTTCTATGTCCTAACTGACCACAAGCCGCTGCCGTTTAGTTTTAAAGGTAACCACAACGCCTATTCTGCACGGGAAGTTCGACATCTAGCTTTCATCTCAGAATATACCGTCGACCTCCGTCATATCAAAGGACAAGATAACGCAGCGGCTGATGCCCTGTCACATGTCGGGGCTATGTCCTCGCCCTGTGTAGACCTCGACTTGGAGACACTGACTGCAGCGCAAGAGGAAGACTCTGAACTTCTGCATCTCCGAGACACATCCACGTCTTTGCAGCTGAAAGAGATACTCTTCCCACAGTGTCCCACAAAAGTCATCTGCGACATCTCCATGGGGACCAACCGACCCTACATTCCTCCCAAATTACGTCGACAAATTTTCGAACAACTCCATGGCCTCAGCCACCCGGGCGTTCGAGCTACGCAACGCCTCATTGGTGCACGTTACGTGTGGCCACTGATGAACACTGACGTTCGAGATTGGACTAAAGAGTGTCTCCCGTGCCAGCGATCAAAAGTTACTCGACATACCAACACACCTCTGACGCCATTTCGCACCCCAGGTGCCCGCTTCGATCATATCCACGTTGACATTGCGGGCCCTCTTCCTCGATCCTGAGGTTTCACCTACATTCTAACATGTATCGACCGCTACACTCGTTGGCCAGAAGCAGCGCTAATTCCAGACATTACGGTACAGACAGTTGCGGCGACGTTTGTTAACATACGGGCCAGCCGTTTCGGGTGTCCATCCATTGTCACAACAGACAGAGGTCAACAGTTCCAGTCCGCTTTATTCTCATCATTAACACAGTTGCTAGGAACTCGCCCCATCCATACAACGGCCTACCACCCCTCTGCCAATGGCATGGTGGAACGCCTACATCGGCAGCTCAAAACCGCCATCGTAGCACGTGAAGGCCGAGCTAACTGGGTAGACCACATACCTATGGTGCTCCTAGGTCTACGCTCTTCATTCAAAGAGGACCTCAAATCTACATCAGCAGAGCTGATGTATGGCTCACTATTACGTCTACCGGGCGAGTTCTTTATTCCCACACCGGACCACGGCAACGCCCCTACCCCTCACCACTATCTCGATGAGTTACGAAACTTCATTCGTCGCATGCAACCTGTGCCACCACGCCAACCAGCTCATCCAAAGGTTTTCACCAGCCAAAACCTTACGACTTGTACCCATGCATTCTTACGCAAGGAAGGAATCAAGAAAGGCCTCACTCCACCGTACAACGGCCCCTACAAAGTTCTGACGCGGATTTCCAAAACATTCACGCTGGACATCAACGGTCGCGAAGAAGTTGTAGCGGCCGACCGCATAAAACCAGCGTTTATGGATAGCGCTGGCCCCACACTCCCCGACAGCGTACCGCATTTTCCTGCTCGACCCATCAAGCAGGTTTCGTGGCATTTATAGCGTCGCTTCTTCAGCTCGCAAGTTTGGGACTCCATCGTTCATAGCCCACGACTTGGATTCCCGCCAAACTCCATGCCCACATCCCTCGCAGTACCTCCGCCAGAACTGCCCTCTCTTTTTCAGAATACAAGCCTATTAGCCTTGTTTCCTGGGGGGGGGGGGGGGGAATCCTGTGGCCACGCGCCACTAAGAGATCTCTAGGAAAAGAAGTGAAGGTCGAAGCGCAAGGGGATTACAATAAAAGCCCAGTTGGATTTCGGACATCAACCTGGTCGGACGTCTCTATAGACCTTTCCAATGTTTACAAAATCACAGTCCAGCGTGCGATCTTCACAGCCCAGCACGTGCGTGATCGTCGCTTCGGAAAGCGAGCAAAGCACGCGCCATACGCACGAACGCTCAAAATGGCACCGGCCACAAGCTCGTTTTTGGAAAGGTCTATAGGGAGTATTCACTGTACGCCATATTTGTGGGTGCTGTTTAGAGCGCATGCTCAGAACGAGTTTACATCAATAGGCTGCTAAGACCGGCACTCTTGATGGTGCGGAATGCACGTTGCAAAAGAACCGTAGAAGCTCGCCGTCAGCACGCGCTCAGCATTCGCGCACACAGCTATGGCCGCCAGTGAATACTCCCTATAGAACATTTCAAAGTAGTCCGTGCCACATGTATGCTCGTTTGTTATTCTATCGCTGCACGAAATTTGTTAAGCGGGCACCACCGTCTGGGCGCTTTGATAGAACAGTCAGGTGAGTCGTGTGGGGCACCCAAAATCCACGCCGCTTTGAATGTCGCGTTTTCATTTGTTGCGTCCCGGCACAGAGGGTTGGTCATAACTAGGGTTCGGAGTTTTCGGTTTAAACCGATAAAAACCGTTAACAGTACGCCGAATTCATTTTCGGACTTCGGTTTTAACCGAAAAAGGTCAGTTTTTGGATTCGGAATTTTCGATTTAAACCGATAAAAACCGATAAAAGTACGTCGAATCCATTTTTTAAAATTCAGTTTTAACCGAGAAAGGTCACTTTAAGCTTCCAGTCGTACAGCAGAACCGTGGCGGAAAAGTGGACCGACAGTGGCGACCGAAACGTATCCGAATGAATGGGATACACGGATGCCATCACGACGTTTTGGTTTAATGTGCGCCTTATCGATCGGAACGTGAAGTCCGAAATGCCCCATGACTTCGCCATGTACGAGCGTGTTTTCAAATTCGTAAGGAAGACTGACTTGATGCAAGCTCTGCATGTTGTGTTGTGCTTCAAGACGTCGCACCGTGTATCTTTTGGCGGTCACAATTGGTTGATTGGCCGATTTTGGCTCAGGCAGCCCTTCATCTCCTCAGCCTGCTAGTGTCCAGTGTTAGCGTTGAGAGGTCATTCTCGAAGCTCAAGGTCATATTAAAAGGAACGAAAGCATGCGGATCAACGAGGAGAACCTGGGAAAGTACATTTGTGTGTACTATAATAAGATCACGTAATCCTGATATATAGAAGGTGAAGTTCCATGTTTTTTGGGCATTGGCTTTATATCTGACTTGTTTGTACTTCTGTGTTTTTTTCTTGATTCTTTTACAGTTGCATAGATTTGCCAATTAAAGTGTCTATTTAGTTTTCAATGCATTCGTGCCGTTATTTGAGTGATCACAAATATCAGAGCTACAAGGATCATCTGATCCAGTGTCCGTTATTGTTTATTTTATATTCACCGAAAAAAACTGATAAACTTTTATGGGCATAAATATACGCCGAAAAAAAAAACGAAAATTGAATTTTAAAATAAACACCGAAAAAAGTACGCCGAATTTTGAAAAAAATATAAACCGAAAACGCGGAACCATACTCATCACTAATAAAATACTACGGAAAATATACTTTTTCCCGGCGTTCATTTTTCTCAAACACATCGCTCCTGCAATACACAAAAGGATTGGATATTCGATGGCGCGTATCTGGCCTATGCGACGCGACTCGCCAGTGACCCACGACGCAGTGAACGTGTCCAGATGTTAAAGCAAGTAGGCAGGCGAGCTGGTTAAGGATAGACATGGTAACCCTGGAGTGAGGGGATAAAAAAGGACAAACTCACACGAAACTCCGTGTCTGTCCGTCCTTTTTTGTCCCATCGCTTCAGAGCTACCATGCTTATGTGTTAAGAAAGTAAGCATCGACAAAGAAGGTTCGAAGACAAAATGCAGCAAAGTCGGTTCGCCGCAGTCATCATCGCATTTCGTTTTTTTTTTTTTTTTTTTTCTTCTTTCAAGGACAGAACAATGCTACTCGAGCTGAGTAGAGGCTGCAGATTTACAGGCACAACATTTGTCTTTTTTTCTTCGTGGTCGCTAGGCTACCGCTCACCAAGAAGCATTTAAGCAGCCACCCGTTGCAAGGGACACTCCTACAAACTGGGATATAGAAAAGACACCTGATTTTCAACACCTCATTGAACGACAGATCAAGCTTCTTGGCGCAAGGAAAGGCACGTAAGCTCTCTATCAAGATTTATATACATTTAGAGAATGCAATGCTGTTTGAGGCTATGTCTGTGCTATATACGAGTATGTTGTATATTTGGGTTTGTTCTCGCACACGCATAACACCCGTCCGTTAGGCTATATTTGGGACATCTATTAGAGTGTTAAACATACAGTTTCAACGAAGTGTAGTTACTCCTAAAAATTGCCTCTAAATTTTACATTCTAAAATCACCATTTGTTTTACTTATTGTTTTTTTTTTCTCATGCAATAGTGAGGAAGAGGAAAGGACATGTTCTAAATTCTTTATCTATATATAAAAAAAAAACAGAATAGCATATCGGAGCTCTGAAAACTATGTGATACAAGCTAGATTATATATATTTTATTTACATAGCTCATGCAAATAATCTTTTTTTTTTTTTTTGCCGTGCGAGAAAGGTCAGCATTTGTGCACCGCGGTGGATTTTAGCGTTCTCGAAAATATTCCGTTTAAGGAATTACAAAGACAGCCAGTATTTTTCGGCCAAGTTCCTCGTGTTAAACACAGATGTTGTACTCTATATTGCAATTTCTATACAAATTGACTTTTGGTTTCTTGTGGGATCTACCGATATATACTCTCACCTTTTTCCTAAGGCCCCCAACTAAGAAACGATGTCAACGGAATGGCTTTGAGCGTTGGATTGAATTCCAACCGGCCGCCGACACGCGAGCTAGGGTGCACTCTAGCCATTGGCCGGACGGGCCTTTCGTCTTCGTCTGCGCATTATCACCCTGGCTTGGTGCTAGTGTTTTCAGTAAGGTACTGCGTAGTCTTTATTATTCGAAAGGACTACCAGGTAAAGATTTTCGTTTCTGTTTTTCGGCGTTGTTGATCAAATTTTGTTAATCTTGCTCGTTACATCTGATACAGTTAAATTTCTTTCCACTTGAAACAACTTTAAAATGTTTTGGGCTCTTGGAAAAAGCTCCCATAGATACATCAAGTTAAAGGAATGCTTAAATTTATGTGTAGAGCTATAAACATTTCTTCAAATAACATCATACTCTTCTCCACTTTTATTCATATCAAAATTACACTTAACTCGCTGAATGTTTTCCTTACCTGTTCTCTTTGGTAGATGTTATTATAGTTCATTAAATACTTCTTGACTTTTCTAAAGCCTTCTCTCACGTCCCTCATCGCAGACTTCTACTAAAACTCGCTTAACTTATTATTCACTCAAATATTTTCGCACAGAAAAAAAAGTACTGTTCTTTCTTCAATAATTGGGATATTTTTGTTAATAATTCAAACTCGTTTGTCCAAGTGACATATAGAGTTCCACGGAGTAGCATGATTGGTTTGTTAGTTGTATATTTTGGTAGCATTCTTTAAGGCAGCTCCCACTCCTTCACCTCCCCCCCCCCCCACACACACACACACAAAAACAAACTCTTCAACAAATTCGATTAGAAGTTGACCTAATCAAAATACATCAAGTAGACAAATACAACAAAAGTACAAATAATACAAAAATATTGCATTAACGCATTGTCAAACTTTGCCTCAAGGAAAAGGTAACTTTTTTTGTGCCAATTGTTTATTATATTTTGCCTTCTTCCTTCCTACCCTCCCAAAAAAAAAGAAAAACTTATTTGGAAGGGCTTTTAGGAACAATATAAAAAATAAAATCGCAACAGATTTTGCATTAGTAAATGCGTAAAACATTGTGCTGCATCCGTGACATACCACCATCGGAACAAAATTGTTTTTAATTGGGAATAAAACTTTACTGCACACACAATTCAATGCAACTAAAGAGCTCGTTAAAACTTAGGCGGAGCAATGATAAATAAAAAACAGTAAATTTCAACAAGTGGTGGTCCAGGGAGGTAAGAGTGCCTTCAGTTGATGGAACAATACAATTACTGTCACTCAGTTAGAACTTAACCGCTCCTAAAAACCGCGCCCCTAATCAGCTTAGCTAAGCTTAAAAACTAGAAAGATGTGTCGTGTCGTCCCAGTTTTAATTGTTTTATTCTTTCTTCATCCTTAAAAACTAGAGTTATATTTTTGGTCCGAGGGTCTTTATCAAATGAACTTAACTTTCGCTTTCTAGCATCTTGTCTTGGGCATCTAAAATAAAAATTGTTATTTCGCGAGGTGCTCAACCCCGAATGGTATCTTTTGAATGTGCGAAATATAAGTCGCAAAAATATCGAGGCTGGATTTAAAATCCACCAGAAACATTGGCTTCCGTTTGTAGGAATCTAGTATTTTCACCAAAGGTATATTCTACTGGTACGTTCTACCTTTTCAATATCAAAACGTAGCCATCGGTTTGTAAAAAATGAGACCAACACGCTTGCCAGGGTCAACGGCAGACATCGACGCAGACGAGCAAATATGCGAGAATTAGCCTCGTGGCGCCATCTCCCGATAGGCTCAGCGAACAGACGCCCGCGTCGTCTGCTTTCAATTGAGTGCTTTGAATGATCGCTGCACCTATCGGGAGAGTGCGGCAGAAGCTCACCCTGTACTAATTTTTTTGCTGGCACCAACATCCGGCGGTAATCATGGCAAGCTAATAGGTCTCACTCTTCACAGAAACAAAAATCCTTCCCTCAATTTTCAAAAGGCAAGACACACCACTACAATGCACCTTTGGTGAAAATTTGAGGCAACTATATACTTGTAGGCACCGCTTTTTTGTACCAATTTTAGAGCCGTCTTCGGGATTTTTAGTACCTTACAAACAGAAGAGGAGATTAAATATAATTTGTGCATTACGCTTAGGCGTATATCTGGCTGTTTAATTATGCATTGTGTTTCACGGAGCTTCGGCAAAATTGTTCATGCGGAAAACTACGCATCGCACAAAAAACAAAATTTCGAGAGAGCGCGCTGGAGACTGGACAACTGAAACTCTTCCATGCCGTTGTCCTTACGTCAGCGACTATAGAAAACAAGGAAACCGAAACACAAAAGAGTGCCTAAACTAAGGTTTAAAGAAGCATCACATGACGTAATGCGTTTACTGTGCTGCTTATTCGAGTGCATGACCATGACGATCGATTGATACTGCGCCGATTGTGCGTCATACGGTCATCTGATATTGAAGTGACACTGCGTTGATTTAACGTCGATACGTTGTTGATGAATAAATAATTTTAAGGTGGTTATGTTTTTCTCCGCCAAACTTAGCGGCGAATCAGGATTGATGTATAGGTCACGCGACGTCAATGTTTTGCGAAATTTTTCGGGGAAACTGAATTAGTGCATAGGTCACACGACGTCAATATTTCCGCTAAATTTAGTGGGGAAAGTGACGGCGGTCACGCTCACGCCGTTGAAAAACCGGGGAACGGGTGACTAACAGCTGTCGCTGTAAAATGTAAAATGCTGCGGGTGTCTTATATTTAGGTAAAGTGGACTGGTTTAGTTGCTCCAAGAACGCCTATAGAGAATTTTACCGAGAATTTGTTTATGGCTAGGGTTGCAGTGGATTTTTCCTGTGCAGTGACTAAAGCCTCCACGCTCGCACCGCCACACGCGCCGCACGCGCACGCCATCCCCGTATAAAACTATTCGGAATAAATAACCCAAATAAAGCGCTGACGAACGCGCGAGAAAGATGCCATTTGTTTTAGGCTATTGCTTTAGAACAGTTATTGCTCCAGACGCCGGCACGTGCAGCGCGTGGAACACCATTCCCTGCATTCTCCTTGATGCTTCGATAATTTAGCAAAAGGTTTATTCATTAGATTAGTTATCAATAGGCACCATTTGTTTCCGCGAACAGTTAATGAGTGGAACAAGTTACCCGAGGAAATTGTTCATTCTTGCAGCTTGCCAGAATTTGTTAATCGCTTAAACAACTACCTATAATTGTTTCCTTTGCTCAGTGAGTATTATTATTGTGAGCTGTGACTGTGATATGTAGGGCGTATTCTTTCATTTCTTTCTTGTGTGCCTTTTTGTTCTATTATATGAATTGGCGTGGTTGACCTTTGTATTTGTGCTTCGAAGTATATTTACATGAGAGCCCATTGTTAATTTTTAGGCATGGTCGGCTGTTGGACTGTTGTTTTCTGTATTTGTGAAGTGTTTTTTCACTCCTACCATATCTGCAAATCGAAGTATGTAGTATTTATAAATAAATAAATAAATATGTAGACTCTCAGGTAGATAATAAAAGTTTCTCAAGGATTTGCCACTGTGCGACCGGCGTCGGCCATGTCTACGCTTGCACCGCCCTCTCTTTGTCATCGTTCCAAGTGCTTGCGTGCCTAGTTTCCTTTCCTTCCGCTCTCCCGGGGTGGCGGTCCCGTCGCGCGTGTCTAGTTTCCTCCGGCTCCACGGGGCGGGTCTGTGTCGTGTGCTAAACAGCTTCGCTGGTCATCCACATTTACAGAGTGAAATGGCTCATGATTTTTCATTTAAAACAATGCATCTTAATTCACGCCTTCAGATATTAATTATTCGAGAGTAATTAATAATGTAAAATACTGAACATAATATTTTCCTAGAGATTTTCACAAAGAGCAATACGACATGCTCCGTTTTTTCTTGTGCGGTGCGTACATTTTATTAAACGTTCAGTGAAACACTTTATATAGCTCCCGGTAAAGTGATAGGTTACAATGCTCTAACCATGTATGATGACAAAGACTCTTACGCATACGTTTTTTTTTTTTTGCAGACTCGGCCATATTTTTATACCCTAATTTCTTGTAAATCAAGAATTATGAGAAAAATCTACCTTGCAATTTTGATCGCTCAACTAGCTGCAGGAGCATGTGTTTCGGGTAAATATCTATTTCATCATGTGTTTTGTTTTCACAGTTGAAAACATTTATGGGGCTATGAAGCTCTTTATAGGGGGCGGAACATGTGTCACAGCGCCAATACTTACGGCTTCTGCGGAGTCTCTCTTTTGGTTTTGGTTTTTGTATCGCTTTTACCAACGCTGAAGTATGAATAACACGTACCAAGCAAGTTGAGCGAAGATGGGTTGCACAAGCAGCTAGAGTTTACTGATATAGAGGTAAAAGAAAGCGGTCTAGAAGGGCCACGTCGTCTTCGTGTAAACTCCGGCATATTCGTGCTCTTTCTTTAGATCTGTGGGAGCGTCGCTTAAATCATGTTTACCTTTGTTCATAGTCATAAATTACTCGTCTATTAAATGCGACAGCATTTTTGAGCAGCCCGTTACAACGGATATCCAAAAAATAATCTAAAAGAGAAAGCGAGGCATATCGTCATTATTAGAGCGACTATCCTAAGTTTTTAATTCGATGTACCTTTCTAAAGGGGATTGGAAATTGCCTGATGAAGAGTGGATCCCGCTTTATATGTTGCATTAATGCTGTTTTAGCTCTAACTCTGACGGTACGCACTTTTTATTTGTTACTCCTCCCGCTCCCCTCTCCACTGAACGTATAAATATACAGGTAAATTGATCAGAAAATTATTGGTTTTTTTCTCTGTTTTAAAGAAAGAGAAAAGAGGTTAAAGCTAATAAAAACTCACACCTGCAAAAAAAAAAAAAACTCGTAATTTTTTTTTTTTTTTTTCGGGTATGGGAGATTATTGCTTTAGATTTTTGGTGGTTCCCTAAGAATAGGATTTGTGTCAGCGCAAACTGATAGCGAGTAAGCGCTTCTAGGAACGGTAACACTATCGAGGTAGAACTTCTCTGAAACCGAAGATAAGTGCGCCACCTCAAGTTATTTGTATGGTGGAGCAAACCTTTGAAATAACTGAACCCTCAGCCGGTTTGAATACCTTCAATTTTAGTTAAGACAGCTGGTGCTGCCAAATAGATATTAAGTTTGGAGATGCGGCAGTAATCAGTGTGTCATGTTTCCTACGAATTAAAAAAAATAGAAAAGCTCTGTCTAAAACGGGATTCTGCTAGCCTATTCATCAAAAATACCTGTGCCTTTTTTTTGAAACAGGGTTCGTGTTTTATTTGCAGCAGTAATATTGCTCAGTCGTATATGTTTTTGCCATAACATTTTAAAGTTTGAAGAGTTTCACGAACCTCACTCTGTAATTTTGAACGGCAATATGTTAGAACCCAGGTAGCACATGAAGTGGGGCCTACGTGGACAAAGTTGGCTGGGGCAGCCAATGCAATACCCTCATGGGTATCACGTCGATTCGATGTGGGCATGCCGAATTCGGGCTGCCTATGAAACACGCCCGTGGGTCCCACCTTGGATGCGCGTGTGTATGCCCAACTTGGGCTACCCGAGGAATACCGCCGTGGGTCTCCCCTAGGCTTAAGGAAGCATAGTTAGCACAGAGGTGGCTCAACGGGTGCACCGCGTTGGTATGCCCAACTTGGGCTGTCCGTGCAAGTCCCCCGCTGGTCCCACTTCGGTTATGCGGGGGCAGAGTTAGCTCACAGGTGGGCTGAACGAGATCTCCGCGAGGGTGTGCCCAACTTGGGCTGCCCATGTGATGACCCCGTGGGTACCCCCTCGGCTTACGGGTGCAGAGCTACCACAGAGCGGGGCTTAACGGGGCCATCGCGTGGGCATGCCCGACTTGCTCGGCCCGTGGAATGTACCCGTGGGTCTCACCTCGGCTTACGGGGGCAGAGTTAGCACAGGGTGGGCTCAACGGGGCACCGCTTGGGCCAGCCCAACTTGGGCTGCCCGTGCAATGCCCTCGTGGGTCCCACCTCGGCTTATGGGGGCAGAGTTAGCACAGGGTGGGCTCAACGGGGCACCGCTTGGGCCCGCCCAACTTGGGCTGCCCGTGCAATGCCCTCGTGGGTCTCACCTCGGCTTATGGGGGCAGAGTTAGCACAGGGTGGGCTCAACGGGGCACCGCTTGGGCCCCCCAACTTGGGCTGCCCGTGCAATGCCCTCGTGTGTCTCACCTCGCCTTATGGGGGCAGAGTTAGCACAGGGTGGGCTCAACGGGGCGCCGCTTGGGCCCGCCCAACTTGGGCTGCCCGTGCAATGCCCTCGTGGGTCTCACCTCGGCTTATGGAGGCAGAGTTAGCACAGGGTGGGCTCAACGGGGCACCGCTTGGGCCAGCCCAACTTGGGCTGCCCGTGCAATGCCCTCGTGGGTCCCACCTCGGCTTAGGGGGGCAGAGTTAGCACAGGGTGGGCTCAACGGGGCACCGCTTGGGCCCGCCCAACTTGGGCTGCCCGTGCAATGCCCTCGTGGGTCTCACCTCGGCTTATGGGGGCAGAGTTAGCACAGGGTGGGCTCAACGGGGCACCGCTTGGGCCAGGCCAACTTGGGCTGCCCGTGCAATGCCCTCGTGGGTCCCACCTCGGTTATGCGAGAGCGAGGGAAGAGTGGGCTGCAGGGGGACACCACGTGCGCATGCCCAACTTGGGCTGCCCGTACGATGACCCCGTGGGTCACAGTTTGGCTACGCGGGGGCAGAGTTAATACAGAAGTGGGCTCCACGGGGGCACCGCGAGGGCATGCCTAACTTAGGCTGCCCATACAATGCCGCGAAAGTGGCACATCGGCTATACGGTGACAAGGTTAGCTCAGAGTTGGGCTCATGGCATAGCCGCGCGTACATGTCCAACTTGGGTTGCTCGTCCAATGCGCCCTTGGGTCCCACTTTAGCCATGTGGGGGCAGAGTAAGCAGAGAGGTGGGCTCAACGGGGGCACTGCGTAGGCATTCCCAACTTGGACTGCCCGTGAAATTCCTTCATGGATCCCACCTCCGTTATGCGGGGCAGAGTTACCTCACAGGTGGTCTGCACGGGTGCACCGCGTTGGCATGCCCAACTTGGGCTGCCCGTGCAATGTTCCCGTGGGTTCCCCCACTCTTTTGGGGGGCAGAGTTAGCACAGAGGTGGGCTGCACGATGGCACCGCGTGGGCATGTCCAACTTGAGCTGCCCATGCAATGCACCCGTGGGTTCCACCTCCGCTTACGGGGACAGAGTTATCGCAGATCTGAACTGCACGGGAGCACCGCGTGAACGTGCCCAACTTGGGCTGCCCACAGAATGCCCCAGTTGGTCCCACCTCGGTTATGCGGGCGTATAGCTGAGACAGAAGTAGGCTGCACGGGTGCACCGCGTGGGCATGCCAAACTTGGGATGCCGTACAATGCCCCCGTGTGTTCCACCTCGGCTTACGGGGCAGAGTTGGGACAGAGATAGGCTGCACGTGGGCTATGCGTGGGCATTCCCAACTTGGGCTGCCCGTACAATACCTCAGTGGGTCCCACCGCGGCTTACGGGGGCAGAGTTTTCATAGAGTTGACTCCATAAGGTCACCGCTTAGGCATGACGAACTTGGGCTGCCAGTGCAATACCCCTTGGGTCACAACTCGACTACGCGTGTGCAGAGTTAGCACAGAGGTAGGCTGCACGGGGGAACCGCTTGGGAATGTACAACTTGAGCTGCCTACGCAATGCCCCCGTGGGTCCTACCTCGGCTACGGGAGGCAGAGGTAGCACAGAGGTGGGCTACACAGGGGCACCGCGTGGGCATGCTCAACATGGGCTACCCGCGCAATGCCTCCTTGTGTCCCACCATGGCCATAGTATGGCAGAGTTAGCCCTAGGTGGGCTCCAAAGGGTAACAGATTGACTTTATGGGGTTAACGTGTAGGCATGCCCAACTTGAACTGCCTGTGCAATTTTTCGATATATCACTTTCCGCGAATATTAAGAACCTTGTGTGCACGTTCAATATATGTCACATAGGAGATTTGTTTAATATGATACCATATCACTGTGGATTGTAATTTTAGGCGTGAGAGAGAAATCGGAGGTTTGCAAAACTTTATTACTAGCTTACCGCTCAGCGCGTATATGGAGAAGGCTGTTTTACGTGGAGTGGATTTTATGCCTCGAGCATTGAAGTTAAGGTTGAATTTTAAACATGCATGTTAGTCGTTCTAAAATTCAATGTCTGTAGCCGGCTCAAGCTGGCTATGTTTTCTGATTACCTCACTAACAGGAAATGTGCAGTTCGTTTTCCATTTCTTACAATTGAAATGCCCAATTTTATGGTCTTGCTCAATGCGTTTTATTGATCTTTCAAAGCTTGCACATTTGAACCAGGATAAACATAATGATTTTTCAATAGGCAAACGGGTAAGTGAGCCTTGCCCAATTTGTGATGCACTCCAATACCGCACATAGTAAGGGAATGATGAAATGGCACCGAATTGAATAAGCTTCCCGGGGAACCTGAAATGGGCTGCCCCCGTGGGCCCACTGTGGTTCCTATGAGGTAGTGGTTCTCAAATGGGGGTCCGCAAACCCTTTGGGGTTCGCGAAGGCATTCTAAAGGTCCGCGAAGCCCTGCCTCTTCAGTGAAGCCCTGTAATAAAAGTTGTATTTTTCAGATTCAGAAGAAACGTTCCAATGTTCGAGTGAGTTTTCTAGTGTGTATGTCATTGAGAAACGTCTATTTCACACCAGCTCTTAGCTATATTCATTTATTAAATAAATACTATAAATAATTAACCTTTACCTTATTTTTCCTTCACCACGAACGGGGTCCTCCATCATATCCTTCTATCCACAAGGGTTCCGCGAGATATCAGTGGTTGAGAAACAAGGCTATGAGAAACGCCCTTGTGGGCTGCCCACCAAGGTCCGCTCTGGGCCCTATGAGTGGAGCCCATGTTGGCTGCCCACCAAGGTCCGCTCTGGGCCCTATGAGTGGAGCCCATGTTGGCTGCCCACCAAGCCCCCTTTTGTCCCCCCATGTGGCCGCCCAAGTGGTCTGCCATTGTAGACCTACTGTGGGTCCCACGAGGAGAGCCTATATGGGCTGCACCAGCGGGCCCAATTGGGCTGCACTTACAAAACCGACGTGGACCCTACGAGAGCTGCATAAGTGGAACCCACGTCGTCCACTCTTTCAGTGCCCACTATATGCTACTTGGATATGGTCGTAATCATTACCTATAGACTCTAGTTAGAACATCTATATTTAAGGAATAATAACTCGTGAGCATATTTATTGCAGTCCAGCCAGTTCTCCAACGTGGTAGGTACTAGTGGCTCCCTTTTTAGTGTGCGAAATGCCAGGGATGTGATGTTGAGGTCGATTTTACCTCTCTAAAAGAACACCTCAAAGTATGTTCTAGAGATTACGGCACTCTAGAAACTACTTCAGCGTACGTTCTAGAAAATACAGTTTTATAAAAACTACCTCAGCATTGGTTCTAAAGAAATAGAATTTACGTTGATACACTTTCAAACGTGCCGTCACAGAGTCTGCACAGACCGTAAGAGTTCAGCTCCATATCAAAACATAAATTTTTTTAAGAATTATTTTTTCTTTATTATGGTGCTAACCATGAACCGTGGCGTCACATATTATCAACTTTATACAGCGTAATCTTCGGTGACTGATGATCGCCACTGGCGTTCCCCCAAATTCCAACTACTAAGTGGAATTTGGGGGAACACCGGTTCTCCCAAATTACACTTAGCAGAAATTTCACTTAGCAGAAGTTCACAGAAAGAGCAGTAATCTTTCAAATACCGCACTTTCTGTGGAAGTTCCTGTCGTAGGCATTTGAGCGAATAAAGACAAAATAATATTCCTGTTCGTAAAATAAAACCTATCACTGCTATGTTTTTGTTTCGTGTTTTGTTATCTGCTGTGTTAAATTTTACGAGCTATCATTGTATGTGTTGCTTTTTTTTTTTTTAGGAGAACATTCGTCGTCGCTCTATACCGAGAGGATGCAATTCCAAGCCAATTGCCGCTCATATTTTCGGAAGAAATTTAAGGATAAGAACGGTAAGATAATACAAAAATAAACAAAAACACGAGCAAAGCCAGCACGTCATTTTTTATAATTTTGAACTTAACACATTGCTGAACAGAATAAGGGATGCCGAGTAGAAAAGAAAACCGCCTCTTTTTCATGTGAGAAATAAACAATGCTCTACGGGAGGCCCAGACTCCACCAGAATGTATCTCTAGTGGATAGGGCCTGACTCCAAAGTCTGATAACTTCGCGTTGACTAATTCAAGAGCTATAAACATTTTTTTTAACATTTACAATGACAAAATGAGGACAATTTTTTAGAAATTGCTTTCATTGCCATGAGTTCAAATGCTGTTCTCGCCACCATTTTCTTATTATAAGTTTAGAAAATCTATATAGTATAACTTCTATTCAGATAAGGGGATACATTCGGGCAGGAATTCGTAGTTCATTTTTGTGATGCGTCCACACGGTTTTATTTCCTCCCTGATCCCACCTGTGCTTTTGCGTTTTATTAAATATTCAAAACATCTTCCCAATTAGATGCGCACTTGTTCGACATCGTCATTCAGAAAGCTCGTAAATGACGTTCACATTTATTTATTGTGGGCCACCACACGACAGGCCTTCCCCAATGAATGATTAAGTTATAGAAGGAACCACTTTTGCACGTAATAATATAGTGCCAGTCGATGCACTGCTGACATTTCAATAATTGATCGCTTACACTTAATCCCCAAATACAGTTAGCCAGCTAGTTGATAGTAGCGAAGTAGCGGTGACCTTTGGGGGTCATGGGGTCATGCTTATATCAGTACAACAGGAAGTTCGGCACTGGTAGTCTTTAAGAATGAAACACTTGATATGCAGTCTTGCAAATTCTAAATTATGCGGGCTGTTTTATTTTCCAACTTGACTTTTTTTTTTAAAGAAAGACGTGATAGCCAGACTACTTCTTCCGTGCAGGTGCGTTAGTATAGGAAACTGACTGCCAAAATAAAACAGATAAAGATGTAAAATTTCTTCATTGGGTTATTGAGTAACCTAATGAAAAATGGTTCCAATATTGGAACCATTGTTTGCCAAAATATGCCAAGCAACATATGCATATGCCGTATGTGTCTCATGCGGTGCAGTGCAGGAGATGTCAAGGCCTAGTACACAAGCAACACGTGTGCACCCGTGCGCGGAGATGCCCCGATTGCGGGTGGCTGAAGCAGGAACACTATGTGTGCGGACGCCAGCATTGTGCCAACTGCCAATCTCACGGCAACCATCTTGCGACCGATCCCAAGTACCCAACCAAACTGCTGGAAGACCGAAGACTTCAGGACAGAACTCGCACAAACCGCAAACAGGCAACGCGAGACAACAAACGACGCCGCAACCCCTCGGGAGGCCGCGGACGGAACAGACCTTGTAACCCTCCCGATGTCACGCCAACAAGACTTCCCTCCGATAATAGCCACACAGAACAAATACGCCGCACTCCGCACGTCTTCTGAAGGGGAGGAGGAGGACGAGATACTGAAGAACAAGCCGAGAGTTACAAGTAAGAGCAGAACAAGGCGTGGTGTCTAAGTGTCGCGACAACTCTCAAACAACGCGGGTCGGCGAGACAAGGCCCCGGATTTCCAAAGGCTCCAGCGCTCCCCGCTGGCACGCCGCCAACCTAAGACGCCGAGACCGCAGAGTTAAGCCGGACTGTACGCCCAAACGGTGCAGAAAGTGCTCAAGACGGGTTATTATGCGGACAGCGACACAAAGTCTCAGGCATGGATGGAAGTATTGCGGACTATCGGCGAAGCCCGCAAGAAAACTGCCAAGCAAATTCAAGATCTTGAAGTTGAGGCAAAGCAAACGGAAAATAAGCACTCTGAAATCAGGATGCACGAAGTAGAAGTAGAGAAGCGCCAGGCACTAAAAAAAACCAAACTTAAAAGACACCTCAAATAAAAAAAAAAGAAGTCAAGCAACAGCAGCAATGCGCATCACAGCAACACGAACCCACGGCCCACGATGTGCATAAATCGTGAGAGCAGCCTCGGTTTCTCAATCCATTCGACCTGAGCAATCCTCAACAGCGTGTCATCACAAAAGGAGTTCATTATCATATGTAGATGTAACTTCAGGTGTTCCATAAGGCTGTGTCTTATGCCCTCTCTTTTATCTAATCTCATCATTAATGATGTCACGCATCGTATTACATCGAGTATTAGGTTGTATGCTGACGACTGCGTTTTATAAAAAAAAGTGTCCGACGGTGACGACGTTCAAATTCTACAGAGTGATTTAAATAAGGTAACAGAGTGGTTTTATAAATGGAAAATGTATATTAATGTATCCGCAGGTGTCCATGTTCGATACACTAGAAAGCGAAAAATTATCTCTGCAGTTTTTAAACTAAACAATCATCCTTTCAAATTTAGTACTGGGGACTTAAGCTGAAATCACCACGTGAAGCAATTCTGCTCTAAGGCCAGCGGCATGCAGCATTTTTTGCATTGCAATTTCAGAAAGGTTTCAGCTCACTTGAAAGAAACCCTCTACTTTATTACGTCTTTCCAACTCTGGACTCTGCCGGTATTATTTGGGACCCACATACGCAAATATGAATAAAACAAATCGAAAGAATTCAGAATCAGGCTGCGAGACATGTGCTAAATAACTATAATTTTTATGATAAATCTAAATTAAAGCTCCAGCTCGTATGGAAACCTTTACAACTAAGACGAAAGTGCCTTATTAGTACGTATTACGGCAGCATCGGGATTGATAAATCAAGATAGTATTGACACCTTATTATGTTTTTCTTCAAAGTGGCAATAAAAAAAAAAAAGATTTGAGAATTTTTCCTACATACTGACGTTCTAAAATATTAATTTTCCCCCAAACAATTAGTGACTGGAACGTGCTGCCCGACTCACTGGTAGAGCTTCCAAACATTCAATCCTTTTTTGATGAAATAATGTTATTCTAGTCTTTTTTGACAGCTTACTTTGTTCGGCCTGTGCTTGCTGTTGATGGTGTTCTCATATTATTGTAGTATATATTAGCACGTTTCTCCTCTATGATTTGTTATTTTTTGTTGCTTGTTCAGCTATATGTTCGACTTTGTATAATTATTTCCGTCTCCCCTACTGCTCCCCTAATGCGTGCGATGTAGCTACCAAATAAATAAATAAAATAACCCCGTCGTTGCAAGGATGGTAACACAGGAATATCTTCATGTCACATTCTCCCAAATGCAGCAGAAGTTGCAGCAGCAGCAGTAACAAATGCAGCAATAGATGCAGCAACAGATGTAGCAACAGATGCAGCAACAAATTCAGCAGCAGTTGGAACACTTCCAACAGATGCTGGCGGCGACCGATCCGGAACGCTCTGCAATGTTCGCGGTCGTCCCCCAAACCCCGCCGATTCAGGTCGAAAACCGCAATGACTTCCAGACTCTTCAATAACGCTCCGTTCCGGATTCGGAAGTGGAACTGTAGTGGGCTTGGAACAAGGAAGGCCGAACTCCTTGCGCGCCTGTCAGATTCGCAATATACCTGTGACGTTCCTTTATTGAAGGAATCTTGCGCCAAGAATATTACATTGTCAGGTTTTGAAGGGCACCTGACAACTAAATACTCAATATTTTGCCATAATCAGCACGGATTTAGACCAAATAGATCAACGTCTTCAGCTGTCTTTGTCCTAACTCAACATCTCAACAGAGCTCTCCATGAAAGTAAAATTGCCGTTGTTGTATATTTAGATATAAAAAAAGCATTTGACACAGTTAATCATAGTATCTTGCTTTATAAACTCCATCAGTATGGCTTTCGGGGGAAAACGTCGGAGCTGTTTAATAGCTATCTCTCTAACCGTAAACAGTGCGTAGTAATAAATAATTTTATCTCTACCCCCCAAACGGTGTTAACTGGTGTGCCACAGGGCTCAGTTCTTGGGCCCATTCTTTTTTTTCTTTATGTAAATGATTTTCCGTCGATTTTAAAATATTCAGAAGCATTAATGTACGCCGACGATACAGCACTGATTTTTGTTGGGGATACGTTAGGCGAATTGCAGGATAAAATCAACGAGGAATTGATTAGGGTACTGTCATGGTTCACAAGCAATCAACTTACAATCAACCTAAATAAATCTAAGTATACAGTGTTTCATTCCAGGAAAAGGGTGATTAATTTCGACGAGATAGTTATAAAATTAGATAAAACGGAATTACAACATGTTACTTGTTATAAATATTTAGGTGTTTTGTTTGATTCTGATATGCACTGGAAAAGCCAAATTAAGCACATGTGTTCGAAAATTGCATATGGTTGTTATACATTATTAAAGGCACGCGAATGTTTTGATTTATTTATTTTGCGCATACTCTATTTTGCATTCGTCCACAATCAGCTGGTTTATTGTATTGAATCCTGGGGTAATACTTACGCTACATTCTTAGATCCGGTAACTCGCCTGCAAAAACGAGCGATACGATTTATAACATTTTCAAGAAACACTAACCCAAGTAGACCTCTTTTCCAATCGCTAAACGTGTTGCCATTCAGTTGTATTTACAAATTAAAAATAGCTCAAACAGTTCGTAAAATCATAGAGTCTAATGAACCCCTTTCTTTGAATTTATTTCGACCTCCCAGGCGACAAACAAGGGCTGCAGCGAATTATATGTTTAATTTACCGCCATGCCATAATGCATATGGACAAAGGCTGATTGAATTTTATGGTGCTCTAGTTTGGAATGAAATACCAATTATTATAAAGCTGGAAAACAACTTTCTGCCCTCCTTAAAAAGATTCTTTCGTGATTATGAAATGCAGTTAAGCTAATTATTTTCTAGAACGTGATTTCTTTTTTTTTGCGTATTGTATGAGTCTATTGTATTCTGCCGCTTTTTGAACCTATATTACGATTGGACCCCGGACTAGCCTTAACGGCTATGGGTCCAAACAGTTTTTGTGTATTTTGAAAACAAGTTTGAAAATAAAGCATTGAATGAATGAATGAATGAACCCCACGATAGAATGTGCAACGTGTTCACGCCAACCTCCCCCCCCCCCTTACTAATGCTTAGGCCAGTATGTTTGTCCGTCGTGATGTTTCTCATGTCAAGATAGACACGACGAACAGGTGTACCTCCACGCAGGAGGTAGTCGCGGTCTGCATCGCTTTTCATTTTAAGGCTATACTCCTTTTGATTGTCTCCACATACGTTCGGCCTTTCCAGGCAGCTTACGACTTTTCGTGGATCAAAACACTCCGGGATAAGTTCCTCTCCGACTATGTAATATTTGGAGGAGATTGCAACGCTCGCTTTGAATTGTGGGGCTCTGCGACGCATACAGCGCGCGCACGCGACTTGTGCACTGCCCTTGAACTAACGAACCTAACGATGGTCCATAATTTAGACTGCGCGACGCGTTACGGCACAACAGCAAGCCAATCGGACAGTCTGATAGATCTCACTCTCGCACCCGTGTCTACCACCCGCCATCTCGCGTGGACTGTTCTTCATAACGCGCGGGGAAGTGACCATTTCCCCATATTGCTCGAACTATCTGCAGGCAAGCGCAAAATGGCCAGGCGACCTACGAAGACAGCAAAATGGATCAAATTCGTGCCTTCATAGAGGAACACATTGAAGGGATCAACCCTGCTTACATTTCGGCCCTTCTCACGACGGCTACAAAGTCTGCGATTGACTCCCGCAAGGTGGGTGCGAGTGCACTCACTCCGGACACGCATCTCTTATTGCTGTGAGATCGTCGTACAGCTGCGCTTACCAAGTACCGGAAGCACAAGCGGCGCTGCTACCTGAACCGTGTGACTCTCCTCACAAGTTAACATATCTGCCCAGACCCTCAACCTCACACGCTGGATTCCCATTGCGAGTCCTTCGACAGGACTGCGAAGCTCGGCCAGGTGTGGTGAACTTTTAACGCTATATATGGCATACGCAAGTCGCGTAGTCAATTCCCCTCTTCTGGCCCTGTTTTCAACAGACGCCATGGAAAATATCCTGGACCAGCTTGGCTCAGTATCCCTCCCACAACCTAACAATCTCCCCCCCCCCCCCCCAATGTATATCGGCCCGTGTATGCAGACATCGTGGACACAGAAAACCCTGCGGACCAGCCATTCACCTAGTGGAAACTTGACGCGGCAATCGCCCAGTGCAAAATAAAAGTGCCCCCGGCCCCGGTGGAGTTACAACCCCGATGCTTCGTAATGCATCTCGCGCCGCTCGGGAAGGTATCCTTCGCTGGTTCAGCTACATCTGGCACATGGGTCACCTCCCTGAGGATTGGAAAATGTCATGGGTTACCCCCATCACGCAACTCGGCAAACCACCAAAACCTGCGCCCCATCTTCCTTCCATCAATCATGGGAAAGCTGATGGAACGAATAGTGCTTGAGGAGCAATCAGAAGACCTCAAGATGTTTGATCCCACACAACCGGGGATTCGCAAGAATGTGAGTAGAGTCGACAGTCTGGCCATGATCTACCATGATGTCGCTGACTGGCATCCCAAAAGGCAGCAGGTCCAAGCTGTGGTCAAGGTGAACATCAAGAAGGCCTTTGACACGGTCCCGCACGAAGCCGTTGTCTCCTCGATGTACAAGCAAGGCATAGAGAGTAAACAACTAGATTTTGTCCGTTCATTCCTGGCCGGCCACTGCTACCTCGTTAAGTCGGGCTACTACCAACGAGAACTACATTGAGTAGTGTTAGTTGATACCCGATTGAGCCGGAAATCAACAAGTCAACAAGGGGGGCGGAGCCAGCCCCCCTGTTTACTTCCGGCTCAATCGGGTATCAACCATTCACAGGGACGCAGGGCGGGGCCTCTTCCCTCTCTCCCATCTTAGGGACCAATGACTGTGCATGGGCGTTGGCCAGTGACCAATCGGAGCTCGCCCGTGTCCCGCCCACGAGGTGGGCGGTACGTGAGGTCACATACCTCAAACCGCAGACCTCAAACCACAGACCTCAAACCACAAGTGTGGTTGACCAGGTGTTGACAGCTGCGGTCATCATCTGATAACAAACACATGATGTCACAAAGGGTCCGAACTTCGTTCGACAGAGGGCGCTCACGAGATGTCGCACAGGGTTTGTGCTGCATCCGAAAGAGGGCGCTCACATGATGTCACCAGGGTTCGTGCTGCATCCAACAGAGGGCGCTGCGCTCCGGTCACATGTTTTGAATTTGAATCGCTGCGCGGTAAATGCCCCTTTTATTCGATAAAAAAGGCTTCGCGGGCGACGGGGACTTGACCGCGCGACCTTCTGCTCAGAAGCCCGACGCGTTACCCCCTGAGCTATGAGCACAATGCTTCTTGGGCCACTTCATTCGTCCTAGTATTTCGTACGTCGAGCGCGCAATTCAGATCACGTGTTAGAGCTGTCGCAACGCTTGGATTTTGTAACGGAATTGCTGAGTCATTCACCGGAGGGCGCTACAGGGATGACGGAAGAGTTCAGGATTATTGAGTCATCTGTCAGGCGGGAAAATGCACTGTCACGATGACGACACAGATATGTCGCCGTGAGATTAGTGACGAGAAATGCATTGTCGCGTGTTTTCCCGGTGGGTCATGTGACCAACGTCACCTGATATTTGAATCGCTGCGCACTTGACACCTCGATTCATAGATGGCGCGTGTCTTTTGTTGCTAAGCGTCTTTGTTGTTAGGGCATGAGTGACATCTTGCGTCGTGCGTCTGACGGACTCGTCACCTCGGGAATGGCTTTCGTAATCTGGGTGGTGAAAACAAACAAACAACCCTCCATGGAACTTGAACGCGTCATTGCTCCAGGTCATGTGACGAAGCCTATCTATACAATTCCGTCATGCAGGAAGAAATCTAGACAGGTTTCGTATATGTCTCGAGAGATCGGAATGTTATTTTCTTTTTTTTTTCATATGCGAATGAAATACAGTGTTTCGACGCTCCGCTCGGTCGCTTTTGTTTATTCAGCTGTCGCGTGGGGGCTCGGAACGTCACTCGTGCGTCCGAGGTCGGTCTGACATTTGTAATGCGGTTAAAACCAGGATGCTTCATTGAGACTGGTCATGTGACCATGATCGTGTGACGTTTCTCGTCTTCCTATCACGTGATTTCGCGCGCGCGCGATTCAAACGGTGTACACGGACTCGGAGCCTCGTGACGCCCCCTTAGCTGTTGCATTTGGGGTCTTCGAGCTGCTGGATTTTGGTGTCATGTGACGGTCCCCAATAGCAGCAGCTGGGGTCCCGCTACATTGGGGCTGAGGTGTCTGTAGAATTTCAAAGCTCGCGGACCGTGATTAATGTTGATCCTGCGTAAAGCTTTAAAGTGGCCCTGTTACAATTTGGGGCCAGCTCGCAAAAACTTTGCAAAGACCCAGCGAATTTCGGGAATAGGCGCCATCTAGTGTTCAGACTGTGAAGTGGTCCTCGTTCAAATTGGGTGCCACCTGATGGTAAAAGCTTCGACCCGATATAAACTTCGGACGTCATGTGACGGTCCAATTGGCAACAGTCGTGGTCCCGCTAATTGGGGGGGGGGGGGGGGGGGGGGTGAGGTGAAGCTGAAACTTTGAAGCTGGTGGACCGTGTTAAATCTTGGTCCAGCGTAAAGCTTTGAAGTGGACCCGCTAAACGTTGGGGCAAAGTCTTGAAACTCATAGACCGTGCTAGACCCAGTGATTTGTTTTCGAATAAACACCATCTCTCGTTAGAACTTGAAGTGCTCATCGCCAAAAATTGCTGACATCTGGTGGTGAAAACTTCGACCCGCTAAATTTGGGGCGTCATCTGAAGATTCTCTTAGCACAAGCTTAATACCGCTAAAGTTTTTTTTTTTTTTTTTTTGCTGGAGCGATGGTAAAACTGAAGTTCGCAGGCTGTGCTACATCTTGGCCCAGCGTAAAGCATTGAGGTTGCCCTCCCGCGCGCTTAGCACACATGGTCAGCTGTATCCACTTAATTTTGAGGTGTGACGGTATAAATTCGAAGCTCACGAACCGTGCCAAGTTGAGACCAAAGCGTAAAGTTTTGACGTGGCACTGCCATATTTTGGGAGCTGACCCCAGCGCGTAAAACTCTGAAGTGTCCCTAATAAAAATTCGAGCCCAGCGCGTAACACTTTGCACAGTCCCAGCCAAATGTGGTATACCCGACACCTAGCGTAAAAACTTTGAACTGGTCAAAGATTATTTTAAACTTCAATGAGATGAAGTTAGCGTTTCCTCTTCTCGATTTCGCGCGCCCAGAGTATAAATTCGGGATTTAGGCGGAGGAGTTGTCACCTCCGTTCACAGATGGTGCGCGTTTTTGTTGCTAAGCGTATTTGTTGTTAGGGCATCAGCAATGTCTGGCGGCGTGGGTGTGACCTTGCGACATCTGTTGCTGAAAAATTAAATATCGTATTCCGAAGGCGTGCTCATCCGTATTTTTGTGCGCGAGCAAGTCCGGGCTTTGTGCGTATGAGTTGCCGATTCCGTTTGTAGATGGCGCGCACCAGAATCTCTTTCAGCTGACGTGAACTTTTACCATTATCACGCGGAATCTCTCGCTAATTTTAGCACCAGATTAGTAGATGGCGTCAACTCTATCGCGCGCGCGCGACGTCTCTCGCAAATTTAGCGTCATCTGCAGCTGCTGAACGGAGCAGTGTGGGAAATGGAGCGGGGCGTGGTCGCATCTATACACGCTACAGACGAGACAGATATGGTGTTTCATATTTTATTCTCGTACGCTCTAAAAACATCACACTTCTAAATGCAGATCCGGTGTTCAGTTTTTTTTCTTTTTACTCTACGCAACAAAGAAACCATTGGAAACGCTTTACACAAAAAAAAGTCACACAAGCTGTTTCAAGATACAACCGAGGCAAAGAAGTTGTGAAATGACATCTCAGGAGCAACGCGCGATAGGATCCTCGCATCTCAGATAACTCCTTGACGATGTCGCTCACCTCCAGAATGTATCCCGTCGGAGCGTCATCTGGAACGTCATCAATGTTCAGGCAGGCAATGTCGTCTTTCGTCATACACTCAAAGTCCGACACTGGCAGGGCTTCTCTCATTGTCGCCGCATACAGACCGTTTACGTCCAAGTCCAAAATCTGAGACGGTTCGTGCTGCGGGTTAAACGTATCCCTTCCCGGAATATTTGCGACAGCATGGCGGGTTGTGCATTGGGTAATCCCTCCGCGAATACCCTGTTCTATCATGAGATAGGTGTCAGGATCGTCAATTAGCTGCAGTCTTACTTTCGACTGTTTCAGCGCACACGACACGCTTAGGGACGGTAACGATACGAAATGTAAAGCCTCAATTTTGTACGTCTCCAGCGTCCAGCGTATACAGTTTTGGAAAACATCGGCCAGTAGGAGGCAGTCCGTCTTCAGGTAAAGGTCGCTGTATTCTCCAAGGTTCTTCAAACCCAAAGGTATCGAAAACGACCTGTGCATGTTGGTAGTCCTCCTCACACACCCCGCTCCCAGTCAACTTGTTAAAAAAAAGGCCTCTCGTGGCGGGAGGCTTTGACCCTCGTAACTCTCAAGGCTTGTAATGAAATTATAACAAAACACTCCTTTGCGAGCAAGGAGGTCGACATGTTCGAGAAAGGACTGCCGAAGGCAACAAAAATGCTCTGTGGCCTTAGAGTGGAGATTTTGCACGAGCGTCTCCAGGCTTGCATTAAGAAATGCGAGGCCGTCAATAAAGCGAAGGTTGCCTATCTCTAACAATTTAAAATTCTGGCACGAGCTTCCGCGAGTACGTTAATATCCTTGGACTCGAAGAAATTAAGCTTGCCTAGAAAGAAACTGAGGTCTTAGGAATGGTTATGCGCTATGAGTGGAACGACATGTTTGTTGATTCGATGGCTTAGGTTACACTGGGAAGCAAAGCGCCCGCCTAGACTCTCCCGTCATGTGGTCGTGGTCGCGAGTTTTCATTTTCTTGCTAAAGCTTTCGTTGCAAATGACACAGCGGGAAGAGTCCGCGTGGGAAGCCTCGTTTTCCTGAGTCATTTCAAGAGGCACTTCACTTGACCTGATCAATCGGGGTATTTCCTTCGCTAGAAAGTTGAGAATCAAAATGAATCTTTCTACGCAGTCGGGTCCGCGATAGAGGTATTCCTCAACAATGGACGAATCTTTTGAGCGGATGACGAGAAGACAGAAAGAGCTGGGGACGTGATTCTCGTAAACATAGCCCGTCGACTCAGTCGATTCCAGAATCGCTTCAAAGTCGTAAACGAAATAAAAGGGGAACTCTTCCATGACATGCGTGCTCCGCGAAAGTACAGTTCGTCACACTTGTTTGGGAAGGCGGTTTTGCCCGACTTCTTGTCCCTGCACATTGAGAGATGTTCAGATAGGGTGTCTTGCCTCTGAAACCCGGTTAGAGACCTCTTAC
The DNA here is from genome assembly GCA_013358835.2 of Ixodes persulcatus. Classification (NCBI taxonomy): domain Eukaryota; kingdom Metazoa; phylum Arthropoda; class Arachnida; order Ixodida; family Ixodidae; genus Ixodes; species Ixodes persulcatus. The sequence continues at coordinate 78,922 of JABSTQ010009110.1, forward strand.
AACGAAAGCGTAGGCTTTTGACATTTGAAAAAAGCCTCGCAAAGTTTGTAATGCCCACAAAATGATTCTCAGCAAGGAGAAGATCGACATGCTGCTCCAACTCGTCATCAACTACCTTCAGGGGGTAGACAAAGTTTACGTCTACAACGAAAGCGTAGGCTTTTGGCATTTGAAAAAAGTCTCGCAAAGTTTGTAATGCCCACAAAATGGTTCTCATCAAGGAGAAGATCGACATGCTGCTCCAACTCGTCATCAACTACCTTCAGGGGCTAGACAAAGTTTTTCTCGCTGTCATAACCAAACACGTTTACTGAGACACAATTTTTACGCTCAAAGGCCCCCACATCCTGTGGAAAGGTGACGGGGAAGGAAACGGGGCTTACAGAGGAAGAGCATCCTCGTATCGTGAACATATGTGCAAGTACCTGTTTCCGAAAACCTTCCCCGTGGGTCGAAGTTTTCACCACCAGATGTCAGCAAGTTTTGGCGATGAGCACTTCAAGTTCTAACGAGAGATGGTGTTTATTCGAAAACAAATCACTGGGTCCAGCACGGTCTATGAGTTTCAAGACTTTGCCCCAACGTTTAGCAGGTCCACTTCAAAGCTTTACGCTGGACCAAGATTTAACACGGTCCACCAGCTTCAATGTTTCAGCTTCACCTCAACCCCCCCCCCCCCCCCCAATTAGCGGGACCACGACTGTTGCCAATTGGACCGTCACATGACGTCCGAAGTTTAAATCGGGTCGAAGCTTTTACCATCAGGTGGCACCCAATTTGAACGAGGACCACTTCACAGTCTGAACACTAGATTGCGCCTATTCCCGAAATTCGCTGGGTCTTTGCAAAGTTTTTGCGAGCTGGCCCCAAATTTTAACAGGGCCACTTTAAAGCTTTACGCAGGATCAACATTAATCACGGTCCGCGAGCTTTGAAATTCTACAGACACCTCAACCCCAATGTAGCGGGACCCCAGCTGCTGCTATTGGGGACCGTCACATGACACCAAAATCCAGCAGCTCGAAGACCCCAAATGCAACAGCTAAGGGGGCGTCACGAGGCTCCGAGTCCGTGTACACCGTTTGAATCGCGCGCGCGCGAAATCACGTGATAGGAAGACGAGCAACGTCATACGATCATGGTCACATGACCAGTCTCAATGAAGCATCCTGTTTTTAACCGCATTACAAATGTCAGACCGACCTCGGACGCACGAGTGACGTTCCGAGCCCCCACGCGACAGCTGAATAAACAAAAGCGACCGAGCGGAGCGTCGAAACACTGTATTTCATTCGCATATGAAAAAAAAAGAAAATAACATTCCGATCTCTCGAGACATATACGAAACCTGTCTAGATTTCTTCCTGCATGACGGAATTGTATAGATAGGCTTCGTCACATGACCTGGAGCAATGACGCGTTCAAGTTCCGTGGAGGGTTGTTTCTTTGTTTTCACCACCCAGATTACGAAAGCCATTCCCGAGGTAACGAGTCCGTCAGACCAATACCACCTAGAACACAAGGCCTGCGCTTTTCCTCCTCTAAACGTCATCACTAGTAGATCCCCTCAGCGCCCCCTAGGTAGCCCGGATGAGCACCGTCGTCTGCTACATCGTCAGCTCCATCAACTACTTCAGTGGTCGTGCTCAGAACGAGCTTACATTGCGAAGTCCGGCAATCTTGATGGTGTCGCATGCACGTTGCAAATGAACTGTGGTAGCTCGTTATTAGCTCGCGCTAAGCAGTCGCGCACGCAGCTGTGGCCGCCAGTAAATGCGGCGTCATTCCTCCGAAAATCCACGGGAGCGGCGGCGAACGCCGATAAAGGACTCGGAGTCTACGTAAGCAGACGCTTTGCGAGCTCCGTTTCGTCACCCCAACAGCTCAAACAATTCATTACGGTCAGTCCGCTTGCGAAGCGAAATCCACTGATCGCAACTGAAACGACAATCAATTAACAAAGCACGCATAAACAAAGATAGAGCAGTCTATTTAGCGGTCTCAAACGCCACTCAGGGGATCACGCGAGTTTGGAGCGCCTCTGGGAAGCGGAAGAAAGGCATTTAGCTGCTCGAACTACGTCGTAAGAGGTTACTGTTGATCCGCTGCAGACTGCGGTGTCACAGTTCCTTACCTAAATAGGTGATCATTAAAACGTGCGCAAACAACATGTTAAGATTACCAGAGCAAGCGAACCAGCCGCTGCAGCACAACAAAAACAAAAAAGTAACAAGAAAATGACAGTGCAAACGTTTTCCGAACTTTGCAGGAAAGATGGGGTCCCCTTCTCAGACGAAAATAAAGAGAAATGGGGAACAAACAGCGAACAACGGCGAATAAAACAAAAAGTTAGCAGACGATAGAAAAATACAAATCACTCAGCAAAAAGCTCCTTCAACGAAAACGATCATTGCAACGCTTATGGAAAAAAAAAAAAAAAGAAGATGGAAAGCAACAGCATAAAAAAAGGAGCTTAACTTTTTTTTTTTTGCAGTTGTTTGTTTTAGTTTAATTTGAAAGCTCCAGCAACTTAATTACTCACGTTTGTTCGGTCTTCGGGAAACGGAAGAAGGATTTTCTAACGCATCGCAAAAACTTGTTTTTGCAGTGGTAGGCAGCACATGACATGTCTGCCATCTTCAAGTATGTGCTGGTGTATGCCCGAAGGCGGCCGGTTGATCAACCAACAATGACCCATAGCAGACGTTCCGGCGTAGACAAATAAAATTCGTTATAAATGTATAACGAGCTTGCACTTTTAATATATTTATTAAATACCAAAAAGCACGAATGAAGATTTCGGATTAGAAACTCAAACGAAGGGGAAAATATGAGGTTATCGCAGACGACAGTAGAAATAAACAACAACAAAGTTGCAGAGGGCCCTCAAAATGTCCGGGCACAGCGTAGCAGACGAACTGGCGGTAGTAAGCGACGAAGCGAAGAAAAGAGAGCAAACACTAATCCAAACAAGGCAAAACAAAATGCGCGATGGTTCGAACGTCAAGTAAACAAAACAAAAAAACACACACAAAAAAAAACAACATAAAAGCAGGAGGAAGAAAGAACGCGACGTCGTAGCTCCTCCTCAAAAATAAAAAGAAAGTAGACTTTGAAAAATGAAAAGTGTTGCTGAAGCCGGGTCCGTTAGTCGCCCGGGCGCTAACAATCGGAATTTGTGTTCCGTATATAGCGTAACCGAAATCACTTTTTTTTTTTGTACTGCGACGCTCTCCCCGTCTTTTTTTCCTTTTCTTTTGGAAGCGCAAGAAGGCTGCTTTTCTTGTAACTCCGCTTTTATTAATTTCAGTAATAGCGTCATATTTGCATGTGAACAATCCACTTCTTCCACGGCATACTGACATTGCAATGACGTACGTGGTTCGAAATTACCTTTTGCTTCTTCATCCTATTCGCCTATTCGACAAAACGAACTTATAAGCAAGACATTAATGAGAAGTGGGAACTGCAACAACGAAAGAAATTGATTGATACGAACAGTAAAGTTCAAACGTAGCTCCATTCTAAAATTTTTGCACATTGCCTTTTTTCAAAAGACAATCCGAAGGTACATTCGTATTTTGTCTCGCTTACATAAGTTTTGTGACAGAGTGTTTTCTTCAGGAGAGCCCCGAAATTGCAACCTGAAAGCTCTAACATCTTTCCCACGCGAAGAAAATGTCCTTCACTTATGAGGTGGCACCTTTTTTTTTAACATTCAAAGCAGCGAATACCCGTGACAATTTTTTTCAATGGTCACCTCGCACGGAAATAGGCAAAACCAATGCGTTGCGGAGAATTCGTCTGCTAGCGGAGGCGCCGAGCTCGCCAGGGGCGCTGGGATCACTTTTCGCCCGCGCTCCGCGGGGCTAGCGGGGCCCCTACTCTCGTCAAGCTTCGGGGTGTTTGCCGCTTGGGGCGGGTCGGGGATCTACTAACGAAACGTCATGCGCAGGCCTTGTGTTCTAGGTGGTATTGGTCAGACGCACGACGCAAGATGTCACGCATGCCCTAACAACAAAGACGCTTAGCAACAAAAGACACGCGCCATCTATGAATCGAGGTGTCAAGTGCGCAGCGATTCAAATATCAGGTGACGTTGGTCACATGACCCACCGGGAAAACACGCGACAATGCATTTCTCGTCACTAATCTCACGGCGACATATCTGTGTCGTCATCGTGACAGTGCATTTTCCCGCCTGACAGATGACTCAATAATCCTGAACTCTTCCGTCATCCCTGTAGCGCCCTCCGGTGAATGACTCAGCAAGTCCGTTACAAAATCCAAGCGTTGCGACAGCTCTAATACCCCTGTCAGACGGGCACCTTGAATGTCATTTACGCTAAAGGCCTTTAGGATTTTCAAATGACATTTAAGTCGTGTCGTGTCAGACGGGCAACTCAAATGTCATTTAGGTGATGTCTATCACGATAGCGGTCTGTTGTTAACCCGGCAAACTAGTGTTTATTTTATTGTTTACTAAGTAAATAAAATGTAATGAATTCTCAGACCATAAAATTCAAACACGGTGATGAAAACTAAGTACACGTTTTAACGGAGACAAGGTGTTTTGTGGCAACTATGACACGACGTCAGCAATCCCAAGTAATCCGTAGCCGTAGCCGTTCCGCCGCTTGGCTCGTCTGCATTCGGAACTCCGTGCATCTTGCTCGCCGTTGTTCCTCGCGCTCTTTCGTTCTTCGCCGGATTCGTATACCTCGTTGACGTTTACGTCTGCGATCGATTCAAGCGAAGACCGTGACCCTGTAGCGATGGAGCCTGCTGACGACAATGATCGTAGTGCAATGGATCCGGAACTGCCGGAACGTCGGATCGCGTTCCTGACGCGCAACTGAGGCCGCGAGTATATTGAACAAATATATCGCAAAAGGCGTGCGAGATATACACGTTATAAGCATTTTTTTCTAAAAATAATTGCTACAAGCATTGTTTTCAATTGTATTTATATTAATTATAATGTTTTATTTCAATTCGCGGAACTTGTGCTGACCGCTGTTAACGAGACTACACATTTACGAGCCGTAAATGAGTTTGGGAGAACTCAGTTGAGCTCGAATGTCATTTAAGTCAAATGTCATTTGAGTTGCCGTGTGACACTGCCTAAATGACATTTACACTGAATGTCATTTGGGGTAAATGTCATTTGAGGTGCCCGTCTGACAGGGGTATAACACGTGATCTGAATTGCGCGCTCGACGTACGAAATACTAGGACGAATGAAGTCGCCCAAGAAGCATTGTGCTCATAGCTCAGGGGGTAACGCGTCGGGCTTCTGAGCAGAAGGTCGCGCGGTCGAGTCCCCGTCGCCCGCGAAGCCCCTTTTATCGAATAAAAGGGGCATTTACCGCGCAGCGATTCAAATTCAAAACACCTGTCCGTCATGTGACCGGAGCGCAGCGCCCTCTGTTGGGTGCAGCACGAACCCTGGTGACATCATGTGAGCGCCCTCTTTCGGATGCAGCACAAACCCTGTGCGGCATCTCGTGAGCGCCCTATGTGACATCATGTGTTTGTTATCAGATAATGACCGCAGCTGTCAACACCTGGTCAACCACACTTGTGGTTTGAGGTCTGCGGTCTGTGGTTTGAGGCCTGCGGTTTGAGGTATGTGACCTCACGTACCGCCCACTTCGTGGGCAGGACCCGGGCGAGCTCCGATTGGTCACTGGCCAACGCCCATGCACTGTCATTGGTCCCTGAGCGCGTCCCTGTGAATGGTTGATACCCGATTGAGCCGGAAGTAAACAAGGTGGCTGGCTCCGCCTCCCTTGTTGACTTGTTGATTTCTGGCTCAATCGGGTATCAACTAACACTACTACATTGTAGTCACTCAGAGAGCAGTATTGTCGCCGGCATTATTCAACATTGCTATAGCGCCGCCCCCCTGGGCCCTCCATTGTAATCCGAACCTACAAGCTACTGCCTACGCCGACCACATTACCATCTGGTTATGTCAAAGCTAGGTTTTGACGCAGACGACAGCGCTGTAGGCTGGTTGGATGCCATCCACGCCCACCTTCGCCACGTCAGCATGTTTCCGTCCCTAAAAGAACGAGGTACATGTTGTGCGGCCGTGGGCATCTAACCTTGACTTGGGCCTCAATTTCGACGGTAGTCCTATAAGTATATTCACTAAATATACTTTTAGTGAATTTTTGGTACAGCTCTCAAGTGGCGGCAAAATGGGTTAATTCTCTTTCGCGGTCATAGAGACACAGCCTGCACCTTGCCCGTCGCATCTCCCATCGCCTGTGCGGCGCGGGAGAACGTATCGCAAAGGTTCTGATCACCCCCGTCCTTGCTTCGAAGGTGGCCTATGCTGAGCGCTTCTACTCCCTAAAACGAGTTCATCTCGACAAGATTGCGACGTTGTATAACGAGGCCCACCGAACCCCCCTGGGGCTCCCTCGACACACACGAACAACAGAGCTTCGCAGGTACCTGCACCCGTCCACGTTCGACGCATTCGAGAAACACTAGATCTGAAACTCAACATGCACATGGCCCGACTTGGGCATACGCTCCAGGGGAGAGCAGACTCGCTTCATGGGAGTAGCAGTGACCAAGATCAACGACCTGCCGCCTACCAAGCCTCCATGGGATCTCGGTGATCTCACGCAACATGTCCGGCCTGTCAACCGCCACGCCAAGCGTCAAGAACATTATGCCCGTCAACACCAAGCCAAGGTCACAGCATTATCTCAGGACCCCGCGCAGGTCATCGCGTATACGGATGCTGCCCTGCACACATCCGGTCGATTCGCGACAGCTGCGGTGTTCCCGTACCATGACCCCGCGGAGTGTGATACTATCGTTATTGCAACCACCAACACGACCCTTTCATCGCCCGAGCAAGCTGAAACCCGCGTCATCCTCCACGCCCTCCAAACGTATGAGGTCAGGAATCCAGAGCCCGGCACGCTTGCGGTGTTCACGGACTCTCAGGACAAAATTCGCGCGCATAAGACGCATCTACTCACATCGAATCCGACAATCGCCGCTATTTTCGACACTGCCATTCGCCTGTATTGCCATCGAAGCGTCCCTGTCAGTATACGCTGGGTGCCATTACAAGCGGGCATTGCAGGCACCGAGGAGGCTCAGGAGGTTGCATTGGAGGAGAAGTATAGAGGTTTCCCCTCCTCTCAACGGACCTTACCGGTGCCTCCCTCGTCGCCTAACGATGACCAGTTTCCCGAAGACGAGGCCTACGTGTACCGTCCAGTTGATGCTGTTCGCGTTGTCCGTCGGGACTGAAAACGCCGACTCAACGACTCTTGGACCCCAGAACAGTTCCCAATACCCGAAGACTCATTCGGTCGGCACCAGTTGGTCCTGCTTCGACGCATTCGGACAGGTGGTATGGCCACGCCTCATCACGTGTATTGCTTCGAGCTGACCCAGCAACGTAAACTTGACCCCTATTATGTCCCACCCGACCTTCGCTGCCAGCGATGCAAAGGCCCAGATTCCCTCCCGAAACTTCACCATCTAATTTGGGAATGCGCAGCTCTGGTTACCCGGCGTCAAGCAGCCTGGGCTACTTACTCTTACTCCAGAAGACCTGCCGACGACCTTGCAAGACTGAGCGCATCTTGCCGGCGACTCCGAGCACAGGGTGGGGGTCCTGACCTCCTTCCTCGAGTTTGTGTTTACGGAGCAGACTTGGGTACTTGTTGTAATAATGCACGTAATAATTTTTTGCCGCCTAGGACACAGACACCACGCTTGAAGGCGAACGCTCCTCGTCGGGCTTTTGGGCCGGGGTCGCGCTACTCGAGCTTCATGCGGGGGGCGGCCTGTGGACGCGAAGTCACCGCGGTGTTCGTGGTTCGGGTGGTGCGTGCCAAGTTCCCCCTTGAACTTGTTGCCTCGCGCTCAAATTTGTAATCAAATCAAATCTTGTGGTGGCTCGCGCTCAAATTTGTATACAGAATGTGTTTAGTTTGGCGTCTGACCGGTCTTGCCCCCGCTTTGGGGACTGACGTTTGTCTTAGGCTTATATAAACGTTTTCCTCACCCCACCTTAATTTTTCCGCTAAATTTAGCGGGGAAACTGATTTGAGTACAGGTCACGTTACATGAAGCTACGTGACGTTATTTTTCGCACTAAATCTAGCGGGGAAAATGACGTCACATGATGACGTTTGTGACGTCATGGGTTATGGCTTTACGAAATGCGGCTTCACAAAATCCGGAGCAACTAGCCAAAAAACGTTTCAAGTTAAAATAAAAGAAGTTCACAGATGAAGACGCACACATGTCATTAACGGAAGAAGCAAGCTACAAGCACTGCGTAAAGGAAAGCACTTTCGGAAGCAGACAGCACGCTACATAAACGAAGACGTCGTTTTCGTGCTCAAGCTAGACAGTGACTTTTATGCATATCCTCTTTTTCTGCAGCATCTTGACAGTCTTTGTGGACACTCGGACCTCACAAACACACTGAAGGACGCCTAAAAAGGAACGATTTAATATCCCGAGTCGATACCCATGCTACTCATGCGGTTTCAGTTTCCGAGTTCATTGGCCTCGGCGACGCACGACATTCGGCCTCTGGATCAAGGCGCTAGTTTCGTTTCTTTCGTTGTAGATAATATACAAACTTGCAATACCAACGTCCAAAATAAATTAGTGATAAAGCTGGCTTCTATTGTACAAACGCTAACTTGTACAAACGGGTGAACTTAAAATTATATTCGGCAACATTTTGAATACGGCACTGGGACTACTACGACGTTCGAATAGCCGACTGCCCGGAAACTAAGAACAAAAAAGAGAATCCCAAGGAGCAGCCTAACTTCCGGTATTGCCTCATCCTTCTGACGTTGGTTACGTCATATCTCCAAGCGCTGCAGCCTTCCGTCTATACTCCATCTCATTATTTGCGCGAAGCGTTGCCAAAGGTACAGGGGTGAGAGCGTAGCCCGAGCAGTTGGAGGGGAAAGGAAGAAAAAATTCCCTCTTTCCCAGACCTTCTTTTCTGAGCTCCCCATCGCTTTGCTCTCCCTGGAGATAAGCCTGTCAATCAAGATTCATGCAAAAGCGGCCTTCTTCTCTCTCTCGCCCGTAGATTTCGCAGTACTGCGCCCAACTAAAGAGAGTATACGTAGTGATTCCTAGGGTGACATCTCCATCTGACTTCTCCCCTTTGCTTCCCCTTCATCTCCCCTCCTATCCCACCTTCCTCCGATTGCCTACCTCTCCCTTCCTCCCCTCTCTTTGCCCCTCTCCTTCCTTCTCTCTCCCATTCCCCTTCTCCTCAATACCCTCTCTGGCGCTCCCCTCCCTCCACCTCCAGCTCTTTTATCATGTGACACAGCAAATCAGTTTCCCTGCTAAATTTGGCGGGGAAATATACGTCACGTAACACACCAATTCAGTTTCCTCATTCCTCTGTTCTCCCTTCCCTCTCCCTTATTCTCAAAATTCCTCTGCTCAAACTCCTGCAGTGCCCTCTCCAGCTCCCCATCTGCCTCCCTTTCCCTCTCCCTTCCCCACCCTATTCCCCTTCTATGGTCTCCAGTCTCCTTCCTCCATCCTCCCTCCTTATTTGCTTCCCCTTCCCCTAGGCAACGTAATACACCAATTCAGTTTTCCTAAAAAAAGAAATAGGTTCTTTATTTTTGGAACAACTGTTTTACAACTTCGAAACAATGAAAACAATCGCTCCTAAATACTGCATCTCATGCATTATGGGAGTTGGAAGGTAAAGGCCGCCGCCAAGCTTTTACTAGCATTTATGCTGGGTTGCATAGGGACGATGCTTCCTCAGACGGGGGAGTGTGGCCCGCCCTTGGAAAGGTCGATCCCTGTGCCACCAGGCGAGATATGCATGCGATAAAACTGCTGACTGGCCGAGCTGGTAGTTCATGTCGAATAACGTAACAGCGCACAACAAGAGAAACACTCGCAAACTCAGACACACCAAAAAATACACACTCATTGTGTAAAAAAGTAAATTCTACTTCAAATACCACTGTAAGTTGCACCAAAGAGCACCGAACCAACTTTGTTCCCTGTGTAGAAGGAGTAGTTTATTTTTTCCCACTTTCCTGTGGGCGAGTGTACATAGGACAGACTGGTAGGTGTCTGAATGACCGCCTTCGGGAGCATGCCAACAACGTCGTCAACGCCAACTCTGGACATCTGGGCGTGCACTGTAGGAACTGTGGGTGTTCGGCTCGTTTGAGCAACTGCGCTGTGCTTGGAAGGAGCCCCAATCAGCTCACCAGGGAGATTATCGAGGCAGCAAGCATCGAAGGACACAATGACAAGTGTGTCAGCAGGCCATCTTTAACTCTCTCACAAAGGAAGCTGGAGTATTTAACCAAAAGTTCTCCTAGGCACCAGCAGTGAGAATTCTTTATTATTCTTTACTTTTGAATTTTTAATATTTATTTTTAAATAATTTCTAAATTTTATTGTGTGTTTTTTATTTTTATTTTTGTGTGTTTTTTATTTTCTTTGTTTTTTTTATTTTTTATTTTTGTAATCTGCATTTGAGGTTGTCATCTCTTCCTTAGGACATAGAAAAAGAGGAGGTGGGTCTAGTTGCATAGAAGAAGAAGAAAATACAAATCCAAGAGTTGTGAGTCAGCGCCGAGTGAGTGTGTATTTTTTGGTGTGCCTGAGTTTGCGAGTGTTTCTCTTGTTGTGCGCTGTTACGTTATTCGATATGCATGTGCTGCCACCTCGATCACGCAGGCGATAGTATGCACTCTGGATCGGAATAAATATTTCTCCCCTTCAGCGTTGAACAAAAACCAAAAACCAGATGTGCATTGTTTTGTGCTTCTAGCTATCTACTTATATTAGACTTTCGCCCCCCCCCCCCCCCCCAAAAAAAAAAAAAGGAAAGAAACAGCACGTCTCGATTTAGATATCCGAGTGTAGAGTGTAAGCCCAACCTTCCCACTCTATCAGATTCTGAAGCTGAAGGTGCCAAGCGTTATAGAAATATGAAGGTATTCAACTTCACAAGATACTCATCCAAGTCTTCACGACTTTCAAACTTGCTTAAATGCAAGAACTATGACCGACATTTCTTTATTTTAGATTTGACACATGAGCTTCTCGTTTGTACTGGCCAAGGGAGTTTGTTTGACTGTGGTTGACATCTTTCTTTGCAGGCGTATCGACGAGAGATCCCCCTATTCCATTCCAGTGCTGGGATCATATTCAAAACGTAGGAGTCATATTTTGCCTACTTACTGGAACAGCTGTAAGTCTTACGAGGCATAGAAACTTGTAAAACTAAAGTAACCCTATTTGTACGGAAACCTTAGACTTATTTAAGTAAACACTAATTTGTAAAAGAAAAATAGTTTGTATTTGAACTTTACAGCTGATACAAACATTTTAGAGGTCTTGCGAGTCACAAGCTAGGAAATAGTTTAGTGACATATGGAATAAAAATATAAATGCTTCAGTCAGACCACATTCGGCTAACTTTTATGCTCTGTGTTGTTTTGTTTGTTGTTGTTGTTGCTGTTGTTGTCAGGGCGTGAATGAATTTGGTTGGCAGTGCTATAAAAGGTGCAATTCAACGAGGAAAAACCTAATTTTTATTAAGATATGCTTTCATAAACTGAAGTTTTTTGTCCACTATTAAATGCCGCGAGTTTTCAGTTGTCATCTCACACACGTGCACCCCTCCCAAGACCTGCCAGCTGTTGGGTGCACATGAAGAGACGAATTGATGGACAGATTCATTGATATATTCCACTAAGGTCTAACGGCACCTCGTGAACATGATAGCGCAAGTAAAGAGGTTATGTGCGCAGTCTAATCAAACATTCCGGAGTCTCTAATAACATCCAAGTACACCAGCTCAACACAGTTTTCAAAGTTTCAAGGGCACATGGCACCACCTCCTTGGGTGATGTTGATGAAAAACACCTCGCAACGCCCATAGTAGATAATATTGCAGCGTCTTCGCGTCCGAAGTCCGGATAGCATGTCGGTGCGTTCAGGAGAGGTGTTGCTTTATTTGGCCAGCAAAGAACAACAAAAAGAGAAGGGAGGAGAAACAATGTGTAGAGTGGACGAATTTGTGTTGTATAGAACGTAGGGCGCGAATGACGAAAAGGGCACATACACCAGGTGCGCAGTTTACTACAACTAAAAAGTAGTGGTGCAAAACTATCGGGAGTACTATAAGTACAACCGATAGTGCAAGCCCGCTTTCATTATTATAATAAGAAAACTGTAAATAGTCATAGCAATAGTCTACTATCATAGAACCATCGGAAGCCGAAAATTGTAAAACAAAATGATATTGTACTATTGACAGTCAATTACGGGTAGCTATCGATACCTCGTGGGTCAAAGGAATCGTTGGCCCTTTGAAAGAACAGCATTAATCAGTTTCTTATCATAGTACCAGGCTAAGATTTTAGACAGAGGTGAAGATAGTGCATATTGTGTATAGAAATAAAAAAGAGTTTATCTGAGCAGAGAAAAAATGAATGAATGAATTCATTACCTACGGCGCCGTCTTTATTTAAAGACGGCCACCGAGGGTCGTTCCTTTATTTGAAGTGAATTTACTGTTTATTGTATACTGTCGTCATTATTTCATTAAAAACGAACTCACAGTATCCTCTAGCGTTCCTAATTGGGAACCTATCTTATTTTAAGAATTGATACAATTCTTTACACCAATTAAATTATTTCAGGGTTTTTCAAGATTTGATTGGGTGTTCTGTCAGCTGGAATGCAAAAACAGCGATTTCCCCATGGGCTTACCCTTTAAAAACCTTGATCCGGATGATTTAGTTGTAAGTCACTTCAGTATCATCTCGCTTTGTATGCGCACTTCCTTCCCCCAAGTGTCGAAACTAGGTCAGTTTTGTTTTTCTTCTTACATTTAGAAAAGAAGTCAATTATGATATTTGGGATATCACTCAAAGTAGACAATCGGAACATTAATCTTGGTAATGTTGAGACTTCACCTCGACTTCCATCAGCTCTCCAGTGCAGACGCTGTTCACTGCCTGTTCACTGCCATAAATCGTTCGGGCGCGAAATGACTAGCGTTGGGGTTCCAGATTGGCATTACCTGTCAGCCTGGCGCTGTGCGCTCCGAAGTGCACTGATTGCCGTGGACAAACACGTCGTTCTCCGTAAGGGGAGAGGAGGCTATAGAGAAAGGGTTAGAAGTCCGTAAAATGAAGATAGCAGGCCGGGGCAGTGAGAACCGCACACTCTCAGAAATGGGGAGTGTATAGGGGTACGCCCCTTGCCCCATATGTAACACCCCAAAACTACATTTCGACGTTCTTTCTATTGGCGTCGAGCTGGTGATACCCACTTTTACGAGCGGCTTGACAGCTATTAGATTTAACGTACTAAATAGTTAATGTGCGTATAAAAGACTACTAAAAACACAAAAAAAACACTGAGGTTTAGCAGCAGGGCCAAAAAAACCTTGATTGTCTTACTGTAGCTTTTAATGTGTACTATGTTAGCTATTTTTAATAAGTTGTATCGCTCGAATACCAAGCCACTCGTGAAAGTTGGTACCGTCGGTTAAACGTCGGTGGAATGAACGTCAAATTGTTGTTTTGGGCTGTTACATTTGGGTTGAAGGGAGTGCCCGTATACACCCCCCCCCCCCCCCCCCCCCCTATTTCTGAGAGTGCAGTTATAGATAGCCCTTCGCACAAGAGACGGACTGACGGGAAAAGTGGACTTGGCCGTCGAATGATGCGAGATAGTAAACTGTTCTCATTGTGAGTGACTAGAGGCGGCTTGATAAAATCGGATGTCGAATAAGGTCCTCGACTTTATTGGACACAGTAGAAAAAAACAATATGTTATTTTTTATTTCTTCTATAAATACCCTCTGTCGTTCATTCCAAACTATTGAACAATATTAAGTTCCCTTTCATATTCGTTCGCAGAAGTTGGGATTGGCTTTCTATTTCTAGAGGTGGCCGGGGGCTTTAATCGTGACACTTTGCGAAAAAGTCGGCAAGAAATCCGGCGGCCGGGATTAGCCGACTCTGCACTTGAACTTGGCGCCGGCCAATCATTGCCGCCGGCTTTCTCGCTGACTTCTTCACCAAGTGTCCAGATTAGGTCTCTGGTTTTTGCCGGAAAACGAAAAAAAAATGCAGTCTGGAAAGACATCATATATAATAACAAGTTGGGAAAATCACTGCAACTCATTTTACAAATTGTACTGAAATATATGTTCCGTTTGGCCTGTCTCCTCATCATTACAGTGTTTGTATAAAGATACAGCGGTCCCAGATTCTATTTAACCGAGCAAAGTAGCCTCAGTGATTAAAAAATCTTGAGGTTTTCGACCGACAGAATCTCGTAATTTACAACAACTCAACACTGTTGCGTCACTCCGCGGTGGCGCCACTTCCTGTGTTGTTTCGGAAAAAAACTAATTAAAATCCGGCCTTCCTGTCAAAGCGCCGCTATTGGGGCTGCTCCGAAAAAGCAGTGAAAGGTGTGAACATCAGTTTTCACGTGTTTTCCACCTGCTCAGTTCGTCCGATAACGTGGATAGGTGCCGTGAAAAGAGAAAACCGGTCACCAACGGACCACGATTGATTGTGCAAGAAACACTTTGGGTTAGATTCACGGTTACTTGTGGTTGTCAAATTTATTTGTTTTGTTCCAACATGAACGTGAGAAAACCGTCAAGTTGTCCGGACCACCCGGGGGCCACGTTCAGTGCACGTTCAAACGTCCGTCTGATTGTTTAAACTGCCGTCTGCCCTTCCAGGCTCGTTCAAACTGTCGCTTGGTCGTCCAATTGACAGCGGCCAATAATCCTAACGTTGCTATCAAAAGTAAGTGCAGGCCTCAAAAGGCTTCGGAGTGCGAAGGTTGTTTGGTGTAAACAGTAGATACAAGGAGATGTTGATCATTGTTATCAGTGGCCATCACCGAATCGTTAAGCCTGATTCACTTAGTCTGATTCCGTTTGCGATTTCCAATATCGACGTCGAGCATCGAAGCTACCGTCCACGCTTTTGGATTCCGAGCGACGTAGTGACTGAAAATGGCGAGCAGAATCTCATCATGTGAATCAAACTTTAGCTTCAATTCTGCGGCGTTCACGCGGAATTAATCGCCGCGCGTCACATATTTTACACGAAATTTTTCGGTGTAACGATCCTTGTTAATTTCGCTCAAGCAACTAAAGTAATAAGATAGTTCTAAGGTAGCGTAGAATAAATTCCAACGCGAAAAAGAGCACGTGGATTCACACCGACGCCGACAACGCCACATTCCAACAGTTTGTTGATGCGGGACGCGGCGCTTCTTGACCACACCCCATCGCGTATGCGCGAGAGCACTGGCATGCAGCTAGGAGCCCTCCGGTTCGTTTGTAAACACGAGTTTTTGTATAGACGCTACGCTGCGAGGCCTTGCGCTTGACTTTTGACCCCTTCTCTTTCCAGCTAAATTTGGCTAGAACATTTACCAGTATATATGTATAGATGAGTTGTGCAAAGATATTTCTATATTCATAAGATATTCAACTGGAATTTTTTTCACTTTACACAAGCTTATTGGCACTAGTAAGACTCAAGGACACTAGCACGAAACGCCACTGGCCAAGAAACGTCTTTGTTGCGGTGTAATTTCATGGACAAAAACGGGCGTCTTCATTCAGTCTCTTCTGGGTGATTGCCACGTCACTTCATACAATGACGGTCCGGGTTATAATATTGAAATTTTTGGTAAAAATATACATCAAAGCCATGTTCTTGTGAGGAACATTCAGCTACATATGAGCACCGTAACTAGATTTTTTTTTTTTCCGCTGAGATATAAAATAAAGAAGCTCGAGGCGTGGAAATTGAGAAGATTTCACGAGGCTATTTTGCACAGTCGTCAATTTCTCATCAAAGCTTTCACGTCACCATAACTTTTAATGCATTTCATAAAAAAATATATAACACATACACAAAAATATGAATAAAATATTTATATGCAAACAAAAAAATCAAACATGGCATAAAAAACACATTTTAGAGACATAATCAAACTTGTTTTTGCAAATAAATTGTATTTTATAATACTTCACAAAACGTATTAAAATACGCATCTTTAAATTACCTTTACGAATATATAAGTATAATATGCCCGCCCTTAACTGTACTCTTGTTATTAATGCTGAAATTCAGCTGATTTCTCAAAATGCTGCAAAATTGGGCGACAATATTTAAAACAAAAACTCCATCTTTCATTTTTTTAACTCCCCTTGGCACTTTGCAGTGACTTGAACTAAATTGTGATACCAAAACATTAAGTAATATATGACTTCCAAACGGGAAAAGCTACGACAAACCTTCACTCGGAGCGAGACGACGTCTTCGTCATAGCGGCTTTGCCGCACAGTACCAAACTTTTTGATCGTTAGTTATGGCATGTATTTTATATTTTTCAAATTCTTTTTTTTTTTTTTTCAAACGAGGTGAGCATCAGTGCACGCGAAAAGGGACTTTCAGCTGGAATTCCATTACAATACTTAGCTTCCAATTCACATAAACAAAACGGCCCCGCCCTGCAAATTCGCTAGCTATATACATAAATAAGCTTAAAAGTCGCGCAAGTGGCCATGTATAAATCCGGCCTCTCGGCACATGATGACTTCCACAGATGAGACGTCTTGATCCCTCTCACAGGTTTTACGACGATCCACTCTGCTTGCTTCACCGCACGAAACTCTCGAACCCGTTCCGCAGACATGTAGAACAAGTAGACATTTGTAACTTTTTCACGCAGCACTTCCACAAAGTCTTCAGCGGTGACAATCGTTGAGTTCAGCGAAGATCTAAAGTTGGTGAGCGTTGCGTGGTGTTTAAAAAACACCACCTACTTCATCACAAGCGCTTTTTCTGTGTTCAGTAGCCGAAAAGATCCATCTTGCCGAAGAGTAGGGCTTCCGAGGCAATTCGTGCAATTGGAAACGGTTCTTGAAATTCGTCGCCGCTCCGTCTGATACAAAAGTGATTTCAGAAAAGACTGTGTTATATTCATCAACACACCCTTGTATGGCCTCTGGGGCTAGAAGAGCGTGAGCTGTGTCATGTGCTGTGTCATCGCTGACAACAGCAAAGCTTTGCGTGCTTTGCGTGGACGTAACTACACCTGTGAAGAGATACAAGCAGCACAGATTTGGTCAATCATTGGCCAATGACTGAAAATGGTCCCTTGGCCAGTAGCCAGACAGAGGCCAGTCATTGGTCGATGACTGGCCTTTCTCTGGCCAATGGCCAATGGCCACTGGCCATCAGCCATCGGACAAGCATTGCCAAATGAATGGCTACTCTTTGGCCATTGGCCAAAAGACCATCGCCAGCCATTGGCCAATGCTTGGATAAATTCCGTGCTGTTTGGGGAGACACTTAAGGTTTTTCCAATGAAACGTCTGCACTTAGGTTGGGGAGGTTACTGTCCAATTTTCCACAAAATCGAAGTAGAACATCACTGCTCTGGGCGGTAAGGCGGTTTTTGTGTCACGTATCAGGCTTCGTTGAAAGTTACGGATATAAGAATGCCTCATATGCTTTTCGCTCCATGACTCCAGTTCTCGCAGGAAGTCGTAAGTGTCCATAACCTTTTTGACGAGTTCGCCGGCGTCCCATAACGCGAAACAGATATTTTCGTATTCGCCGAGATGGAGCGACTGCAGCGAGATGGTCTGCATTTTCGGGCACTTTTCGCAACGGCGCAGGAAGCAATCGTTCTGTGGAGCGCTGCAGAGGTAGATTCGCTTGAGGTCGTCTTCAGTAAATGTCATAAAAGAACTGAAAATTGACGCAATATTTGCACCGCACACCTCGTGCTCGGGACTTGTTTTACCTATTTTGGTCGTAGGGAATACAATTTGGAAATGCCTAATTCTCGATGGGAATGGTCCTTCCTAAACAGCCGGTAAGCTTCCTTAATATAGCGGTTCATAAACCTTTTATGACTTTGGCCTTGTTGCCGTTGATCAAGGCTTTGACGACGTCCTTTTTGTTGGGGCTCTGACCAGAGCATGCGAGGTTTTCGCGTGTGTAGTACTCAAGTTCAATTCTCACGTCTTCGGAATTCGCCTTTTTCCCCATGTAGAAATTAAGGGGTGCCCATACACCACCTTTACGCTTCAGTTTTCTTGTTTGATCAGTCATGTAGGCAATCGCTTCCAGCAGCAGAAGCAATATTTCTTTCTTCGAGATACTTGTTGTCAGAAGCGTGTACAATCGCTTGCGTTCCTGGTGGGGTCTGCATGCCTTCAGCCCTTCGCAGAACACGTCAAAGCACTCCGCACAGTGCTCTCAACTGTCTTCGCCGGTTTTCACGCCATAAGCGCTTGACAGCTTTCTTCTAATCTAAAAACTCACTTGAGCTTGTTTTTTTCTTCAAATACGCTTCACGCCTTTTTTTTCTTAAATTGTTTTACGTGGTTCCAATGGAGTTACCGACGGACTAGCAGCACATAAGTCTTGACTCACTTCAGCCAGAATTTCATCAGAGTTGCCAGTCATTGTTACCAACACGCTCTTCAATTAATGCGGTTCACACAGCGTGGTGAAATTTGTCTGTTTAGGTCCTTGGGAGAGGTGCCCGTTCCCGTTGCTGTCCTCAACCTTGGAGGGATTTAGTTTGATGGACGAATGGATAGGGAAAGAATTGCGGTAACTAAGAGGAGATTGGAAGATTGGTGGAAGAGATCTAGGAAAGGATAAAGAAAAAATACAGATAAAAATAAGCAATAAATTCACTTGAAAAGAAAGGGGGGGGGGGGGGTCTGTTATAACAAAATTAATACAAATTTAAAAAAAGAAGGGATGACAAAATGTTAGGCTAGGTAGCGCAAGCTGCTGCCCGTTACAAAGGGTATAGCCATTACCATCCATCCATCCATCCGTCTGGCCAGGTTCGGTCAAGTCTTTACGGTCGCATATATTTCTCTTTCTTATTTTTTTCTTTCTGTGTAAACATACATTTACTGTCGGTTTTTTTTTTTTTTTTTTGTGAATAAGCTTAGCTGAGTTTGAGATTTCGTTTCGCACTGTCCGTTATTTTTGTTTTTTCCTGGTTTCAGGGTTTAGATTGCAATGTTTCCAAACCAACTGACCTGCATACTTTTCCTTCTTACATCTACTCTCGCCATATTTCCCCGTACCTGACTCTTCTCGTATTTAGCTTTAGGTTGCAAGCAGACATGGGAAGTAATCCGTTACAAGTGATGGATTACTTGTAATCTGCTAGTTTTTAAGTAATTTTTTAATTGCCACGTTACTTTTTTGTGGCAGTAACTTCTAATGAAATTTCGTTACAAAATATTGGTAACGGATTACTTTAATTACTCGTTACTTTTTAGAAATATCAACGTGATACAGAAGCTGGTGCGATATGAGGGTGCGACCATCCGTTCTACTAAAGCTCCAAAACGAGCGCTCGGCCCATGCATTTTTCAGTACTGCATGCAACTACACCATATGTTCTTGCACAAGCTGACAGTGCGTCAAAGCTAGAGCCACGAGACCGCAGTTTTGAGACGTTGCGCTGCACGCTTAAAAGGCCCATTTCAAATGGGAGCTTTCGCAGATCGGTTCCTTACCTCCGAATCACCTAGCAAAGGTAGACGCTGCTACTGAGCGTGCGCACCACTTGCTTTGTCTGCAGAATTCTGGGGATCAATTCCGGTTCCAGTAAGATGGCGGGATGGCGGGAATGGTTGTAGCTTTCGCTGCCTTGTCAGCTCAGAGTTGAACTGAGTGCACTTACATTCTTTCTTTTAAATAGAATATTTTATTTTCACAAGGACTATCATAATGTGGGCGTATGAAAAATGGAAAGTAGAGTTGTAGAACATTTTTGAGAACATCGAAATTGTTTCTACTGTTTTCTTGATAAGCGTACTTGAAAAGCAACGTGAAAGTGATTTGTAACGTAACGAGTAAAGTAATTCGTTACTTTTCAGCGGAAATAACTTGTAACGGTAATCCATTAAATTTGAGACTCGGTAATTTGTAAATGTAATCTAGTACAGTTTTCAAGTAACGGGCTCAAATCTGGTTTCAAGGTAATGTGACGTGCTTACGATTCGTAACGGCCGCCAGCAGTGACGTTCGCAGACGTTTCTTGTTCGTGATTAAAGGGTGGGCAAGAAGGTGGGAAGGGGGGGGGGGGGCACAAGTATGTTTACACAACTGTAAAGCAACTCTCGGAACAGCAGGACTTTCCACTTTCTAGGATAGAGTCCAATTTTCCAGCTTTCGACGCTTCCATGAAGGCGACGTTATGCAGCAAAGCCGCTATAACGAAGACGTCGGCTCGCTCCGAGTGAAATTTTGTCGTTGCCTTTCCCGTTGGAAGGTCCTATGTTATTCAATGTTTTGCCATCACAAGTTAGTTGAAGTCACTGCAAAGTGCCAAGGATAGTTTAGGGAAAAATAAAAAGTGGAGTTCTTTTTTTAAATATCGACACCCAATCTTGCCACTTTCTCGGAAATCAGCTGCATTTCCGCGTTAATAACGAGAAGAAATTAAGGGTAGGTATATTATTGTTATATATTCGTAAAGATAATGTAGAGACGTACATTTTGATGTCTTGTTAAGCAGTATAAAAGATAGCTTTTTTTGCAAAATAATTAAGAGTGTTTCTAAAACGCGTTTTATGACATGATTGATTTGTTTTGTTTGCATAGTAATATTGTATTGATATATTTAATTTTTTGTTCATGTGTCGTTATGGATCGTTATGGTGATCTGAAACGTTATGGTGATCTGAAAGCTTCGATGGGAAAATGGCGACTGTTCAAAGTAGAATCGTGAAATGTACTCAAATTCCACGCTTCGAGGATTCTCAATTTTATATCTCAGCGAAAACAATTGTTACGGCGTTCATAGATAGCTGAATGATCCTCCCATGAACATGGCTTTCATATATATTTCTAACAAAAGTTATCAAAATTATGACCCGGACTATCATTCTATGAACTGACGTGGAATCACCCTCCTTTGCAAAACTTGATGACGTAGCTGAACGGTCGCAGTACCGCCCAGTGACGATATTTGAATGCGGCTCATTCATTGGACCCGAGCATTGTGTGGGCACTCGATTTGGGCTCGTGATAATCGATAGCTCGAGAAGCATTCGGTTGGTGGCCCGTGTCCAATCGCTGCAATCACGACGATTGCCGAACCGTAACAATGTCTGGAACTCAGCGCGTGTACTGTGCCTTGCCAACCCCAGCGCGTGGCTATGATCAAGATTGGAGGCATATAATCGGCACCAGATCACGTGGCCGCTCGTTCTGGATGCGAGTTGAGGGGGTGAACGCTGCTCGTTTTTTTCTAAATTTATTTTTGCGACTTCGATCGCTTGGAGTGAAATAGGAATGGGTGTTTCACCGGTCATTAACGTCAGGGGTTCGTTCTAAGCAGTATTTGCGCAAAGTACAAAAATCGTTGCATCGCCCCTTTAATGTCATGTAAACAAATCGCCTTTTTGCCGTACTAGCGTGGCAAAGGCAGTGATAACACAGAATGTGATGCTGTAGTCCAGAGTAACAGGGCACACATGAGGAGGCTGGATGGCGCAAATGGAATCAACTTTGCCGTAATCGCTGGCGGCGGTTTCGCTGGGGTTCGCGAGCGGAGTCGTGCCTTTCACGCAGAACAGCACCTGCTTGGTTGAGGTTGGTGCCCGATTGTTTTGCTGTTGATTTACGGTTCGGAGCGGAGAGTGAAGGGCCGGCAGAACTAGACCACCGGGGTCTGTCGTGTGCACGGCCACACGCGGCACTTGAGGAATTCTCCGCCGCCATGAGATTCCAACGTCTCCTGTGGAGCCGCACCAGCTCGTTTGAGGGCCTTGGAAGCGCCCGTCGAAGGCTCCTTTTCAACAGTTGATCTTCTGGCGCGCACGGCAAGCGGCTGAGCGGTCCGTGGATATCTTATTTGTGCACTCTAAGAAAAAATGGAGGAAAAAGGTAGCAACAGTGCATTTTCCTCCCTTCTACTAACGCGCCCCGAAGCGGACACGAGAAGAAGGAAGGAACGAGACGTTTTCCTCCTTCTCCAGGCAGACGGGAGAAAGCTTTCGCCCTCCCGACTGATCTCCTTTCGGTTTCGGTTTTCGAACGCGTCGCGCGCGCGCGCGTTGTTTAATAAAAGTTGTTGAGTTGATTGAGCTGCAGCGGCAGCGAAGGCCGGCTGTAATTCCTTCTCCCAGTCCAAACGTGCAGAGAATTTCGGTTGCATTGACGTTTTTACCACTAATTTTATTAAACGAGCAAAAAAGCCGCTAGAAACAGCGAAGTTCCGGAGCAGTGCCAGCAGCGCTACGTAAACTGGGCTAAGATGGCCATCTCCGGATTTCGGAACCAACGCGGAACTATGCGGACCAATCGGAATGACGTGTCCACAGTGGATGTGTCGACGTTGACGACGTTATGGAAATCGCTCCTAATGATTTCAAGGGGTCTGGCCTTGCTGAGTTGTGGCGCCGGATTACTTCTGATGTCGTTTCTGCCGCTCGTCCACCAAGTCATTTCAGCACCTCGGCTTGCTGCTACCGTGCCCGAGCGGCAAACTGCACAAATATCTGGGACCTTTCCTGCTGCCTTCTTCGTTCAGCCCCCTGTCTTCCCACTCCGGAGCTTCGGAAGCAGAGCAGCTTTCTGCCGCGCTTCAGCACCCTGGCCCGGACGACCCTTCCAAGACCTGACGACTGTGGCCTTCTAGCCTGGACACTTGCCCACGACTCGCAAGAATACTATGAAGTCGTCGTCTACCAATTCCATCGGCGTGCTACATACCTGTCTCCGACATCTCCAGGGAGCATAGAACTACGTCGAGGCCAGAAGGCCGCAACTCGGCTCTCGACATTTGGATACTTCGACAGCTCCTACGTCTCCAGTTACTCAAGAGGCGTCAACCTGTGAACTAACTTCCGAACTGGGTAGCATTGGCCGGGCTGTAACAATTGCGGTGCTGTGCTACGCTATGCATTGTTGTTGTTGGGTGATATCTAGTTGGCATTTTCGGCCCAGTGTTTGCTTTTCTTCCTTTTGTTTTTTATTCCTGTTTTGCATTAGCGGACTTCTTTGCTTTGTACAATTTTTGACACCGCTGTGTTCCTGTGAGGGGGCTGGGGACCAGTCAAGCTCCTATAAGCTTTTTTCCCCAGCTCCCACCATATATACATGTATATGGTAAATAAATAAACTATTATTATTATTATCCTTGGCTTCCCGATAAGATTATTTGGAGCGGCGCGGGACAGTATTTCTTTCTTTTTGCCCGGTTCTGATTGGCAACAGGATCCTTAAAAGCCAGATTGCTTTTGTAATAAACACACATCGTCTTCCAGCATCAGAGAGTCTCTCTGTTCTTCTGCAGCCGCTCCGTCGTCGAAACCGCCGGAAACGGAACAACGGCCACGCCTCCCACCCTCGCGGCGGTCATCTCACCACCGGTCGCGCTCCCCCGGCAGCCGCAGTCGCGGCCACCGGCCGGCTCCTCATCACCAACAGCGACGCCCCCGAACCCATGAGGCCGCGCCGTGGTGCATCATAGAGCAGCACACCCTCGTGGGGTTCGCTTCCCGGGTGCGCTGGGACCGACAGCAGCAGGTCCCACAAGGACTGGTGCCAGCCGACATCCCAGCACCATTGCACAGGACACATCGTCAATCTCAACAGAGGAGGAACGCGCCGGGTTATCTGCCTCGTGCCAGGTGCCCATGATCGTGGAGGACAGTCACCTACATGGGGCCCTCCACACCGAGCGTCGCCAACGACAATAGGAAAATGCATCGGCAGAAGCTCGTCCATTAAAATCCGCCGACGTCAAAGCGGCACTCATCCTCGTGTTGAGATCGTGCCCCGAGAAACTCAGGGCCCCTGACGCGGCGACACCCGCACTCCATGATCTAAGTCTCAACGAGGTATAATGTGTCTTCTAGCAACCCCTCCCCACCCTACTCCGATACTCCACTGGGAGCCGAGAGATAGCAAATGAGTCACTGCGACGGGGCTGCGTGGTTCATGGTTGCCATGCAGTGACCGTCGGCTAGGTGAGTCGAGCACTGAGGGGCTCTAGAAGCCACTGTCTTTTCCCAGGCCGTTCCACTTGCTGGTCCCAATAACCGGTTTTATTTATTTCTATTCTTTTCCCAATCGGCTGTTTCAAGAAATTCCCACTTGATCCAAGGATCCAATTCATTTTATTTTGAATTGGCTTTAGGTTTGCGGTGCGAAAGAACGAGCGGACAGAGGCATATTATTTTTATTTCTAATTCTTCTCTAGCCTCAAATCAGTTATGTCCAAAAGCTGCAGCCGCCACCGGTCCTGATCACCCCACACACCATCGATTTCCTACTGGCAATGAAGAAGAGGAGATGCCAGCCGTATCCTGTCCAGCACAAGTACCCGGGAGAGCGCCGGTTGAACACGCCCAACTGAGCCATGAACAGCTGGGGCACTCCTCCGGTAGACGAGGACTGGGAGGGCTCGAAGTTGGCACGAGTTGCTCCTACCCCGAATCCTTCAGCGCCGCTTCAAAAGACGACAAGTTTATGAGCCAGACCATCAGGGTCAACGGCTTTGTAGAAACAGTGATTTCTCGAATCTGTACGGGCCAAATGGACGCGCGCCGCCTTGGTATCGTCATCAATGCTTTCTCCCTCTGCCGTCTATCTGCTTCCAATGCTCAACACTTACGCCACATCGAAGACCTACATGAACTGTTTTTCCGAAGGACTTCAGCCTAAGTTCCCGGATCATGAAGTTTACATCCCTTTCGTCATGCCCGCGTACGTGCTGGCAAGCGCCCCCTCCCCCTGAGGGGGGAATATGTGGAGAACGAAAAGAAGAAAATAAAGACGACTGACAACCGGGTGACGGGCGGGCGCGCGTGTCAGTCGGAGTTGGATCACCTTGAGAGTCGGTATTTGTTTCTAAGTCTCCACAGTAGTAATAGTAGAAGTAGCATTATTATCAGTGCAGTGGTAATGGCAGTGTTGTTGTTGGGGCTCTTAGTAGCGGTACTAGTACGAATAGTGGTAGCTGTAGTAGTGGCAGTGGTAGTAGTAGTGGTAGTAGTAATATTATAGTGGTAGGAGGGATAATACTAGTGGTTGTAGTGGTCAGAACAGTAGCTTTTTATTCATTTACAAAGAAACATGCATCACCAGCAGTCAGTACTGAAGTTTAAAAAATAAAAAACCTGACTTAAAAAAACACCCTATCTACCAAAAGATACTCCATTCAACAAAACTGAAAGACTTCGGACTTGTTGAAACTCGAAGGTAACGTACACACCGACCCCGACCTCTTTCTTAAAGATGAATGAAGAGTCAGGCTAAATACGGTGCTTCACCGATATATAATTTAACAGGTAAGGTTTATTTTAACACAAATTTTGTTAAAGGTGTTTCCCACACACTTTTTAGGTGAGAACTAAAACAGACTGAATGATTGTTCTTAATATTAGAGGCCAACATTGTACCTTTTTTTCTTTTCTTACACAGAGATGTCCCTCTGACGTGGAATCAGTGCTCAAACGTTGGGAGGAGGATTGGATTCAAAGAAATCAAACAGCTACAAGAAACTTGTGCGAACATGGCAAGGGGACGTTAGAGGCTGCATAATGCCATTTACTGCGTCCGTTACAAATTAATAATAATGGCCAATAAATGTAATACAACTTTAGTTCTTTAGTGTATGCGTACTGCATTTTAACAGTTGACAGTACTTGTTCGGTCGTTGTTCATGTACTAAACTGAAACGTAGATACTAGACGTGTGTGAATATTCGGATGTGAATCCTTTGAAATATACTTATTCGATTCAGCACTTCGGAGCGAATGCGCCTTGCAAGTGGGCGCATTTCAGTCTTCTGCGCATGGAAAAGGAAGTGTGAAGGTGAGAGAGGAGGTTATACTAAGCTCCGTCTCCTCGGGGGGGGGGGGGGGGGGGGTCGGTTGCCGATGTAAACATCTCGGCGTCGGCAATGGCGGACGGGCTGTAGCAGCTGTGACTGCGTGAAGGCCCGTTCACACTCTTGCGACCGAGTAAAGCGCCGTTCACATATATATGCGGCCGAGTACGACCGAGAGAGACCAGAACGGTTTTTAAGCCTCTTGCGACGTCTTAGGACCGGAAGCGATGCAGCGGAGCTGGTCCTAAGAGATCGCAAGAGGCTTAAAAACCGGTCTGGTCTCTCTCGGTCTTATACCCGTGTCAGACGGCGTTCTAAAGTTCCTTTTCACTAAATGGCCTTTTCACTAAAGGACCTTCTAATAAAGGGGAAGTAGCTACACGACCAATAAAAGGCATGCACGAGTGATGTTTATTGCTTTGGTGCCGACAACCGATAGGTGAAACCGAAACTAAAAAAAATATTACGGTATTTTTTCTTTTTCTATGCTGTTCTCAGTTGATTATATTAATAGTAGTAACAGGTTTTAAAGTGTATTTAAATGCATCCCAGATATTTTATACCAGTATTCTATATGGGAACACATTTACATCTGCATTTGGTAGAAATCTTTATGTCCGTCTGGCAACCGCGTTTCCGCTGCTTCTTGTTTTTCCTCGTTCACTCCGCTGACTGATTTCTTCCTCGTTTCGCCTCCTCCCTTTGCTTTTGCGTGAGTTTTAATTTATTTACGTGTATTTTGGACGAAAAGAAAACAACAAAAACACAGCGAACAAATCAGGATGGAGTTTGATTGTGCCGAGGCCATGCGCCTCGTGCAGGCACGTTTGAGCCAGTACCTGGCACTCGAGATAGAGCTTGACTCTTCGAGAAGCGAGAGAGAAGTTATAGAGATGGCACTCTTCGCCAACTCTTTCACGATTGCCGCTCTTGCCGTGCAAAGCGTAGAGCGGATTGAACGGAGGCTCTGGTCCTACCAGAGGGGCGAGAGCTGGTTTGAAACAACCTTGCCGCACCTTGGCGTCACGAACTTCAAGGCGTGCTTCCGGGTTATGCCCTGCACCTTTCGCTATCTCGTCGACGTCTGCCGCCCGACGATGCAAAGAGAAACGAC
Organism: Ixodes persulcatus; assembly: GCA_013358835.2. Lineage (NCBI taxonomy): Eukaryota > Metazoa > Arthropoda > Arachnida > Ixodida > Ixodidae > Ixodes > Ixodes persulcatus. The sequence goes on from JABSTQ010009110.1 coordinate 105,974, forward strand.
CAATATGCGGACCCCGATCAGTGTCGAGAAGCGCGTGGCGATTGCCTTGTATAAACTATGCTCAACAGCCGAGGACAGGACGATAGGCCATCTTTTTGGCGTCGGTCGCGCAACAGTCAATATCGTGTACCGCGAGTTCTGCCGTACGATCGTGGCCAAGCTGGAGGAGTCGACAGTGGCGATGGTGCGGCAAAGTGAACTGTACAACCACATGTTGGAGTTCGAGGCGGTGTGCGGCTTCCCAAGCGCCATCGGAGCCTTGGACGGCTGCCACCTAGCAGTGTCACCGCCAAAAGACCAAGACTGCGACTACCGGAACTACAAGGGATGGTAAGTTACCAGTCAGCCCATTTATTTATTCAATATTTTTGTCACCTAGAATGTGTACGTGTTAATTCCATTCAACTCTTCAAAACGAGCATGTTTAGTGCGCAACCGCGAGAGTTGCTCATTAAACGTTTCTTTTTCTGTTTGAGGTAGAAGGCAGGCAGGTACAGTGAAGTTGATCCTGGAGTCTTGGGTCTCTTTGCTGTAATGGGGCTGCTGTTTTATGTTGCACAATCTCTTCGTTGATGTCGAAACCTGAGGACGGGCAATAAAAGCATGCTGTGCAATCATGTAGGCGAGCAGTGGTAAAGACATTTCTCTGCTGAAGAAGTTTGTTAGTAATCAGCCCAGAATCACCCCAAATTTCAGCCCAACAAGGGGTTTAAGGTCAGCCAGAATCCATGCGGGGCTCTGTGCCACCGGCACGGGTCACAGCGGGCAGCAACATTACCAATGATGATGTCACGAGCAGGAAATCGAGGGAATAAAATTGAAGACCAGGTAAACGCACCAGTCGAATATGCGTTCGAGGCGCCAGTACATCGCCTCCATCACAATCGTCACTGTTGAACCCCATGTTCTCACTTGCATTCACTCCCTTCACTTCCCGTGAAGCAAGTGATCACGCATAACAAAGAAAGATGTTCTCCGCGTCCACTTTCCTACCAAGCAACTAAAGATGTGCCACAATCCACCATGCAACTCAAAGCTTAACTCACTATACATGGTTTTCCACAAACCACTCACTGCATACAGCTCAATGACCCCACAATGCACGATTATTCATGCAGCCATTTTTTTTTATTTACAAAATACTGCAGATGGTTTTCCACCATCCAAGCAGGAAAGGGTTACATAAGGTTTCACAAGAACAGCCAATTTCACCGCAAGCTAACCACCGCAAGCAACTCGCCACCCGCTACTATATACGAGTGTCTCCATGCACTTATGCTATTGCTGGCAACTCCTTGTAGCATCCCTGACTGACCTGGCTCACAGAAACATCTAAGTATCCAACATACCTTGTCGTGTGCAACTCCCACCTTGCGGTGTAGCGTAAGCAATCAATGCCGTGCATCCCACCACAAGTGGAAACCCGCAGCAAGCGACCCACCCCGGCCAATCACCACAATTGTCTCGCTACCTATTCACTAAGATATCTCCACGCAGCTAACCGAAGGTGGAGTCTAAATGCAAACCCACTACTGCACTCCATTCTTTGTTTCTTCATTGAGTGCTAGCATTGTGTATCCTCACATTGATTATTTCTTATTTTTTCCTTTAAGGTACAGCATCATCCTTCTGGCCATTGTGGACCATCGGTACACATTTCGGTATGTCAACGTCGGTTCACCTGGAAAGTGCCACGACGCCCACGTGTACCGCAATTCAAGGCTGCCAGCGCTGCTCAGCAGTCTTCGGGCAGAGACACCCCTGGTGGTCAATGGGACTGCCGTGCCACCCATCGTGCTGTGCGACCAGGCATTTCCATTGACGCCAAACCTCATGAAGCCATTCCCGCATGGCACACAGTTATCAGTGGCCCAAGGGGACTACAACTACTGCATTTCCAAATCCAGACGCATCGTAGAAAATGCTTTTGGCCGGCTGAAGGCGAGATTTAGGATCATCATGAAGAGGACCGAGACAAAAATAGAAAATGTGAACTCTGTTGTTCGTGCATGCTGCATTTTGCACAATGTCTGCGAGCGATTCAATGACCCTGTGGACCCCCAAAGGCTGAAGGACACAATGAAGGACATTGAAGAAATGCGTGCTAATCAGCCAGTCTGCACCACAGAAGCTGAGGAGGACAGTGGCCCAAGCGTGCGTGCAGCTCTGGTCAACTACTTCGCTGCACACCCGGAGCTTGGATTGCGTGACGGTTAGCTGGTATCCACTTATCATGGTAAGCTACCAAGTTCCAGCAAAACAAATAATGTATATAGATTAACACCCTAACTGCGGGGTATCAATGTTAGTACCCGTGTTGCCTCAAGAACTGTAATGAGAAGTTCATAAACCTTGTGCATGTGCAGCAAAAGCGAGGACGAAAGAAGGCCAGGTCCTGTCCTCCCTTCGTCCTCGCCTTTGCTGCGCACGCTCAATCAAATGACCAACCAACTAGCCCTAACAGCCACCCTTCTTGTGATGAGAAGGTTTATCTCCTTGTGGAGCATCACTTCTTTGTCCAGCTACTTTATCAATAGTGTATGTTTCAAACAAAGTATATTTTGAAGACAATGTTATTAAACAGGTGAGCCGGTTGATACATAATTTTTCACAATATCTGGAAACAATGGACGACCAAACGGGACACACACAAACCCCTTTGCCTGAGGTTTTTGTCCCAACTACTCACCCATCATCCGTCTGTTTCAAATTGCTATGCACTTTGTTTCTTATCTGAGATTCAAATCTTGTAAGAACTACTTCACTGTATTATGTTTTTAGGAAAAAGATAAAAGCTTGCTTTACACTTTTCATAGCTTTGTGGCTTAGGTAGAAAAAGTTTATTGCTTTCAGGTTTTGGTAAGGTTATACATTTTGGTATCCCTTTACTTTTCCATTCTGCGGCGCATGCTTGCAAAGTCTTGCTGCATGTTCTCAAGGAGGTTAAGCTGTCTCTCTCTGAGGGCGAGTTCCGAGCTCCTGGAGTTCTCCCAGCAGAGCCGAAGGGCACGTTGCTCGTCCAGCAGTCCTTTCATGAACTCTAGCTGCTTTTCAGCCACTTTTTTTCTTTTTGCAGGCTGCTGAGGACCTGCATTTCTAGGGCCTGTCTTGTTCTTGGCTCCGACGCTCTTGAGCTTTGCGCTGGTGCCGGGCAGGTCAAGGTCCTGGTTTTGATTGTCTTCCTCGGGGTCCGCAGCGACAGCATCCTCTTCGGTCGTAACCTCTACGATGTTTGCCTATGGTGATAACTTGTGTTAAGCAAGGTCATTAAAAGTGTGAAAATGATTGCAGCTTCGAATATTTTACATACCTCTGCTACGTCGGAAAAGTCGACGCATTCCTCAACCAGGCTGGAGTCGTTTACGGGCAGAGCCCCTAAAAACCTATGCAGCTCGTAGAAGTATATCCACGAAATTCCTTCTGATCCGGTTGTGCACCCCTTGAGCAGCGTCCTGAAGAAACATAGAAGTTGAAAGGTTTTGTAGTTGCAAAGTAAACAAATTTGGAATGTACAACTTAGCGCAACATTTTCAGCAGTCTTAAAATGATCATTCATCTTGTGGTCGAAGGTGTGCTATCTCCAAAAGAATGTAGCACTACAACAAAAAGACATTTATTTTGTATTTTAATTTTTTCTTGAAGCTGAGAAACCTTTTTGGTGTTGCTTGTGAGCATGTCCTCAAAAACCTCCTTAACAGTATTTGTTCTCCCCAAACATGTTACCTTACTAACAATAAAAGCAATGTGCAAATTTTAAATATTTTTTCTGGTGCCTTTGTTCCTTCAGCTGTTGTCATACAGGGGTCTAACCTTGACCCATTATTGTTGCTTATTTTTATTAGTGACATCGAATTGTGCATAAAAGGTTTTGGGTTGTTGCCTTTCGCCGATGATTTAAAGCTATTGTTTAATATTCAGTCACTCAATGACAGGGCTTGATTTCTCGTTTGATCAAGGAATTTTCAAATTCACTGAGTATTATTCGATTATTTTGCAGCCTAATTTGTTGTGTTGTGTGGCACTGTATCACAGCAACCGATGTTTTGCAAATTGAAAAAAAAAAAGAACAACAGAGGTATATTTGAGTAGTTTATGATCGCTATTTTCAACGAAGGTGTTTTTATGACTTCGAGTACATAGTCAAGGCTCTCGGCTTACAACTGCTATCAAGCCAAAGAGTTGCGCGTGACGTACTACTGTTGCGCCGAATGTGATCGACTGATGCCCTAAGGCTGTGCGTGAGCTTCGATCATGCTGCTCAACATCTCTCCCGCCGAGAGTTACGAGACTACACCGTTTCGCACATTGGCTTGATATCGCACATTTGCATGCGTTCTCGTGCACAACATGCGCTAAGATAGCGCTCGCACCTCTAACTTTTGTTCACTTGTGTATGAATCAGAGTAGTGATTTCAAGCAGCGCACTCGCACAACAGGTGAGTTAACAAAATAGATGCTGAGGTAAAATTGGCATCCCTGAATGTTTGATATTGATATGATATTATTTATTGCACTTGGGAGGTAGAAATGTACAGGCGTGCCGGTATTTAAACAGCGCTATGTCTGCCATCCCGCGGGCCGACACGTATTTACGTTAAAGATAAATTTAGCCACTGCAGTACGAATGCTACACTGAAAGGCACAATGCTCATCCAATTCGAAAACGGGCAGGGGCGGAAATTGAGCCCAGGAAGCCTGGGTTTAGCAGAGCGAGCTTGCGCTCCACGCACTCCGAGCTGGTGTGTGCAAGCATAAAGATCCTTTATAATTAAATATAAATAGCGGAAGGTGGGTCAATGCACGAGGCGCGTGCCTCGTGCAGTTTTGGGGAAAATCGGTGGCACAGCGCAGCACTGAGTTGAGCTATATGAAGACGGCATTTTCTTCCCGGAAGTAGCGCGTTTCACGTGCTCGAGTAGTTCTACAACAATGAATAGCAGCCCTTTTTCACTTATCAAGGGGCTTTACGCTAGCCCACTTGGCCACTGATTTCCCCTCCTGCCTGAAAAAAGAGGTTGAAGGGAAGGAAAACTTGCCTGTACATATGCGTCAGGTTGTCGATCTTGGCAATCACCTGCTTTCGGGTCCTGTGTATCTCCAGGCGTCCAAGATGAAGGACCATTGTGTCATAGACGCCGGCATTCCTTTTTTGACGGCGGAGGTCTTGCAGGTTATCCTCCCACACTTGGATGAGGGCACGGGTCTCGGACTCGGTCCAATGCACCCGACTACTTTTAGCTAGCGAGATCCGCTTCACCCCCCCTACACTAGCGTCCGCCATCTTGGGAAATGAAAACCGACCGCATGTACTGCGAGAGTATACCGAATTACCACTCGCTAGCAGTCACCGCAAACACAGGAAAATTGTGCTTTCCCATAATCACAGTTGACATACCATTTATATTAAAGCTTTAATGGCTATAAGCCAGAGATTCAATTACCATGTTACGGGTGCCTACTGCCGAGAGTACTCCTTTTCGTGCTAAAGTCCATTACGGAGCTCCTTTCCCGAAAATACCATTTTCGGGAAAGGGCATTTAGTGCGCCGTCTGGCACGATCTCCTTCTCCTTTTGAGAGAAGGTCCTTTCTACTAAAGGAGCTTAACTCGTCCTTCTAACAGGGGTATTACTCGGTCGCAAGAGTGTAAACGGGCCTTAAGGTCGAGAGAGATTAGACCTGGTTTTTAAGCTTCTTGCGATCTCTTAGAACGAGCTCCGCTGCAGCGCATCCGGTCCTAAGAAGTCGCAAAAGGCTTAAAAACCGGTCTGGTCTCTCTCGGTCGTACTCGGTCGCAAGAGTGTGAAAGGCGCTTGAGTCCTTCGCGTAATTGCTGGATAAAAAAAAAAAAAAAAAAAAAAAGAGAAAGAGCGTTCCGCTTCTGTCCTGTGTGATTTACAGGTCAGCTCCGATCAGGCGCTGTCCAAGGGGCAGTGTTACCAGGGGAAATAAAAAAGTGCTGCGTCTTCGGATGTGATGGACGCATTCACGACGGTGTGTCGCATTTTAAATTTCTGGGAGGATTGACAGATTGAGAGCTCTTTCTTGATTCGGTGGATAGTGGTGCATGTCCGTTCTTAGTTGGTGGAGCAATTTGTCTGGTTAATTCCGATAACGAACGAGACTCTAGCCTATTAAATGGGTGCGTGGTTCTCTGCACCTTGAACCTTTCTTAGAGGGACAAGCGGCTCCTAGCCGCACGAAACAGAGCAATAACAGGTCTGTGATGACCTTAGATGTCCGGGGCCGCACGCGCTAAACTGAAGGAAGCAGCGTGTTTTCATCCCTGTCTGTTAAGACAGTAGGCTTATAAAAAAAGTGGCTTGAGCAAATAAAAGGCTAATTGAAGTTCATCGGATTACCCCGAGCAAGTGTTCGTCTGTTTAAATAACAGGGGCATAAAAAAATAAGTTTCCATAAAATTTCGCCAAAAATATAAACAATAATTAATTACTTCATGGTTTTATCGAGTCTACGACATAACTTCCGCGATACGCTCGACGCTGCTCGGGTAGCTCGATCGATCTTGCTCGGATTTTCTTCCACGGATTAGCACAGCTTTTCAGACTTTTAGCACTTAGGTTTATGCCAAACATATATACCCGAATACGCCAAGTGACAATAGCCTTTTAGGCGCGCGAGAAAAAAGTGACAACACGCAGCGATCGAACACTTTTGGGCTATGATGTGCTCACAGTAGCCATCGCACAGCCGCATTTGTTTATTTCCAGTCACTACATTGGCTGTCATATCTGATTATCTTTGAATAACTCATAAAACGCGAGGTACCACTCTTCGCTCGGTCGCTCGCTCCTTGATACGTGTCTGCTAGTTGTTAGACAAAAACACATCGTACCGCTCGAGTTATTTCGTCTGCCCTCTCTGAAAGGCGAAGTCGAGCTCGCTCGTAAAGGTAAGACAGCTGTTGAATAGCAGACGGCGTTGCAAAGGAGCAGACGACGCTCACATAGTGGGTCGCGGCGACCCACTATTTTCCCAATCGCGCCAATCAGAGCTCGGCGTTCTGATGTCACCGCAACCCCTGCGCAAGAAGCAGACAAACTTGCCCTCCGCATATAAACATATTAGAGCGCAGCTCTTAAGGGGTGTCCAAACAGGATACTACAAGACGCACGACTCCGACAAATCTTGCGGCGCTCCGCTTCCGGATGTTTTCCTTTGCCGGGGGAAACTTCCCCCTGTCAAATCTGCCGGAGAGAAACTCCCCCCCCCCCGTCAAATCTCGAGGGGGATATTTGACGGGAGAAGTTTCCCTCCGGCAGATTTGACAAGGGGAAGTTTCTCCCCGGCAAAAAAAAAAATGAAAAAAAAATCGGAAGCGGAGCGCCGCACGATTTGTCGGAGTCGTGCGTTTTGTAGTATCCTGTTCGGACACCACTTTGGGCGCCCGTTTCCGGGTTGAGCAGCGTCGCCGTCGACGTCGGCGTCGGCGAAACCGCGCAGTGCATTATGGGATGTTTCCCCGCTAAAGTTAGGGGAGAAATTTTCTCGCTAAATTTATCAGAACAAATTCTCCTCTAAATTTAAGGACAAAATTTACCCGCTAAATTGAGCAGAAAAAAATTCCCCTCGAAATTTAGCGAAAAAATTTCCCCGCTAAATTTAGCGAAAAAATTGCGCTAAATACAGCTGAAAAAATCTCTCGCTAACTTTAGCGGAAAAAAGGCCCCGCTAGATTTAGCGGAATATTCTCTATTAAATTTAGCGGAAATATTTCAGTGCTAAATTTGACAAAAACATTTTCCTGCTAAATTTAGCGGAAAAGATTCCCTGCTGAATTTAGCCAAAAATTCTCCCGCTCAATTTAGATAAACATTCCCCGCTAAATTTAGCGAAAAAATTTACCCGCTAAGTTTAGCGAAAGAATTTCCCCACTAGACTTAGCGGAAAATCTTCAATTTAAATTTAGCGGAAAGTTTTCTCGCTAAATTTAGCAAAAATATTATCCGCTAAATTTAGCGGGGAAACTTAACCCGCTAAATTTAGCCAAAAACTTTCCCCGCTTAGTTTAGCGGTACATTTTCCGCTAAATTTAAATTTAGCGGGAAACGTTCCCCGCTATATTTAGCGGAAAAAATTGCCCGCTAGATTTAGCAGAAAAAATTCCCCGCTAAATGAGAGGGGAGAAGGAGGGAAGGGTACGGAGTGGGAGGAGGGGCATACCCTCCCCTCCTCCTCAAGAGCTGCGCTTGAATTCGGCGTTACAGAGAATTTTAAACGTGTTTCATTTTTAATTTTAGTTCTTACTAAATCTCCGGGAAATTATCAACACCTAAAACGTAAGCTCTGGCCACCGTGAATATATTTGTGTGTGTGTGTGGTGTGTGTGTTGCAGGGGTGTCGAACGGGAACCGAACCGAACCGAACAAAATATAACGGTAACCGGTTCAAAATGGTTCAAGGTAATTGTTTTTGCTAGTATCACAAAATTAATATATGGGAATAAAAAATTGGCAGTGTATTTCTATCTATTGATCAAACCGTCATATACAGAATCGCAATGTATGATAAATTGTAGGTTTTCGTGGCGCTTTTGTTTTGGCATTATGATTAACCATGTGTCACGTTGTCACATGACGTCATGGTGTCAATACATGCTGTGAAGTAATGTCACGTGACTCACTGCGTAAAATTGATTTCATTTGAGGAAGTCGCTAGATGTATTAAACTTGTTGACAGTATGCCGGAACATGAAAACACGATTTTGCACCGGGAGTCACGTGACACCGTGACGTAAGCGATTTTCATAACCCCGAGTCGAGTGCTTGGGTTCATGACAATTCAGCATCGCCGAAACATTCGGGTAACGGCTCATGTTGAATTAAATATGTTAATAGCCCAACTCTAACAATATCTGAAGCTCAGCCCAAGCTTTTGCTTTCCAAACCCTAGCGCATGACTATAATGAACACTGACGGGGATATAATTAGCGTCAGATCACGTGGCCGCTTGTTCAAATTGCGAGTTGAGGATAGGATCGGCAGCTGTCTCTTTCCCTTATTTTTTCTGCATCTGTTATGGCGCGGAGGGGAAAACTAATCGATGTTTTCGCAAGCTATCAACATCAGGGGTTACTTCATAACAGTATTTACTGAAAGTACAAAAAAATGTTGCACGACCAGTATTACATCATTGAGGCACCCAAACATTTTTTCGATGTTGCTGAACTGCATCCGAAAGATGTCCCCGAGAATAGAAGTATAGATATGACTAAATGCGAATATTAATATGACGTTTGCGACGAAGCTTGATTGGTCGTCGAAATATCTCTTTTAATGTCCGGCTCCGTTGAGGCGTGGTGACATTCCTTTTCTTTTCATGCTCGAACTTCTTCTTCCTTCCCTCTTCTCCCAGCGTTCACGTGACACCGTCACATGCCGCCGCCTCAAAAAGGCGTCGACCCGACGCACACAATACGCAAAGAAACTTGTGTTATGAAGACACTTAAAGCCCACACAAAACACGCGATAGTTGCAAGTGCTGTACACGTATAAACAGTATTCAAGTCCACGCAAAACACAATCGTCCGAAGCGGTAATTGCAAGTCCTGTACACATATAATACAACATCCAAGCCCACACACGACACAATCGTCCCACGTGATAATTGCAACTTCTGTACAAGTATAAAACAGTCTTCTATTGAACAGTTTTAGGAGAGTGAAAATTCCGCAACAGGCTCTAGATACGGTTTCAGTTTTTCTACGTGTTCGATGTCCCGCCCTGAACTATCACCGAACTCTATTCAATAATTCACCGGCGATAGCTTGGCCACAACTCGATGAGGCCCAGTGTACATTGTCCGTTTTTTAAGCCCCACTGGCGGGGTCCTCAACAGCACCAACTGGTCTCGTTCTAACGTTATGTCAGTTCGGTGTTCGTCAAATAGTCTTTTCTGCTTCTCCTGAGCCAACTTGATGTGTCGTGCAGCCAATCTACGTGCTTCGTTCAAGCGCTCACGCACGAGCACCACGTATTCGGAGCTTGCTTGCAGTTCTTGCAGCTCTTTTCTGTTATAAGCCACATCTAAGGGGAAAACAGGGTCACGTCCATACAGAAGGAAAAAAGGAAAAGTACGAACTGTGTCCTGATAACCTGTGTTATAGCAGAACACTATATAGGGCAAAACATCAGCCCACTTCTCTCCAGATGAGGTGGTGATTCGCATCATCTGTTTCAGCGTTTTGTTGGCTCGTTGGACGAGGCCGTTGGCAGCTGGGTGATAAGCTGTAGTCGTTGCGTGACGTATACCACGGTACTTGAGGTAATCGGAAGTTGATCTGGCAGTCATCTGTGTGCCCCTGTCCGTAACTAGTACTGTGGGGCATCCGTGCTTGAGGATAATTCTCCTCTCGATGAACTTCTGCACCGTGGAAGCCTCAATGTTACGAACAGCTTTCGCCTCAACAAACTTGGTTAGGTAGTCTATGGCAACTATGACAAACTTGTACCTTCGTGAAGCCTGGAAGGGCCCAATTATGTCGAGTCCAACTGTATGAAATGGCACATCGACTTCAACTGGCTGCAGCAGTCCGTAAGGGCACGTCGTAGTCATCTTCATCCGTTCACAAAGGTCACAGCTTTTCACGAACCGTTGGACATCCAGATACTGTCGAGGCCAGAAATATTTACTGTGGATTTTCTCGTATGTGCGACGTATTCCCATGTGTGCTCCGAATCGACTTCCATGAAATTCGTGAAGTACTTCCGCTCGCTTCGTCGCCGGCAAGCATAAAACAAATCGTTCATGCGTTGGACCTGCATCCCTTTTGTACAATACATCATGAAAAAGCACGAATTGTTTACTTGCTCTCTTCTGCTGCTTCTTTGTACCAGCCTTTTTCTGCAGTATCTTTATGATTTTTGCACAGAACGGGTCCTCCTTCTGCTCGTAGGTTAAGTTGGGCTCTTTGACCTCAAACACATCGCAGGTGCGGGTCCTCCCAGTCTCTCCCGAGCCGTTGGTACTCGAAGGTTCCCCTGAGCAGAAGCGGCTTGGAATACGGGACAGACAATCGGGGGCAGTGTGACATGCGCCAGACTTGTGCAGAACTTCAAAGTCGAATTCTTGCAGCAGGAGAGACCACCTCAGCAAGCGTTGGTTTCCCTCCTTGTAACGAAGAACCCAGCAGAGTGCATGGTGATCTGTAACAACATGAAACTTTCTGCCCATTAGGTAGGGACGTAGTTGTTCCAGGGACCACTTAACTGCAAGGGCCTCAAGTTCAGTGGAAGTGTAGTTCTCTTCAGCTCCGTGAAGAGAACGGCTGAGGTACACAACAGGCCTGTAATCCCCAGTTTCATCTTCCTGGAGGAGGATGGCGCCGAGGCCGGTTCTGGAAGCATCAGTGTGGACCTGGAGGCCGTATTTAGAGTCTTCGGAGAAGTGCTTCAAGACGGGAGGTCCACATGAAGCAGATTTCAGTTCATGGAAGGCGTGTTCTTGTGGAGCACCCCATGTGAAGGCTTCTTCTTTTTTCAGGAGCTTTCTCAAGGGGGCTGCGATGGCAGTATGGTTCCAAATGAACTTTCGGGAATAGGACGTCAGTCCCAAGAACGATTGAACTTCAGCCGCAGTTCTAGGAACGGGGAATCGCGTTACGGCATCGACTTTCTCTGGATCAGGTGCAATACCTTTCTGGGATACAATATGTCCAAGGTAAGTCACTCTGGTGCAAAAAAAATGGCACTTCTGCGGTTTGAACTTGAGATTTGCTGCCTCAAAACGCGCGAAAATATTTCCCAGTTGTCGAAGGTGTTCTTAAAACGTTGTGCTGTAAACAATGCAGTCGTCCATGTAGACCAGTGCGTTGCGATACTTTAGATCACCGATAATGGCATCTACAGTTCGCTGACATGTTGCCGGTGCCCCTTTTAACCCGAACGGCATTCTCAGAAATTCATACAGCCCCCACTGCGTAACGAAAGCTGTCTTAGCGGTGTCGCCAGGTTCCACCTCTATTTGGTAGAATCCTGAAAGGAGGTCCAATGTTGAGAAATACTTGCTCCCACTGAATGCCGCCAGAGCATCATCGATTCGTGGTAGTGGGTAGACAACGTTTTCAGTTACAGCATTTAGCTTCCTGTAGTCCACACACATCCTTGTCGACTTGTCCTTTTTTTGAACTAGAACCAGTGGTGATGCCCAGGAGCTTTTGGAGGGCTGGATAATTTTTTGCATCCATTAGGTCTTTTATCATTGCCTTGACCAAATCTCTTTGAGCCGGTGAAATTCGCCTTGGGTATTGTGCAATTGGTTTTGCATCACCAGTAGAAATGGAATGTTTCTCTATCCTACAAGATCCCAGGTGTGCAGTGTCGGTTGCAAAACTAGAGCGATATTTCATCAACAGTTGTTTTACTGCCTCCAGCTCTTCAGAGTTCAGTGAAGCTCCCACGTTGAAGCTCAACTCATCAATTATTATCTGCTGCGTTTCGTTGCGGACTTTCGGCACATCTTCCTGGTTCTCAAGATCAGAAAAACTGGAACATTGCAGGACTGATTCCCATTCGATGGGAGACAAGTCAACCGCTTCAACAGCTTCTACTTTTTCTGCTGATCCTAAAGATGCCCTCGCAAGTATTTTGGATGGCCCCAAGGAAAAGTTTGTAGCCAAAAGTTTGAAAGTCTTTGTTCCTGCATCGATGACTGTCGGTTGGAGTTCCAACAGGTACCGTTCAATAGCTGATTGAGAACCTGTTACGTATAAGATATCGCGACTTGTCTCGCTGTCTGGGACTTCCAACATGACTTCGATCACTTTCCGGGAAAGAGGCGGTACTACTTGGGTGGTCGTTGCATAAACCTTGAGTGGTTTTTCGGCTTGGATTGAAAACGTGTTTGTACCCCAGTCGATAAATGCTTTTGATGAGCGGAGAAAGTCATCACCAAGTAAGATTAAGTCTTCCTTTAAATGTGGGACAACCACAAAAGTCTGTCGGAATGACCTTCCGTCCACTGTAATGTCGACTTCTCCATTATTTTCAAGTGGCAGCCCATTTGCTTCCACAAGTTTCAGGTAAGATTTCGAAGGTGTCATCTGAAGTCTCTGGCAAACAGCTTCATTCACAAGGCTTCTGGTGGAACCAGAATCCAAAACTGCACTGAGTACAAGGGATCCCATAAAGACTGGTACCCGTTTGACGCCAGCAGAAGATTCACAGCTAACGCGCTGCACTACTGGTGTCTCCCCGCAGGCCCCGAAGACACCAGGTCGGAGTTTTCCAGGTTAGTCGGAACGTTAGGCTCCGCTTGAAATGCGCGCTGCTATTCAAGAAATTGTTGCGTGAGAGGCTGGGGGCACCATGTAACAAAGTGGCCTTCCTGTTTGCAATTTAGGCAAAGCTTGAGTACTTTCCGACGGGATCCTTGAGCCTTGGTCTGGGCTGCATTGTTCTGGCGACGGAATTCCTTTTGGTAGGTCAGGCTCGGTCGTGGTTTGTCATTCGCACTGCTCGCTGCATCGTATTCCTGACGTTTTTCCCCAGGCTGCTGTTGCCGATCAGGTTTGACGAAACTGCACAGCTCATCGGCCCCTCCTTCGTGGAAGTTTGAAACTTTTAATGACTTTTCTTCGGTCTTCTTGGCTTTTCTGCTTGCCCGATCAAACTTCATAAAAGAGTCGAGCAAGTCATCAAGCGATGTGAAGCTTCTATCGAAATGCATCCACTTTGCCTTGTCGTTCAGCGATTCAAGAAGCAATTCGCACTTCTCGGCTTCGCTTCCTGTGAAGACACATTCTTCTATCAGTTGCAGCTTCTGAATAGCGTACTCCATGCACGTTTCTGTGGAGGTCTGTCTTCGAGCGAACATTGCTCTTTGATTTTCCACAGGGCTTTCTAAATTGTAGTGCCGCCGAAACGCGGACTTCACGTCATTCTAAGTGCTCATCTTCTTGGAGTTAAGCTCGAAGCGCATCCAAGCAAAATCTTTGGAAGGTAGCTTTGATATGAGCAGCGGCAGTGCGATATCTTCCGGCACCCCGTAAATTTTAAGCCAAAATTCGACCTGATGGAACCAACCAATTACGTCAGTGACAAGGAGGGGAGCTGCACTTACGGCCGCGGTGGATGGCTGAACTCGATGGTTGATGGTATCTCCCAGTCCTCTCCCCTGGCTTTGCTGGTTCGAGCCCTTGTCTCTGCTTTCAGATGTGCTGCATGAATTTGAACCCTCTCTTGTAGTTCGGTATGCAGCGACCGCTGCTGCCCTTTCTTTTTCTTGGATATTTTATTCTGTTGCCCTTCGTGCTTGGAGCCCTCGTCGCTGCTTTCAGAGTGGCTTCTCGAGCTCGCAGCCTCCAAGCAGTTGAGTCTCTCGATTACTGGGGACAGTAATCCGCACACAAGGGTCTCCATGGCTTTCAGAGAAGCGCTATCCCCAGCAGCACTTGCAGAATAGGCAGGCGTCGATGCGGGTACAGTCTGTTGTCGGCTAAGAAGCTCTGCGATGCGTTGCCTCAATTCAGCGATTTCTTCGTCCCTCTTCGAAAGGATCTGCTGAAGTTCTTCGCTCCGTGCAACTGCCGCCTCAACTTTAGCTTGCAACGACGCGTCACTGTCGCTTTTTGCGCCGTCTTCATCTATCGTTGCTGACGTTGTTGTTAAGCCTTCTCGTTGATGCGAAGAGCTTAATGGGCGATTTGATAATGACCGCCGTCCCCACATAAATTTACCTCATTACGGAGTCCCCGTTCGGGCGCCAAGTGCGACGAAGCTTGATTGGTCGTCGAAATATCTCTTTTAATGTCCGGCTCCGTTGAGGCGTGGTGACATTCCTTTTCTTTTCATGCTCGATCTTCTTCTTCCTTCCCTCTTCTCCCAGCGTTCACGCGACACCGTCACAACGTTACATAGAACTGCATGTCTCTACGGAAGGGAAACTTGAAAAAAAAAAGCCTAGTGGCCTCAGAGGGACAACCGAACGTTGGCATGCAGTCGCTCTAAGTCTTACACGAGCGTCGTTCTCAAGTTATTGCCAAAGTTTCGACCACATCTGTATTTTGCGTAAAAGAACCATAAAAAGAAATTTTTATGCATTCACTAAATACTACTTAGAATCACTCCCTAAAGGCCTGTTCACACTCTTGCAACCGAGTACGACCGAGAGAGACGAAACTTGTTAAAATTTCTTAAATTTTTTTAGGTCTAGAGAACACACTGGCTCGCTGGCGCCATCTATGCGGTGACCCTGGAACTGCATTTCACAAAAACAAAGGTTTTGCGGAATTTCCGAGGTCAAATGTGCGTAATACCTATAAGAAAGGCTCGTTTATAACGTTGACAAAAGTTTTTCGTGCTAAGAAAGAAAGGATAATGCGCGAGAGAAATAGAAAATATGCCGGACCGCCAAGTTTACACTGCTACCCAACAGATGGCGCCAGTGTGTCTTCTCGTTGTAAGAGGTTTTAAGGTACCCAGTTTTAAGAGGTCGCAAGAGTGTGAACGGGCCTTAGCGTTAAAGGGGTACTCCGGCGATTTTTTGAGCTACCTCAACTAACTATATTTTCTGACTCCCCGGCCTTTACCCTTTCCAGTATGCTAATTAGTATCGCGAAATTCATATTAGTTATTGTGAAATCGGCAAATGAAAATGATGCAAAAACCAACATTCAAATATACCCGCACTTTTCAGTGCCGTGACGTCAGTGGCAGGCAGGCTTGCCAGTCGAGCAAGCAGTCTAAAAAATAGAATATGCCAATCATTTGATCCGTGCTGGCGCGCGGGTACTGGAGCGAGCTTCCGAAGCATTGATTTGACACCATGAAACTGCTTGGAATCAGTTGGGAATAAATTCTACAGCCCGAAAAGTGAACCCCTGCCTTCCACTGACATCACTTTTTCGTTGTTGCCAGTAGAGACTTTCAGTTTGAAAAACACGGTGAGGACCAAAACTGTAAATTCAATAACTTCGTGAAAAAAAATTATTTTGACCTAATATTTGGGATACTATGTTAGGGATGTTGTTTGACGAGTTTAGCAAAATTTCAAGCAAATTGGGGGACCATGAGGAAATCGCCGGAGTACCCCTTTAATAACTGAACAAACTTGGCTTTGCTCTTATTTGTACGCAATGGCGGTCGCCAAAAAATTAGAGAAATATGAGCATCGTTTCTCCCGCAACTCGGAGCCAGAAGCGGCCACGTGGCCTGGTGCCTATCCTATGCCGCTAACGTTAATCAAACCCCCGCGCTGAGGTTGGAAAGGAAGAAAACGCGTGCTGAGCTATAGGAATTGTTAGAGTTCGGCTATTCTCATCACCGCAGTGATCGTAACAATCACCGCCGAGGCGTTGATTGTTACGAGCCGATATCCAGTGCTCACGTAGTTCTCATGTCCAATCCATGTGCCGCGCTTGACTGTCGTCAGGCGGGTGGTTTTGATCCCACAATTACGTCATCAAGCTTTTCGAAGGCAAGACTAAAAGAAATAGTCTAATTTTATCTTCGCAATTTCACCGAGACAAAGAAGATTCGGTATCAGTGGCGGTCCGTGCGAGTATACTTGGGTCAGACTAGGACCAGTACGCGCCTCTGAAAATTCATTAACTTTCCAACCCGATATCCGTTTTATGACCCCTTTAAACTTCACGGGGTGCAAAATAAAAGCAATGGAGGGTTGCTGTTAACAAGTGACAAATACAATTGTCGAATTAGCACACCCAAACGGAGGAGACAATTCCTCAAGAATACAAAATATTTTCTGGGAGAACAACAAGAAAACAAAAAGAGGTGTGTGTGTTTGGGGGGGTATTTTTAAAAACATACTGTGTTGTAAAGGTTCCTTTTTCCCGCAACTTCGGCGCAGACCAGAAAGCGTGGCCCCAGAAACTACTTAGTTTGCAAAAAACACTCTTGCCAAAAAGCGCGTTTTTGTCGTGCCAGACGCTCGCGCCGTTCGTCACAATGATGCACTAAGAATAATAATACGTGCCTTTCAAATACTTGGCTTACTCTGAGCTTGAACCTCCTGCAGCGTGAAGTTTGCACCATTGGATTTGATTCTCTCAGAAAAAAGAAATCACAATGAGCACCAGCATATGGCGTAATGCCATATGCACCTGCATACCATGTTAAACAGTTCAGCTTCCTGGTAAAATGCGATGTTCGTAACACTAGCAATATATCTCCTAGTTGTAAAGTTGCGCAGTATTTATAGCAGTCTCGCGATGATATACGGCAGCCTAGAGAAATATTAGAGCGCATGACTATTGAAGCGTAGTGTTGTAAAGTGAGGGCCCAAAACAAGTGAAGGTAAAACCGAATATAACATTAGCCTCCTGAGGCAGTATTTCGCGATGTTTCGAGCTCATGCAAGCTGATGAAATGTGATTTATATTAAGATTTTAAGAATATTTGTCTGTCCTTCGCGATATTTGTGTAAAATTAGGAATTTCATTGCACGGATCTTTATGCATCTCTTTTCGCAGTAAGGTGTTCTGTAAGGCATTATTTAGAAAAAGACCATTAATTATCTTTCTCTTTTTGCACATTTCGTGTATTTGCCTTCCGATCTATCATGTGAGCACAGAGTCATTTTCGGCGTACCCTGCAACCCGTTGTTTCACAGCAGCCAATCAGCGAACAAAAAACACGTTTACGCAGACTCAAAAGCTCACGTAGTTTCGAGTATCGTCCTTCCGTGTCGGTCTCAAGCGGTTATGTGAACTTTATGAAGTAAAATTTATTGATCATTATAAAAATATATTTAATTACTAACTGAATATTTGACACCATAAATAAAGGGCCGACCACCCTAAAGCAACGCCCCCCCCCCCCCCCCTTTCCCAAATTATCTGAAAGGTGTTCTGCCAATCTTTTCCGGCGTTTGTATCCTCGACAGGCACGTTGTAAGGGATTTGGGACAGCCTTACACATATTTCTGATTTTGAAGCTAATTTAGATACCTATGTGTTCCTGACACGCATAACTTCTCAAACATATAGAAGTCTGTTATTGCCTCTTTTATGTGGTGAACATTACTTCTATGTGTCTGGGGGCTGGACAAAAACAAAGTACACAGGGGCGCGCGGCGGAACTATGGTGATTACGCACGCAAACCGTCGGAACCTGTCCAATTAAGTAGCTGCCATGTCGAGTAGAACATGAAATACCACTTCGTTTTACTTAACAAAAAAGAATCTTGGACGACGCTTAAGGTCCCACGGCAGCCATCTTGAACAAGGCGTTAGTTTAACCAATAGATGGCGACACGCACCTGTGGGGTGGCCGAAATATTGGTTCACGGTGGGATGGCTTGAGCACCATCACGTTCCCATCGTGGCCTTGCTCGCGCCGCTGCGAGCTATGCTCAGCTGGCTAGCGTAGCCCAGCAAACTCATGTATGCGAGAATGTCAGGCTGGGTAATAATTGTTCTCTGATATAGGAACATGCGGTTCGGCGGTTGCCACGGACTTTCGCAATAAATCTTACCAAGAAGGAATCAATTGTTGAATGACGTGTCAATATTCTGTCAATAAAAAATTCTTATGCAGCAATGCACGCTCAGTAGACTCAATCTTCCAAGACACCAGTGGAAGCGGATGTTTAGTAAACTGCTTCGCGATTTACAGTATCTTACCTCACCTTCCTAATGACGATCTGAAGAGTTACGTCACGAAATATTGTGTTTAACGGGATTCGGAAGATGTTGCAAAGGTTGTTACATTATAGTTCCCAGAAAACAAACGCCGTTGCAACATTTTCTAAAGTACCGACACACATAATGTTGTAAGTACAGCTTAGGAGGAATATGATAAAAAACATCAGTATAAACCGATATATACATAATATCAAATGAAAGAGGATTGCATTGCCTTTCGAACGACATCAATCCCAAAAACAGTATTCAAAAGAAGATGAGTAATAACCTGCCAAAAAGTACCTAAACTGCCACATCCAGTGGGACCATGGCCTTGAGCTTCGCCTTTAAAAGTGCAACGTGATAGCGTTAACGGGACTCGTTTGCGTCGCCTTTTCATTTGCCGTGCAAGCGTGCCTCGCGTGGTGTAGTCAGGAGCATGTCTGATTCGCAACCAAAGGGTCGTGGGTTCTAATCTCGCCTGAAATTCTTAAATTTTTTGTTTCTTTAAGGCAAAGGAATTACTTTATAAAATGAAATCTTTTGAGATGTACGGCGACCTTTAATTTTCATTACATTGCATGTTTTAATCACTTTCATTCCACGCGTGATGTCACGATTCACGTGAGCATTGTGGGTTGTTTGAAATTCCTGCGCGAGGGCATGTAGCTGTGACGTCATGACCCTATCGACCAATCAGGATTTTTCAGTCACGCCACCGACATCGGCTTTTCTGCGGCATGAACTCCTTAACGCTGTCGCGTTAAAATTAGCGAGGGTGATGTTCATTTGCAAATTAAATTGACCGGCATCTTGTCAAGAACAAACCTCAACAGGCACGCTATGCCAGCTTACTCTGTATAAGAAAATGTTCACTTGGGCAAGCGCTATTTTGGGCCAGATTCGATCTGAGTACGAAGGTGCGTATAGATTAGAGTGAACAATTTCGATTACTCCTTTCTGCATGATTAGTCACATGAATATTGGTGCTGAGTGTAAATATTGTTTGGTTAGAGAAACAAGCATTGTGATTGTCGCTTGGTGTTTCTATAAAAAATAGAGTGAAAGGGGTTGTCCTAAAACTTTCGTGACGTTTTGAAAATTTCATTTCTAATAGCTCAGTTGTGTCGTCCTTATATATATATATATTGTGAAACGTATTTCGTAAACGACATTTCATGATATATATGGCCACGAAGTGCCCATTTCATGATTTTATGTTCTGTAATTAATTCCCAAGTTCAAGGAGACAATCACGATTTCAACTTTTAATACTGCGACACAAAGTTGTACCAGTCACGGGAATTTTATGCGACCTACCACACGTTCGCGACAACATTTTATACCGTGTAAATAGATCAGCTTTGAACTTTAGAATTACTTAAACACGAAAAAAGGACAAGAAATGACAGTATAGTTCTAAATTTAACCTAACCTATAACCAGGTATGTACCAACAGGCTTAACTCTTTACTGTTGTACTCATTTTGATTCAGGTAAAATATCGGTGACTGGTAAACAAAGGGATATTCAGTCGTATGAACACGACGTTATGTACGTTAATGTAGATTTTCGTCTACTGATTGCGTCGAAATTAATTAAGGGAATTTTACATTTTTGGTACCTGGAATCAAAAGTGAATTGCACGGACGATAAAAGAAACTGTATAGTTAATCGTTCCAAGGCGTAAATAGTGTCTATTGCCAGAACAACGCAAAAAATATGTTCTCAATTTAGCGGTTCAAACCGGTTCGAACCGGTTTGAACCGTTATTTTTTGCTCCCCGGAACTGCACCGGAACCGAACGGAAGCCGTGAACCCGAAACCGGAACCGAACCGATAAAAATTTCGCTTCTAAACTCTGGTGTGTCTTATGGCGTGTGTGTGGGGTGGTGTGGGGTGTGTGTGGTGTGTGTGTGGTGTGTGTGTGTGGTGTGTGTGTGTGGTGGTGTGTGTGCGTGTGTGGTGTGTGGGTGCGTGTGTTTGTGGTGTGTGTGGCGTGTGGTGTGTGTGTGGTGTGTGTGGTGCGAGCGTTTTAGTGTGTGTGTGGGTGTGTGTGATGTCAGTGTGTGGTGTGTGTGTGTGGTGTGTGTGTGCATGTATTATGTATATGCTTGTGTGCGTGCGTATATATGTGTGTGCATGTGTGTTTGTGTGTGAAAATAGACCCTTTGCAAATCCCCATCAACAAACATTGACGGTCGGTCGCCATTTGTTTTTTCGGGGTCAGGAATGTGAACGAACCCCAGTCCACTTCAAACGCCGATGCAGCACTCGGGTTCAATAGGCTCCGAGCCTAGTTTACAGTGATTGCTGACACATCATTCTTGTTGAATACATGCCCAGCGTGCATGCCCAAAGTATGAAGGCCTCAGATGATAGGCGAGGCAGCTACGATACTTCGCTTCACCTAATTTGGCAGACGGTGAAGGCTACAGCCCCAGTGAGCCAATATGCGCGTAAGAGAGAGGCACGTGACAACATATCATCGGAGTGCTCTTCTTCTGCGGAGAGGTGTTACATTACATACTTTGGCTCCGATTGGCTCGAGTGGGCCGTAGCGTTTGCGCTTTGCCAAGTCATGGTGAAACCAAGTACAGGCGGCACACACTTTTGAAAAGAATCTATGAAAGACACTGAAACAATTGGCAGCCAACATTTGGCTACAAGACTGTTTCCTCGGGCAAGGGAACAGAAATACAAGTTATTTGATTCGCTTAATTAAAACAAAAAAAAAAAATCGAGGGACTGATTCAGTGGACTCTTGATCAGGTAAATGATGGCTGCAAAAAATACTACGAAAGAAGTGGAAAATGTGTAGTTCATTTATTTTATTTGCGAGTTACATTAAATTTAACGAATCGTTCATCTCTGTACCTCTAAAGAGTGGGGTTGTATTTTTGTTTTAATATTCTAGACGTCGGAATGTTGGATGAGACAACCACTTCAGAATAATTTGGTCATTCACTGGAAGTTTACGTGGATTCTGCTGAAACCGATCGGAAAGGTCGGACCTATAGGTACTAATTTCTAAGGGACATTGGATGCAGTAATTTATGCACTGACCAATCGAAAATGTGAAATTTCGCTAAATGGTTTGTGACTGCAAAAAGGGTAACCGAACTGTTAAACGTTAATAAAAAAAAAACATTTGTAAGAGCTGCACAGGCACACACTTGACCGAGCGCCAACTTTTTACTGTTTAAAAATACTGTGATCGAATGCAAGCTAATCCAGTGAAATTACATTTATATCAAAATCCTGAGACCGCCAATTTGTAAAATCGTATGAGTACAAAGGTTTGAATATCACAAGAGATTCTTAGCTAAACATGGCTTAAGCGCTGGTCGCGTAAGCTCTTGAGCTTCGTTAGCTGAGGTTGACGTGACCTGACATCCCTGGCGTCGGCCTCGAAGTCGTCCTAGAGGGCCCTCGATGTTGTTATAGAGGTCGTCCTTGAGGTCGTCTTAAAGATCGTCCTAGAGGTCGTTCTCGACGTCGTTATAGAGGTCGTCCTTGAGGTCGTCCTAAAGATCGTCCTAGAGGTCGTCCTCTAGGGCGTCATCATCAACATCATTCTTGACGTCGTCCTAGACGGCGTCCTCAACGTCGTCCTAGAGGTCGTCCTAGACGTCGTTCTTGAAATTGTCCTAGAGGTCGTTTTAGAGGTCGTCCTAAAATGCCGACCTTGACGTCGTTCTGGAGGTCCTCCCAGGTAACTTTTCTAGACGCCGTCCTTGACGTCGTCTTCGGTGTGTGCACGGCATATTACAACCATCTCATCACTATACCATATCCTTTCCTAATTGTTTTCACTAACGACGTTCCTGTAAAGCTACCGCATTTCATCGCCTTTGGTCGCATGAACGTGTCTGCAATTCTTTTATTTATTCAATACGCATTTACTTCACCACTGACTCTATATCTGCCAATAAAGCAGTTGTAACGAGTTAATTTACATACAAGTGTACAGTGTTATGTAGGAACAATGTTTATTCTACTTAAATAGCGCAAAATCCCTGGATCAACTTCAAGAACTCCTGAATATACAGCTCGCTTTTAAACTCAGCTTGTGTTTTCTCGGCGACTTTTCCCCCCATCAGTGAGCACCACCGTTTGTCAATTAAAGAGGAGCCAAAAGGTTACTGGGGAAAAAAAACGAGTTAGAGGTGAATTATAGAGTATTTTTGTCCCGTGGATTAGAATATAACGAGTATTCGACCCGAGAGTATCAATTGACGCGAGAAAAACCGAAACCTCAACCGCCCGAGGTTTCAATTTCATTGCACGTGCCGCCAGTGAGGGAACGCGTGCAGCGTTCTCGACTGATCAGGCAAGGCCTGCGGAAGGCGCGGAAATGTTGAGATTTCTGTACACAATATGACACAATTTTCTCTTCCCACAGAACGCGCCGGGAAGGAGGAGCTTCAGCGCTATTTTGAAAGCACTGTTACGGCCACTTGGCGGGTCAATATGAAATATCAGTTTGACATTCGTAATTCTCTAGGCAAAATAAAAACGCTTTAATTGTTTATCCTAGAATACAGAACCGCTTCAGTTTCCCTTTAAGAGCCCAGTATTTCGCACATCGCAAAGCAGTTTGGCCTTTTTTTTTTTTTTTTTACTGAAAGCAATATTTGAATCCATCGGCCACCACTGCGTCCTTCCCTTTTTGCATTTTTAGGAATTCCCCCTCCATTTGCAACAGCCGAGCCTGTTGTGAGAATCATTTGCGATTGAAACTCTTTTAAAGCCCTACCTGCAAAACGGTTTTCCGCAAGGCAGGAAACTCCTCCTCGCCACCCTTCCCATTTCCTCTTGTTGCTTCATCTTGGAGCCGGATAAGACAGGATAAGGTTCCAGCTTATCCAGCCTTAAGATGGAGCAACAAAAGGAGACCCCGCCGTCGAGATAGCGATGGAAGACGGAATATGAGAAGGGTGGCCGGGAGGATTTTCCTACCGAGCGAAAAAACTTATTCACTGCGACTGATGTGCGTGTTCGCCATCGTTCGAAGAGATTAGGATTTTAAATAAGATAGCGAGGTAAACTGACGAGTTCTTTTTTGATTGTCGGTTATAAGAAGAGCACGTGGGTTACCGCCCCGTCGGTGACGTGGTGGACTGCGGCAAGTTTGTGTAGGCGCGTGTCACCAAGCTGAGGCTGCTTTATCGGTGTGATTGGCTTGTTTATATCTTTCCCGTCTCTTGGTTTACTTCCTGTTTTGTGCAGAAGTGACATTTTCAGTTGTCAGACAGCAATGTGTTTGTGTGCTCTTTCTTCCAGTCCTCCGTGTTTTTCGCTTTGTTTTCTTAAACTATGCTAAACCTACTATACTCTGTTTCATCTTACGTCCAGGCGGAGTGGACGCTACGACCCATCGGAGTCAATCCAAGGCCATGTGAGTGTCACATGACCTAGGAGAGGGGGCAGAGCGACGTGCGGAAAGCGTATCACGGGCTACCTCCACATAGCGGGATTGGCTAGGATTGCTCGTAGCGTCCGCTGTGTCCGGACGTAAGGTGAAACGGTGTATAGCCCAACTTGCCGTCTTCGATATTTGAATATTTGAGCGGGGGAATCCAGTAAGGGGGGTTCGGGATGGGGTTATTTCGTGCCCCGCCCCCCCCCCCCCCTTTGCCACGTCTGGAAATGGAACCCCCCCTCCCTCATAGTGACTCCCTTAGGGGAGTCCAGGGTTGTTCCTGTGGTGACACCTTTAAAATCGTCAAGTGACTCCAGCGCTCAGTGGAGTCATTGGACTCTTTCTCCACTGGAATCTGATGACTCTATCAGCTGGGGGCGTCAGGGGACTCTCTTACTGCCTGGAGTCAAGTGACTCCGTCTCACAAGAGTCAGTGGATTCTCTGGGTTGAAATCAGGAGACTCCGGTTTTGTTAGAATCACGTGACCCCTCCCGTAGAATCACCGTATTCCAATATTTGATGGAGTCAAATGACCCCCCTTATAGGAATCATTGGATTCCTTTTTTGCTAGAATCATATGAACCCCCACAAGAGTCAGTGGATTCTCTCAGGTAGAATCAGAGGACTCCGGTTTCGCTAGAATCGCGCGACCCCTTCATGAGAGTCACCCGATTCCAATATACAATGAAGTCAGACGACTCCCTTATATGGATTATTGGATTCTTTTTTTTTTTTTTTGCTAGAATCATGTGACCCTCGAAAAAGAGTCGATGTATTCTGTTTTGACTTTCCTGCGTCTCCTGCCGGGGAAATCACCGAATCTCTCTTTTTTTTTCTCCTTCACCTTAGAGTCGCGTGCGAATTTCCTTATATTTTGATAAGAATTGTATATTAATCGAACGGGAATTAAATCATCACCCCTAGCTATAACAGTCTTTCTTGTGTTAGAATACAAAACACTGAACTGCACCAGAAGGTTCTTATCAACATCCATTTATTTGTCAACTGTTCAAGATGCCCTGGCAAGCAAACCCGCAGCATGCAAAAACTAAAGCACACAAAAAAAAAAACTGACAGAGTAACATGGACACGAGTAAACTAGTCTAGACATTCCCCAACCTTTTTATAAAAAAATATTAGAGTTTACGCGAACGCTACAAATCTAGTTTACAGTGTTATACCAAAGAGAAAAATAACATCGTTAACATCAACATATGAAACTAGTTTGTACATGAACTTCGCCTTATATGTGAAGAAAAAAAAAACCTAACAGTGTTCACACAAACACAGCAAACTAGTCTGCACACCGCCATCTCCTTAGACACGAAGAAAAACAATAAACTAACAAATTCAACGCAACAATATCAAAGTAGTTCCTACACTGCTGTTACTTGATAGTAGAAAAAACAAAACTATAAGTGGAAGTTCAGGTCAGCTCTAGCAAACTAGTTTGCAACGCACATTGCATTCGCCTTTTAATAGGAACGAAGGAGGAAAAGAAAGTCAAGCTAAACACGAAATGCCATTGCAGTATTCTCTGCCGTTCCTGAGGGTAGAAATGGCTTCAACCTAAACAGCCTTTGTGTTGAATGTCCAATGGGCACAACACACCAACTCAACGGCCTCTGAGATGTCCAGAGATGGAGGTGTCAAGCTCTCAAACTTCATTCTTGCGCAGCTAGAAGATGCAGGATGGTCCACAGTGTACGTGATGTCCGGGCACACAGATATCTTCTCTGGGTCCTGAAAAGTATAGCATCTTTTACGTAACAAGGAACTAAGCACCTTTTAGCTGAAATAGAATTAGGACACAAGACACAGTTAACAGCCGGAAGTGGTTTTTTGTGCGGGAAAGGCCATGATATACAAGAGGTGATGGATTGCTTGAATTATACACTAGACTCTAGACGCTGAAATAGAAATTATCGAAGCTTCTTTAAGTACGCTTCGAAGAAAACATATAATAAATTTTGCCCACGGTCAAATGTACCTCCAAAAACAGCCACCGGTAAAACCTTCATCGTCCTAAATCGCAGCTATAACAAAAACAAAAAAGTATTTTAACTTTTTTTTTTAATTGCAGAAAACCAGGTTGCAGTGGCATTACGAATCACAAGCAAGTCTTCAGAACAATGCTGAAATACCAAAATGTACGGAGCTTAATAATGTTACAGTTTTATATGCATGTCCAGAAGAAGGAGTTCCTCAAATGTACTGCACGTCACGGATGACATTGATCCTTTTAACACAGGATGAGTTATACGGTTGCGCGTTGTTAAAAAACTGTCTGAGTGAGCGAGCGATCGAGAGATCAAGCGTCATTGGCGACGTGAGCGAACGAAAGCGTCGCTGTGGTCGGCCCACCACAATTGGCCGAATGCTGACTATGACGTCAGCAAAGGATGTCTCATCGACGGAAATAAGAGGAACGTAAGAACTTCAATTTTGACGGTGTTGGCAGTGTTGCTTTGAGAGCGCTATAATTTCAGGCTTCCACCATGCCCATTACAGACACCATCGTACTTGTTGTTCACAAGGTAATGACGTCACGAAAGGTAACTGAACGAGGGCGCCACCGAAACATCTCGCCGCTAATAGCAGGTGAAACCGTTAAACGCATGCCAAAGCAATATCAGGTATGTGGTTGATGAGTGCCGATCGGCCCGCGCTTCCGGCACAGGCAGATTGGCAAGTGCGGGCAGCGCGTGCCAAACCTCAACCAGTGCATGGCCCATAAAACACTGAGAAGAAATAAAACAAAGGCGCAAATCGATGTCTGCAAGAGGTGAGTGCTGAACGCCGGTCAACACGCAGCACATAGAGCACTCAAAGTAACCAACTTTAAATTATCCTTTTCGTTTAAAAAACAAACCAAAACAAAAAAAAACAGGCAGTGGAGTGTGCATTGTTATAGCAACACATCCGAAAAGACCATAGCACTTCTTAACCACGCAAGACAATCAATAACATATGCATAAAAAAGGCACAATGAACGCATGACACATTTTGTGCTCACCAAGTTTACCTGAATAAAGACAAGCTAAAATTTAAGTTTTTCACATAGCACTATCCGTTTTGACAACAGCCTTACAAACGTAAAAATAGAGAAAAAATGACCGCATCTCCACGTGGTGAATGATGTTGATTGGGGCGAATCTCGGGTGGTGCTGATGATACTGATTTGGTCATAGGTATTGCTGCTTGCTGTCGGCGTTGACGCTTTGCCGCCGCTTCCCGAGCTCTCAACTCCGGGTCCGCTTGGCGTTTTTGACGCTGGGCAGCAGCTTCTCGCGCCCTGGTCTCCGGAGCAGCTTGCTGTCTACGTAGACGCTGAGGCTCTGCATGCCGAGCTTTTCGGTCCTTTTCATTCATGGCAGTAGAAGAATGTGTGGTTTTCTTCTTTTAAGCAGACAGATGGGATGGCATCTCAGAACCCCCTACTCTTTTTTTTCTTCTTTTTCTTTTTTCATAATTTTTTTCATCTTTTTTTTTCCAATTTTTTTTTGCCCTACACGAGCACGTGAGCATGTGCTCACGTGCTCGTGAGCACGTGATCTCACGAGCAGAAGCACGAGCACCCGACGCCGGCCTATGGCGGACGGACATACAGACATGGCTAGCCCCTAAGGAGCTTCGCCCCTAAAAAACTAGCAGTCTCTTGTTCACGCTAACAGTGTAATTTGTAGGAGCCACTGATACCCTTCATAAATCAACAAAACAAGGCATCATGAGGAACAACCAAATGAGTGTCACTAAAGGCATCTTGCGTTGCTTTTGTGGCAGTAGAGACAAAGTCATGCCTTGTTGCAGCTTTTTCATACTTCCCAAGCAATTTATAGTTCTCTAACTTAGCTATACTATCACTCACCAGTTGGAATATGCAGTTCTCCTTTCGATTTTTGACCATGGCAGAGTAGGCTCATCAGTAGTGCAGCTGAATAATTATCTGGAAAAGAAATTATCAACACAGTTTTGTAAACACTTATAAACGTTTAGGTGATATGCGTCACGAGAATGTGAAGTAATATTCTTTTTTGGCTACATGAAGTCAACGTAAAAAAAACAAACAAAAAACACTTGAATCTGGCCTGCTGCAACTGAGCAGTGGAAACATTATCACTTTAAAAGGTAGCCAATCAAAGATGAAATGGGATATTGAGGCATCGTTATTAAATCTCAGTGCACTACTATAGCATACTGTATCGCGTTCTGCAGAAAATCGTGGAGTCTCTTCTGATCGAGAATGTAAATACCGAGGCTTCAAGAAAAGGACCGCGTTTGTGTAAAGTAAAATTATAAAAAAAAAAGAATTTTGGGTAGAGCATAAAACTAAAATATCTGGCTGTATCAAAATCGCCTGTCTGTTTTTACTATACTTGAATCACGCAAGTTTCACTGAGCTACCTTAGAGAAAGAAACGCCTGGAAAGCAAGATAGACGACAGGCCGCAATTTTAGCTTCGTAAGCATATAGCTGAATCAGTGATTTCCCTACCACCCCCTAGGGGGGGTGTGCAGCCCCCCGTTGTTTTTATGAAAGCACCCCCTTAATTCGCAATGACTCCTCTATTCTCAATGCCCCCCCCCCCCTTAGCTCCCCCCCTAAAAATGTAGACACCCCCCCTAATTTCAATTCCTGGGGAAATCCCTGACCTGATTTGGGTAAGACAAAGGTCATCGATTCTCACATTCAAGAGCGAACTGTTCTCAAGATACTGAAGTGACCCTAGTCAAGATAATTCTTTAAGACCTCCCGAAATACGACACGAGGTCTACCAATAAAACCTCGTTTTCTTCTGCTCAGAGCCTGCGGGGGTAAACTATTCGAACTGTATATATGCGTGTGTTGACGATTTCAGCGAGACGCTTGGCTACATTTGTTTGTTACATGAATATTAGAAAATATTAGGGCTATTTTTAGGCCTGCTGATTGGTACGAAAACAATTTCGTCAATTAGGTAAGCGCCATGTACCTCAGATTAAGTAGATGTACGCGCAAGATACTGAAGTGACCCTTATCAAGATAATTCTTGAAGACCCCCCAAAACTACGACACAAGGTCTACCTTTCACCTGCTCAGGGCCTATGGGGGTAAACTATCCGGACGTCTGTACACATGCGCGGGTTGACGTTTCAACAAGACGCGTGGCTACATCTTGTTTGTTACTTGATTATTAGGAAATATTAGGGCCATTTTTAGGCCTGGCCATTGGTATGAAAAAAAAAATACCGTCAATTAGGTAAGCGCCGTGTACCTCAGATAAGTACATGTACGCGCGTTTCACGACGGAGAAATGTTTATGACGTTAAATGGCATTAAATGGCACACGCGCCCCTATAGCAGCAAATATGTCAATTACGATTCACAGCTACGCGCTCGAGCCATTTCATGTCGGTGTGTGTGGAATTTCATAAACACAGAAAAGGAATGGACAATACATTGTAGGAGTTATCATAACCACGCTAAAGTCCTGTGTGTAGAAAGGTAACCTTTTTGAGAAGGCAGCAAAGATTCCTAATAAAGGAAATAGCAGTATAAAATTTTCGAAACGGTACTTTTTCTGTAAA
Organism: Ixodes persulcatus; assembly: GCA_013358835.2. NCBI lineage: Eukaryota > Metazoa > Arthropoda > Arachnida > Ixodida > Ixodidae > Ixodes > Ixodes persulcatus. The sequence goes on from JABSTQ010009110.1 coordinate 135,565, forward strand.
CCGTCGTTCGATAAAACGGTGCGTTTAATTCAATATCTGGAAAGCGCCCGACATACCAAAGGTTTCCGATCGGATACTTCCAAATTATTTCTTAACAAATGCATATATCATATTGCACCGCCGTTTGCTCAAAAGCCGACGACCGACAACGCAAAAGTAACGATACAAGCAAGAAAAGTTTCGTTCGACCACTCTCCTATAATATGCACCGAGCTAAAACAGAGAATAAAGGAAAGAAATCAGAAGCCATAACATCTGCACATTCATGCGGTAAAACTAGTGTAGAAAAAGTAGGCAGTTCGGCTACTCACTTGTAGAATCACGTCGTCCCCAATGTCACCGAATTCCGGATGAACTTGGAGCGCCGTCCTCAGATCCTTGACTCTGAAGTCCCCGGACACCAAGAGATTTTTGGTGGATAAACCGCGATAAACGAGGCAGGTTATGCACTCCTTGGCTGCCATTCTTAGTTCAAAGTAATCAAATCCGAGGACACCAGTACTGCTACCACACCGCCAGTGCAGCGTGTGGGGGAACTCAGGGAAGGGTCACTCGTTTTGGTGCAAAATGAGCGCGCGCCTCCGGCAGAAAAAGCCGGCATTCCCGTCTTTGTGTCGCCTCCTCGCTTCTTTGCGGCACTGTAGGCAAGGACCTTTGTATCTTCTCGATGTCACGAAGCAGTGGCCTTTGTGGAAACCGCTCGACGAACGCGGACCCGCATTCGCAAAGAGGGACCTCCCGGGTACCCGGGGGAGAAAGAGGGATAGACGGCCGTGCTGAACACAACCAGATGTGGGTGTTTTGGGCGCCCGTAATTGTCGGGCTTGTATTGTTACCGCACAGGCTTTTGAGACCAGGCTCAGATCGCCACTTCGATAAAAGAAAACGTGGGTGACGCTGCTTGGAGCACTTTGAAATGTCTTCTGACCGCCTCGTCTTTCGGTGCGCGTTGGAAGGCTGCCTTTGCCGCGAGGGAATTTAAAATGTTTCTTAGTTAGTGCAACAATACTTAAAAAAACAAGCGAGCTGATGGTGAATCATGTTAATACAAACCCGACACTCAGGAACACAAAAGGGAACGAACACAACACAACACAACGTCTCAACCAGATGTGTACCAAACAAGACTTCGCACTTCGAAAACCGTACAGTGTCGCGCAACGCCGATGGAAGTGTAATCGAAACTTTCAGAATATCATCTGCTAAAAGTGGAACACCACTCGGCGCGCTGTTATGCGTGCCCCCGTCTCCATATTTCCGCCATATTTCGACATCACGTGCAAGTGGACCCAAAAGGAATAGGAGGTTACTGACAAAAAAAAAAAAAAGAGTTGCCGAACGAAAAGTTTGCCTCCCAATAGCGATCTTGTTTTTCGTCAAACGTGGAACAATCGAAAGATTAGCTGATCTTTTTTTTTGTTTTGTTTTTTAGCCACGGTATCAGTAACAGATAGCTAACGCCACCGTCGTGCGTGCTTTGAAGCGAGAATCTGAAAACGGTCTCTTGAGACTCGCAAAGTGTGTGATGCATACGTGAGCTGAACGTACCCACATTTAACTCTACAGGTTTTTTTGGTTTTTTTTATGCTTTTCAGATCATTTTAAAAAGCCGTGAAAGTTACACTTATGCGATTTGTGCAGGCGAGGTATACGGCCAGGGGGACATATTATAGGGGGCCAATGTAGCGATCAGTCGGCTAATTGCGTCAAATGTGTTAATTAACTTTTATATTAGAGAAAATAGACATATGGTTCCAATAGGTGAGCGGCGTTTGGCAACTTCCGGTTCCTTGGTAAATTTTGTTGAGGTGTTGACGAACGACGATGATGACCTGCAAACCTGTCTAAGCATGGTTCTGAAAACTACTCTCTGGAGGTTTCAAAATTATGCTTGCACAGGCTAGCAGCTCAATCTCATCGTTTGTCAACAGTAAAACAAAATTTTCTAAGGAACCGGAAGTTGCCGAACGCCGCTCACCTATTAGAAACTTATTGAGCGTCATCGAAAACCACTAAATTAACTCTTTTTAGAACGTCTTGAAGCTCGTGGGAAACTCGGGGGCGCACCAAAGTTACTACTCGTGCAGCAGGCGCAAAGCTGGCAGTGCCGGAACGCGGATGATTAGATTATCATCCGCGTTCCGCCACTGCCAGCTTTGCGCCTGCTGCACGAGTAGTAACTTTGGTGCGCCCCCGAGTTTCCCACGAGTTTCAAGACGTTCTAAAAAGAGTTAATTTAGTGGTTTTCGATGACGCTCAATAAGTTTCTAATTGGAACCATATGTCTATTTTCACTACTATAAAAGTTAATTAAGTTAATGAACGATTTTTAATTAATTAGCCGACTTATCGCAAAGATTAGCAACCCACATAGTGTCCCTTTGGCCGCATAACTCACCAGCACAAACCGCATAAGTGTAGCTCTCACGCCTTTTTTTAAACAAATATGTACAACATAAAAAAAACACCTTGTATATGTGAATAATGCCAGCCTCGCCCAAGTCAGCAGTCTCGGGATTGTCGTTATGAAAATTTTGCACATACGTTACTGTGGAGAGATGTGGCATCCTGCAACAACTAAAAAGTGCAATAAAATAACCACGTTGTTATACATATTATTTTTTTTTTTGCTGCTTGGGATACGATGGTGATCATTTGTCTCTCGTGGTAAGACTCAGTCAAGCTGACTCTACTAAAGTTATGGGGTCCAATAACCCCTCTTGAGCGACGAGGGTTCATTTGACTCCAAGTATTTAAATAGACTCATTTGACTCCAGTGTGCTGAGGTAATCCAAACTGCTTTTGACTCCCTCAGACGGAAAGGTGCTCATTTGACTCCAGTGGCGGGACTCCGGCACTGTGACTCTACCAATTTTAGAGGGTCAAGTGACCTCCCCTGGGCCGCAGGGGGTCAGTTGACTCCAGGCATTCAAGCATACTCATATGACTCCAGTGCATGAAGGAAGTCCAAACTGCTTTGGACTCCCTTTGGCTGAAAACTGGAGTCAAACGATGCTGCTAAGAATTCAAGGGGAGTCAAGAACGTGTTTGACTCCACCTGACTCCCTTTTTTTTTTAGAGTGTATGAGAAGGGTGGCCGGGAGGATTTTCCTACCGAGCGGAAAAACTTATTCACTGCGACTGATGTGCGTGTTCGCCATCGTTCGAAGAGACTAGGATTTTAAATAAGATAGCGAGGTAAACTGACGAGTCCTTTTTTTATTGACGGTTATAAGAAGAGCACGTGGGTTACCGCCCCGTCGGTGGCCTTAGGGGGTGACGTGGTGGACTGCGGCAAGTTTGTGTAGGCGCGTGTCGCCAAGCTGAGGCTGCTTTATCGGTGTGATTGGCTTGTTTTTATCTTTCCCGTCTCTTGGTTTACTTCCTGTTTTGTGCAGAAGTGACATTTTCAGTTGTCAGACAGCAATGTGTTTGTGTGCTCTTTCTTCCAGTCCTCCGTGTTTTTCGCGCTGTTTTCTTAAACTATGCTAAACCAACTATACTCTGTTTCATCTTACGTCCAGGCGGAGTGGACGCTACGACCCATCGGAGTCAATCCAAGGCCATGTGAGTGTCACATGACCTAGGAGAGGGGGCAGAGCGACGTGCGGAAAGCGTATCACGGGCTATCTCCACATAGCGGGATTGGCTAGGATTGCTCGTAGCGTCCGCTGTGTCCGGACGTAATGTGAAACGGTGTATAGCCCAACTTGCCGTCTTCAATATTTGAAGATTTGAGCGGGGAATCCAGTAAGGGGGGTTCGGGATAGGGTTATTTCGTGCCCCCCCCCCCTTGCCACGTCTGGAAATAACCCCCCCCCCCCCCCCCCCCCAACAGCTCGGGTTGCGATTTCACCGAGTCGACGATGGCTCGGAGCTTGGGTGGTGCTGCGGGAGATCCGGGGTGGGCGACTGGCCGTGTCGCTTCATGTGCCGAGGACAGCCCGGGGAACTCACTGGAGGTGGTCTCAGCGACCCTATACTTCGTCTCACCTTAGTATGGACTATTGTTAATCGCGCGTGCTAAAAGCGCGATCTAGTCGCTTTGAATGAAGCCGCGGCGGCTGCACGAGCGCTCGGGCAGCAAGTGCTCTAGTCAAGGCAGTCAAGGCTGGCCGCTCGCGCTAGCACAGCCTTCGCGGTTAGTCCATGCTAGGGTGAGACGAAGTATATACACCAACTCATGTTTACAAACAAACCGGAGCGCCCCTAGCGGACGCTACCGGCGCCGCGCATGCGCGATGGGGGTGTGGGCAAGAAGTTCGCCGTCGCCCATAAACAAACCATTGAAATGCGATGTTGTCGGCGTCGGTGTGAGTCCCCCTGCCCTTTTTCGCGTTCGAATTGTTGATTCTACGTCTTCCTGGCGATGTCTGGCTCGTTACACCGCAAAACTTCGCGTAAACAATGTGACATGTGGCGATTCATTCCGCGTGGACGCCGCAGTATGTACGCTAAAGCCTGATTCGCATGATGAGATTTCGCTCTCAATTTTCAGTCGCGACGCCGCTCGGGCTGCAAAAGCGTGAACCGTAGCTGAGATGGTCGACTTCGATACTGAAAATCGCAAGCAGAATCGGACCAAGTGAATTAGGCATAACAAGTCGGTGATGGTCACTGGTAACAATGATCAACATCTCCTTGCATCTACTGTTCACATCGAGCCTGCTTACCAACCTTAAAACTTAAGTCTTTTGAGGCCTGCACTTACTTCTTATCGCCAGTACCGGGCCAACATTTGGTCTACGGGCCGGCGTCGAGAGCAGACGACAAAACGTTTGAAAGAGCAGACGACAGTTCGATCAGGCGGCCGTTTGAACTTGAAGACGCACTGAACGTAGTCCGCAGGTGGTCCGCACAACTTGACGGGTTTCTGGCGTTCATGTTCGGAACAAACAAATAAATCTGATGGACCACAAGTATCCGTGAATTCGACCAAAGTGCTTCCCGCCAAGCAATCGTTGTCGGACGGCGTCTGCTTTTTCCCTTTTCACAGCACATATCCAGATCTCGGACGAACCGAGCACGTGAAAACTGAACTTCACAACCTTTCTCGACTCTTTTGGTACGCCCCCAGTCGCGGCGTTTTTAACGAGAAGGCAGGTTTTTGTCTGGTTCCTTCAAAACAACGCAGAATACACGTCTGGCATGGGGACTTCTGCCACAGCCCCAGACCGGAAGTGCGACGACGCGCCACCACCGCGCCGTGACCGTCACAGAGGATGATTTAGAGTAGCTCTGTCGAGCCAGAGTCGGTATAGTAGTAGTTGGACCATAGGCGTAGCAGGCCCAGACGGAAAGGTGCTCATTTGACTCCAGTGGCGGGACTCCGGCACTGTGACTCTACCAATTTTAGAGGGTCAAGTGACCTCCCCTGGGCCGCAGGGGGTCAGTTGACTCCAGGCATTCAAGCATACTCATATGACTCCAGTGCATGAAGGAAGTCCAAACTGCTTTGGACTCCCTTTGGCTGAAAACTGGAGTCAAACGATGCTGCTAAGAATTCAAGGGGAGTCAAGAACGTGTTTGACTCCACCTGACTCCCTTTTTTTTTTTAGAGTGTATGAGAAGGGTGGCCGGGAGGATTTTCCTACCGAGCGGAAAAACTTATTCACTGCGACTGATGTGCGTGATCGCCATCGTTCGAAGAGACTAGGATTTTAAATAAGATAGCGAGGTAAACTGACGAGTCCTTTTTTTATTGACGGTTATAAGAAGAGCACGTGGGTTACCGCCCCGTCGGTGGCCTTAGGGGGTGACGTGGTGGACTGCGGCAAGTTTGTGTAGGCGCGTGTCGCCAAGCTGAGGCTGCTTTATCGGTGTGATTGGCTTGTTTTTATCTTTCCCGTCTCTTGGTTTACTTCCTGTTTTGTGCAGAAGTGACATTTTCAGTTGTCAGACAGCAATGTGTTTGTGTGCTCTTTCTTCCAGTCCTCCGTGTTTTTCGCGCTGTTTTCTTAAACTATGCTAAACCAACTATACTCTGTTTCATCTTACGTCCAGGCGGAGTGGACGCTACGACCCATCGGAGTCAATCCAAGGCCATGTGAGTGTCACATGACCTAGGAGAGGGGGCAGAGCGACGTGCGGAAAGCGTATCACGGGCTACCTCCACATAGCGGGATTGGCTAGGATTGCTCGTAGCGTCCGCTGTGTCCGGACGTAAGGTGAAACGGTGTATAGCCCAACTTGCCGTCTTCAATATTTGAATATTTGAGCGGGGGAATCCAGTAAGGGGGGTTCGGGATGGGGTTATTTCGTGCCCCCCCTTCCCCTTTGCCACGTCTGAAAATAACCCCCCCCCCCCCCCCCCCCCCAACAGCTCGGGTTGCGATTTCACCGAGTCGACGATGGCTCGGAGCTTGGGTGGTGCTGCGGGAGATCCGGGGTGGGCGACTGGCCGTGTCGCTTCATGTGCCGAGGACAGCCCGGGGAACTCACTGGAGGTGGTCTCAGCGACCCTATAGAGTAGCTCTGTCGAGCCACGCAGTCCACTGTCGCGTGGGAACCACCGCACCGGTGGCAGTCGGAAGTGCAGCCGTCCGTGGCGTGCCCAAAGACCGCGCACCGGTCGCAGTGCACGGTTGTGCAGTTATAGTTTAATAAACATCTTTAGTTCCATCGATTATGATGGTGGGACCCGAAAAAAAAAAAAAAGCTGCAATGTGCAGCTTGACTGGTTCTTAGGTTCCTTCAATGGTTAGCTGCAGGCGTGAAGGAAATGCAGGAAAAGTAATAAACACAGACGGAAAGCAACAATTGAGACTCGCTTGACTACGCATTTTAACCGATTAACGAAACATATCAAAGCGAAAAATAAAAATCACGTGCAGAAATATGAGGGCAAATCTTTAGAAGTTATGCAGTCAAAATCCAGACTATTAATATAAAAATTATTCAATAAATGTGTCTCTCCAGTCGGCACCGTTGACCCGGATGTGCTCCAGTCGGCACCATCGGCACACCCGCTTGACGCCCGGGTATTCGAAGGTCGCCCGGGGGCCTCCGATACGAAGTTCGGGACCGGGTCCGACTCTTTCATTTCTATTCTTACGTGTCATGTACCGGTCTTCACAGTTGGCGTGCTGCAACACGTCGCGTGCGCGAACTCCAGCACCCTGCCGTGGACGGACAGGGCCCAGACCAGCAGCTCGTTGCGGACGTAGGTAGAAAGGAACATGCTTGCGACGTTCGTCACCTGTGGTCCGGCTGGGACGATGGGGACTCGGGTGGAGGCGATGGTGTCGAAGCCGACGTCGATGAGCTTGGTGGCGGCGGAATGGCTGTTAATGACAATTTAAAGACTACGCGCACCGAAGTGCTCCGCTGAATAGACTTTTAAAAGTTAACAACGCCGTTGACCACTTAGACGAGGTCCTCCGGCGAGGTGCCCAAAGACACAACAACGCCGAAGGAACGAGCCTTCGGAGGGGGAGGGTAAGAGGGGGGGGGGGGGGGGTAGTGTGTAGTGCGGCGCTGGCGCAGCGGCCATGATGCTGCGTCTCTCGAAACGCTGAAGAAGATACGGCGGACCAGAGAACCGTGGTCCGCGAAAACGCTCGGAAACTTTGGCTCGTAGCCACCAATCTATACTTCGTTTCACCTTACGTCCGAGCGTGGCCGCTGTTATGAGCCGAAAGGCCGATCAAACTGCGCAAAAAGCGCAACGTCATGGCGTGCTCTCTGCACTTGATAGGACTAGCTGGCAGAGGAGCACGCACGGAGAGACGGCGAATACCGGCTGGTCTTATCAACTGCAGAGAGCACGCCATGACGTTGTGCCTCTCGCTTTTTGATTGGACCTTCGGCTCATAACATCGGCCACGCTCGGACCGAAGCTGAAACGAAGTATAGTCAACGCTGCTGGGAATCTGCCAACCACGAAGTGTGTCGGAATTTAGAACCCCTTCTGCGTGAGCGGCCCATAGATCGTGATTGCCTGTCATCGCATTGTAGCGTTTCTTGTTAATATGAGCGTCTTCAGTACTCTAGACTCAATCAACTCAATGAACTTACATACAAAACTTGAAAGTATAAAACAAGGAGGACGAGGAAGGGAACAAAACATCTTTCATACAGCAACAACATAGATGTTGTTGCTAAATAAAAGATGTCTTGCTCCCGTCCTCGTCCTCGCTGTTTTATACTTTCAAGTTTCGTATCTATTAATCCACGCGCTCGTTTTCAAGTGTAACTGTCACTCAACTTCTCAATGTGAAGTATCTGCAACAATCTCCAAAATAATATAATTTTATTAACTTACCTTTTCGCAGTTATTTTTATATAGGCCCTGACCATCAAAATTCAGCGCCGCGACGAGTGACATCTAATAGAGACATTGCGAACATCCTACGCTGAATCGGCTGACTCTTTTTCGCAGTACCAAAGCGCCACTACATTGTATCGAATCAACACCGCAGAACATTTATTGCGTTGATGTTGAAATCTGAAAAGCGATTCGATCGCATGTTGGTTCAAAATCACACTAACCAAGGGTGAGGTGGTGCAACGATATTCAGTTGGAAAGTTTTCACTTTACAAGAGCTTACTGACACTAGTAGGACCCAAGTATATTTGCGCACAACACCATGGGCCAAGCAACCTATTCGTTGAGGTGTTTTCAAGAATAAAAATGAGCGTTTTCTTTCAATCTGTCCTTCTAAAAACTTGATGACGTAGTTTGGATGTCGCTGTGTCTTCCATGGCTGATATGTAGACTTTAGATAAAAGAGCACCATCTGCCGCACGGAAATGCAACTAGTTCCCGACGCCATCTTGAAGGATACCGTGTCCTCATGCCAGTCTGCGCACGTTTCAAAGTTGTCATACTAAGCAACAATTTTGCGTTTTGCTATGTAAAGGCAAAGGTAGGGTAGTTTTGGTGCCCGAATCAGTGAAGAAAAGATTTGTCTTTCTCTGCCGTGATGTCCGGACTAAAACTGAGTAATGATCGGCGTGGTCACTTTACGTTCGACGTGGCAAGGCCGGTTTGACGCGGAGATTTTCGAGTGTGGTGATGAACTACAGATAGGGTTACGCTTGTTATTCATGAAAAGTGTGCGGCTATGGCTTTTGAATACGGTTTTATTCCTGTGGGTAGTTGCGTTCGTCGACGTGGAAGCTAGATAAAACTACGGTCTCGCGTGCTCGTCTGGCAGATTTATACAGCTTATTAATTACAGCGTTCACACTGCTAAATCAATTCAAAGTAACGTTCCCCCATTTTTTGTTCTTAATACGCGTAATAATTGTTTTCAGGGGACTGTTCGTTTTAACAGCTACGTTTGATGAGGCGTGAAAATAAGTTTGGTTGTGAATACGATTTTTTTTTATCAATATAATCAAAAATTTCGAGCAACACATTTTGTGGTATGTTCGTTTTGTTTTGTGTGTGTAAATGTTAGAATCGGGTAAAACCATTCAAGTTAGAACTGCAGTATAATGAAATTTGGCTTTTACATAACCGGTCTACACAGATGATGTACTAGCGGCTTTTAATCAAACGAAAAGTAACACTGAATTCGCAAAAACGCTTCTAAACAAGAAATGTACCTGCTTCGCGAACTGTCTGCAACCTGCTGGCGAGTTTAGAGCTAGTGAACTTGCAGGCGCAGCGCACGGCAATCGGTGAGTCTGTATTCACCGGTTCGTGGATAACTCTGCGTGTTCCATAAGCTCGGTACCGATTGGGAATAGGCCCAGGATAACCGGATGAAGGAGCGCATTTCAACTCGTGTATCCACAAACACTTAGGTATCCTTCACAAGAAAGTGGTTGCGAACGCATCGCCGCAATTATAAACAGCGATCATTGAACTAATACACTCTCGTTTTTAATTAATTCATGGTATCACTCAGCCGCTTGCTCTTACTCCGAGGCGAACAAAAATTAATTTTTAATCTTGTGATAAAGAAACGGCACTTGTATTCCACCGACGACCTCCTCACTGCACCAGGAAACGTGTGCACGAACGACGTGAACAAACTGGGAACAACCTTCAAGATGACGTCTGCTGCACAATAGCTTTTTTTTTTTTACGGTTTTCGTATTTTTTAATGGGGTCTATAGTCCCCCAGTGACGGTATTTAAAGGCGGCTCATAGATTCGACCCGAGCATCGCGTGTGAACTCGCTTTGGACTAGCTATAGTCAATAGCTTGACAAGCATTCGTGTAGTGGCTCGTGTTGAATCGCTGCAGTGACGACAATAGCCGAACTATTAGGGACTTCTAGCAAGCCGTTACGGTGTTCCGCATACCGCACTACTGTAACCTTTGAAGCCTGCTTTTAAGCGCGCGCCCCTCGGTCACGGTAACACCCCGGGCGTGCGCTTAAAAGCAAGCTTCAAGGGCGCCGGTAGTGCGGTACGCGGAACACGCCAACGGTTTGCTCAATGTCCCTAATGTCTGGACCCCTGTGCATATCAATTGTTATTGCCAGCCCTTGCGCGTGGCAATAATAAACATTGGCTGCATATAATCGGCTCCAGACCATGTGGCCGCTCGTTGTGGCTACGAGTTGAGAGAAAAAAGGGGCTTGCTTTTCTTTCATTTCTTTTTGCGACTACCATCGCGTGACCGGGAAACCTAACACGTGCTTCATAGGTTACAAACGCCAGGGATTTCTTCTAAATGATATTTACGTAAAATACAAAAATCGTTGCACGATTAAAGCGTTTTAAAGGGAAGCTGACGAAGTTATTGAGAAAAAGCGAGTTAGAGGTGAATTATAGCGTATAGACGCTTTCAGCGCGCGCAAAATTGAGCCGCCATAGCCGACCTTCTCTTGTCTTACCGAGATGCCCAGCCACTGAAGCGGGCGTTGACGAGTCTCCACAAGGGCCTATGCTGGGGATAAGGACGCGGTAGAATCTAAAATGGCAATGACCTGACCTACTCTGGTAATGATGAAGTGGAGCGAACGGAATAAGAGGGAACAAAAAAGTGAAAGCTGTTTACAACTCCCTGTAACGCCGAATTGGAGCGCAGCTCTTGAGGAGGAGGAGGGAAGGGTACTCAGGGGAGGGTATACCCCTCCTCCTCCTCCTCCTCCCTCATTCTTCAATTCCTCCGGGGGGGGGGGGGGGTCACGTGACCCCGGGGAGGGGGGGGGGGGGGGGTCGCGCGGTGCATTATGGGAAATGTCCCATAATGCACCGCGCGAGCCCCCTTCCCCCCTCCCCGAGGTCACGTGACGCCCCCCCCCCCCCCGGGGTCACGTGACCCCCCCGAGGTCCCATGACCCCGGGGGGGGTGGGGGGCTCGCGCGGTGCATTATGGGATATTTCCCATAATGCACCGCGCGGTTACGCCGACGCCGACGGCGACGCCGACGCCGCTCAAGCCGGAAACGGGCGCCTAAGAGCTGCGCTCTAAAACTGAAGGTCGGTTATGGCGGCGCCCATGCACAGTTTCCTGAAAGCGTCTATATATTTTGTCTCGTGAATTTGAATATCACGCTTGTTTACCTCCAAAGATAACTAAATGCGAGACAACAGGAGAAACCTCCGACCAGTTGTTACGTCATACCCCTTTTTGTTCGGGCACCAAGCGCGTGTCGCTCGTGTGAGCAGCGCGTGCAATTGCCAGCTTTGCAAGTATATTTGCCCGCACTGACACACTGACACCAGTCCTTTTTCTGACCTTTCTGAAAAAAGCTAGAGTGCCCGAGAATAGGTCTGATAGGCGCTGAAGATTCGCGAGAGCGATGATTCCGGAAACTCTGAATATGACGTCACGCACCGAGAACGAGGGGCGTCAGCGGTACTTTGCTAACTATTTTCTGCAGCATCCGTGCACCAAATTGAACAATAATTACGATATTTGTGATCCTGGAGGCCAAATTAATACGATGCAAGAGTTTTTTTTTTTTTTTTCTTAAACGCAAAACCGCTTCAGCTTTCCTTTAATCTCATTACCGATCTCAAATATTTTGCCTTTGATGTACAATTTCAGATTTAGGGAAACAAGAAGTCGCAGGGAGCCCTGTCTGGGTTATAAGGGGATAGCACACCCAAGTGACGCAGTGTTTTGTTTTCAAAAGAAGCAACTTTCAGAGGACATAATAAATGGGCAGGAGCAATATCGTGATGAAGCTGCCAGTCACCAGCTGCCCTCAACTCCGGTCATCATCTTTTTACGGCATTCTTCAGCCGGCGAAAAGCTTCTGCCTAATATTCTTTAGTTATTTTCTGGCCTGAAGGAGCGTACTCGTCGTGTACAACGCCTTTATGGTCAAAAATGGTCGTCATTATTACCTTGGCGTGGTTCCGACTCTTTCGTGATTTCTTCGGACGTGCAGACTTCAGTGACTTCCATTGGCTGGATGAGTTTTTGTTCCAGGGACATGTCCACTAATCTGAGACTCATCTCTGGTTATGAGCTTTCTTTTTAGAAATTCTGGGCTGTTGCCGAAGGTTCAAATCAGGTCATGTGCAGTATCAGCACGAAAATAGTTCCGCTCTTGCGAGTAAAGTGGCAGGACGAATTTTGCCACCAGACGTTTCATGACTAAATATTCCGTCAGAATGTTCAAACTTGCCCTTCGGATCGCCAGGTCTTCTAATTCTCTCGTTGTCAATTAGCGGGTTTTGCCGGCTGCAGCTTGGCGCGCTTTAAGTTGTCTGGTGTTCTGGCTGTTGTAAGCTTTCCAGATCGCGCATTGCTCCCAGCGGCAACAACGTGCCGACCATCTCTGAATTGATCCTACGATAATTGTCTTGAGGTAACTCATTGAAACATCTTCGAAAGATTTCCTAATCGTTCGGACAGTGTCTATTGATGAATTAAAAGGTTGAGGCAAAGCTTGATGCATATCCGCTCAAAAACTCACTCGGTCATAGTAAACCCGACAATCGTACAGTGCTTCACCTGATTCAATGACATGGCAATGCCATTGCCATTCAATTCCATTCAATGGCAGCAGCGGCGGTGGATAAGAAGCAACCTAAAGTTTCGTCCTACATTTTCCAGGACCGCAGGCGCCACAGTACGGACCACGAACAGCAGAGATCGTGCCAAAGTACCGGACATCAAGGCTGACACAGCGCTTCAGGGGTACAATCTACGTATAGGTCACCAACAGAAAAGCCAATCGTACAACACCATCGGAATCGGCCTCAAAGCAAGACACAAGCTACATATACAACTGTTCCCGGCCGGCCCCGACACAGGCAGCAGCGGCGGCGGATAACAAGCAACCTAAAGCTTCGTCTATATTTTCCAGGTTGGTTAACAACCCTCTTCTTTTTCTGATGAGATCTGTTTGCTACTGGTGCTGCCATACAGCCTTAGAGTGCACTGCTTCCAAACTAAGTGTTTGTTGTGCTGCTCTGTGAAAAAAAATATAACTGCAAGCTTGAGCAAGGACAACAAGGAACTCGCTAAAGCGACTGATGATTGGCGACGTGAGATTAGAGCCAACATTCGGGGCGTGAAAGAGAGTAAAATTCAGTGGTGACACTCACGACAACGTCAAGGGACTTAAAAGGGCGGTAAAAGAACTGCGTAAGGAAATTCAGCAGTTAACCAACCGAAACCGGGTGCTTGACACGGAGAACGCTATCCTCAAAACAAAGATTGAGGAAACGGATATGTACCAACGTTCCAATAATCTGGAAATCGAAGGAGTGCCTTCAGAAGGAAATCCGCTAGACGTAGTAAAAATAATCGCCACCATTCTAGACAAGCCTATTACTGAAGGAGACATTGACATCTTTCACCGTGTTCCAACATTCAAAGAAGGTCAGAAAAACATTGTTGTCCGGTTCGTGCGACGCGCAAAGAGAAATCAAATACTGGCGAAATCAAAGAGTATTATGCTAACGACAGCGGCTCTTAACTACGGCGTCCCAGGTACCCAAGTTTACGTGAAAGAATACCTAACAGGCTTAGGCAAACAGTTGCTCGGGGCAGCCACCGCACGAATACGAGTGATGGGGTGGAAGTTCGTGTCGTCTAGGAGCGGGAAACATTTTTCACGTAGGGACGAAACTTCGCAAGCAATATAAATCAACAGTCAAAGTGATGTAAACAAAATAGCCAATAAGACTTCCCACGACTTTCTCGCTCTGGCGAGCTTTTTATAAGGGAACACCAGCAGGAGTGCGAATATTATAACTGTTCATCCTTCAATGAAATGTACGAAAATTACCGGACTCATTTTTCTGTAATGCATTTAAACACACAAATTAGAAAGAAAAAAAAAAACAGGACAAGCTTGACCTTTTTTTTTTCAACCACTATCAGTTAATTTTGACGTAATGTTATTTACAGAAACGTGGACCACGGTGAACGAGGCTCCGCCCTATTTTGAAAGATTCAAATTTGAAAGTTTATACAGAACTACAAAGAGGGTGGTGGAGTAGCCATGTATTTTAAAGAAAACTTAATCTACGAAGTACTGGAAGATTTTAAATTAATTAATAATAATATTGAGTGTCTGTTTGCCAAAGTAGAGTCTGTTTATATTGCAACTGTGTATAGGCCACCCTCTGGCAACGATGTTACTGACTTTTTTAAAAAAATTGGTAACTTGCTAAAATTTTTCGGGTGAATTTTCTGTACCATTTCTGATACTTGGAGACATCACTCTTAATACAATTGCTAATGATGGACACGCCAGAGAGTTTCGGGATATTTTAAATTAATATGCCTGTAACAACGAAATAACGCTGCCTACCAGTGTTATATCCCTGTCAGACGGGCACGTTAAATGACATTTAAGCAAAATGACATTACAGCTCGGCCAATCCGCGTGTTTAAGAGGGCGCGGTACCTCTATTTATTTGTCCATTTCAGACACCAGATGGCGCGCGGCTCGCCACGTGGTTGAACGCGCGAATTGTAGATGGCGCCAGTATCGAAGCGTGAAAAGGCCCGCGTTAGCCGCTGCGTGAAATAGATCCCCGAAACGTGTCGTGTGACGCTGTTCTCCGGCGGAGGAAGTTTCTCCCTCCTTCGCGCGCGCTTGGTATGTCTCTTGTCAGTCAGCTCAGTGTGGCCGAGTCCGGCCTCTGCGCTGTGTGTTGCAATGCTTGGCGCTCGTTTCTGTTCGGAGGTGGGAATAAAAATGTCGGTCCCCTTTTTTACGACGCTCGTTTCTATAGCTTGGGTTTTTATTTCAAGTGACGTACAGTACCGCCTTTTCGAAATCGTATACTTTGCGGTGAGCGATTGAGAGTCATGTTAGCATTTTATTTTGGTCAGCACTACACGTTTAATGAAGACCTTGGGCGTCGACGTAAACATGTGTTGCTTCCCAAATTGTGTCCAAGGTGCGCAGTGACAAATGGAAATGAGATTGAAGGCGTGCGACCGTCGGTTGGTAATTGAGTGCGTTATATTCACCTATTCAGTCTAACCATTTTTGCCAATGTCTTATCTGTTTCGACAAATGACATGGTCGAGTCTATTGATAACCTTAGGTAGACTGCACCTACGGAGTGTGCGGGCTTCAGATAAATTTGCTTCGTTTGTGTGAATTAATAACTGTTTTCTCTTTTCCGTACTCGGTGCTATGCAAAAATCGCTGAGATGTTATGGTAGCGTTGTGTGGCGGCGTTAGGTGAACTCGTCGAGGACGCCAACTCGTCACACCGGAATAATCGTCACAAGGAACACTCGTGTCACGGCTTGGAGTTGGACTGTAGGACTACGAATTTACTTTTGTTTATTCCTATTAATTAATTAACTCAAAGTGTTAGCAGCTGTGATCAAAAAATGACGCTGAAATTGAAGTAACCACAACTAGATACCACGACACTGTTTAGAAGGAACAAATGACAAATGCGATTTTATTGAGCTTGCACTGACCATTACAGCATGGAACTCAAGACCAGATGCTCCTAGCAATATTTCATAGCGTGGAGAAAGGAGATCCGGTGAAGTGCTCCTCTAGAACCCTAGATATGTGCTCATTCACATCTTTATATTTCTGTGCAAAACGCGGCGGCGGTTGTCCCCCCGTCTTGCTGGGCCATCAGTTCTTGTAGTGCTTGTTCATCCTTTAGACACCTCAGGAAAGCCCATAAGTTGGGAAGACAGCAGTCGAAGTATGACTGCAGCAAGAAACAAGGAAGTGCAGATTAACATAAAATATGACGGAAAATACCGACTCCCAAAGCAACTGTAACGCACCTGGAAGCCTCGATGCCAGGCTTGTTCGTGCGTGGCATATCTTGCTACACGGCATCACGCACGGACCATTGGCGTCACCGCCAATGGTCCGTGCATTCCAAGCGACGGCGTCACCTTGAAAGTCCCATTCATGAACAGATTCAGATCTGTCAATTTTGTGGTGCGAAAGGCCACAGAAGTGGATCTTGCCAATTTAATTTTAAATAAGAACGCCGGCGGATTTTTTTTTTTTTTTATGTTACAGCGTGAAACGTTTATATGAGAGAGGTCCGGGACGCCGACAAATAGACCGGTTCCAAAACAATGCTCTTTCTCAGTTATCCTCAACATACTGCACAGTGGCGTTCGTAAAACACACCGTCAAGCTGTAAAGCCTACAATTTACCTTTTTATTCTTGGAAATACGTATTATGAAATTTATTGACTAGCCAAGCCGAAGGTGTATTCACTGCCTTAAGGCACCAAAGACGTTTCACGTGAAACAGTTGCCACTATACTGAGTACAGCCTACCCCGATTTTTTTTTTTCTTCTGATATATATGATGTTTTTATTTGTAAATACTGTTGCAGCACGTCGTTAACAGCATAATAAAAGAAATGCAGCCCCACCGATCTCTCTGCGCTTTTTTCGCTAATCCGATAATCTGCGAGCCACGGACATAAAGGATTCGCTAACATCCGTCGGGAGCGCCAACAGGAGAGCGATAGCTCTGCCTGTTCCACAGATGCCTTTTGCGGTATAACTCTGTACGTTTGTCCTGGAGGAATATAAAAAGATAGGCCCTGCGACCCCCTCCTAAGCTAGCAAGAACAAACAAAAGTATACTCGCTTGGACTGAAAAATTTCCAAAATAGTGGCCAGACATTGGAAAAGCGTATGTCACAGAACTTTGTTTCTGAAATGGCATTATTTTTTCAAGCGAGAAATCACCGGCTCACCACTGGGACAACGAAATCGTCACTACTTATTGCGTCAGGTGTATTTGCACTCATGAAGAAAAATCTGAACACTTCATTCTCCTAACGGCGTATGTCGAATAACAAATCCTTTTTTGAACATGTATGCACAAGTAACTCATTTATTGCTACACTTCTATATACACGTGAATTAAACGAAGTCAAACTGCATTTGTGATTAGATCTTGATGTCTATACCAACTATATTCATATTTTTTTAGGGCTTCATTTAACCATAACTTCAACAATAGTTAATGTAACTGTGGTTTTTCACGAGTTTGAGATCTTGCAAATTTTACAAAACACTGGATCTGAAAATAAATAGCTGAAATAAAATTTAGCAATGGCTATAGTAAGCAGTGTATTTTCTCACAATCGGTCGAACTATTCGCATGATCATGACTGCCGCCATATAAAATGGCGGAAATTCGTTGCCCGCTACAGTCGGGTTGTTTGAAGAACTTGTAAATTTGGAAGAGCAGTAGGTTTTTTATTTTTCTGACAGCATAATATTGACAAAAAATAGCATAATACTTTTATACAAAGAAAACACAAGACATTTACAAAGCATGTGAAAAGACAGCTTTTACGGTATTACGAGTTCAGCTATAATTAGTCTTGAACTCCACGCCTTCGAGTCTTGAGCATATCCACCTTCCTAGTTCTGGAGTACAGCCAGTGTCCAACCTAAGGAAAATAACAGCATATATAAACTTCTCAACGGATCTTTTAATAACAGAAATGCAGAGCAACTGAGAGCAGCTGAACTCGACGTTATGCGAGTAAAAAACAGAAAAAGATGGCTAAATTACTTTTTTCCTTTTCACCACGAAATCCTAAAGGATGCTTGTTGACTTCTCCGCTTTTTGCTGCGGCTATACGAAAACAAAACACAAAAGGTATACGTGATCGGTCCCTTTGTATAGTTGCAGTCACAAAAGGGTTTTGCAAAATTATTAGAAAGTCGAGCATCACAGCATGTCGGTGAACCACTCCATGTACGGCGTACAAATAAGGGTGATATAAATACACTTATCTTTTTCCGCCAGTAGACATTTCCGCAGGTAGTCTACGAAGAGAACACACATATGTAGGCACGTGTCATTCTCCTACCAGTTCAAAGATGATGCAGGCTTTCTAGGAGTACATAATCAGTAGGGACGGAATCATTGAACCACGCAGCTGGTTTACGAAGAGAACACACATATGGAGGCACATGTCATTCTCATACCAAGTGGAAAATCAGAGAGCGATCTAGTAAGACTAGTTTTCCAGCACTACACTTGCTTACCTGAAGCGCTTTCTTAGCTTTTTCCTGAATCTTTTTACAATGTATCCGTCTCTGATGGGCGTGCTGAGTGTTTGACAGGATCCACTAATTCTGGAAGCAGACAGCAATGATAACAACTTCTGGAGGCGAGGAAGCATCTCAGTTTCCCAAAACAGGTCGTCTCGAGTATTGTCTCCACGTGAAAATCACACTGTGTATATAGCACAAAGATGTCAAAACTCGTGCCTTGCAATGTTGCCAAGGCCGCCTGGACGTGGTACCAGAACTTATGTTTTTTTGAAGAGCAGGTTTTTCGTCCTGGCTTACCAAGAAACGTGATCTTTTCTGATCAACTGCCTCCTGTATCAGTAAGAAACCTCGCCCTCGTCGGGCATTGGACTTCAACCAACGTGTTATCATCCAACCAGCCCATCAGGGCTTGCTCCCAGGTATGGATGCTCTGGATCAACAAAGAGCCCACACGGTTGAACAACAACCCCCCTGTCAGCCTCAAGTTTCTGTAACGCCATAGGCTCATTATCATTGCCATACTGTGTTGCAACTGAACAGAACTCTCTGTAGAGAAGACCCACAACGGTGTTTGAACAGCTGGTAGTTGGCATCAACTTGCAAATATTTCCAAAAGACGAAGCAGTGAGTCGTTTTTTTCTCTCAATTTTCCACCTTGGGCATGCGGACTGTCCACATGTTGCTTGTTCAAGCTCCGACCTACCGTCTTCTGACAGACGAAGCAACTCCAAAAATCCCTGGCAACTACGCTGGAGTTTTTCTGGTTCCATATCAGGCTGCTGTGCTTGAGGACCGTAATCTGCATCAGGTCCAGGACGCACACAAGGTGTCATGTCTAACGAGCGTCTTGCACGGGGTTGCTGCAAAGACCTGCGCTTCTTTGAGGAAGCTCGCCGTGAAGAAAATGCCCTCTGGTACGCTTTTGTGTACTTTCCAGGACTTTTTTTTGCACAGTGACTTGTAAACTGCTCGTTGGTACTTCCCTGGTGAATTGAAAGCGACAGCAGAACCAAGCGCATTCGGTATGACCCTCTCAAAGAAAAGTTGACCCGCTTCCCACCAACAAACTTTGCTACGAGAGAGTTGACGTGCTCTGCTGCGTTGTTGTCAACATCTAAAATCAAGCTGCTGACATTGTTGACGAGACGATTTGCTGCAACTGCAATCTCATCGTACAAGCCGCATTTTTTCAACTTAGGTACATGGTTGACCTCTCCAGGCTTTGGGCCCTTGCAAAAGAATGGGGCACAGTAGTCATGCTGACCGAACACGTGATTTGGCCCATTTCTAACGTCTTTTGCCAAGTTCTCAGTTCTGGCAAGCAAAGAAAAGTTCTTTTCTGCTGCTCTTGCCTTGATGGCTGTGGATACGCCAAACCTCAAACGAACGGAACTTTGCAGAACGAGGTTCTTCAATGCTCGTGGAATTGGTACGGACCTCTTTCTTTGAGCTATGTCCCTGAGGTGTCCACTATAGCTTCGGAGGATATGATTCCTGCACTCAATCTTTTGGACCATATTATTACCATATGGAGCTGCTTCCAAGACCGCTTTGTAGGTGCTCGAGTCACCATCTGCGATAAGGCGATTGTACTTCAAGCCATGCATTTCCTCGCTACGACGGAAACCCTCAACAATGATGTCCTTCTCCATAGTCGTGGAGCTTCCTTGCCAGTTTTTGCAGCACCTGTGTGCTGCAGTTGTCTCTCCAGGTTTCGTCCTTGCACACATTATGCAGAACTTGTTCCTGACACCAAGGAAGAGGACCCTCTGGGTGTGATGACCAACAATAGTTGCCTGTAAAATAAAAAAACTGTAATGAGTAAATGCTTACTTAAATATAATTTCTGATACTCCTAATGTTGCAGACAAATCCGAGCATCCATAAAAAAAATACTTTAGCTTTCTAACACCACTGCTAACCGAGTGGAGCGCATCGTTCCAGCATGCTGCAGGTTAGCTGGGACACCTCTATGTCATCCCGCGCTGGCAGATTGTCTATGACTATCCTGTATTCACCCAAGCTGACACGAGGTCATATTTTCGTACTACCGACGTTACAGAAGCCGCAATTTTCATCTCCCGAACAGTTCGTGATTACCAGGCGCAAGATAGGCTACAGCGTTTTTTTTTTTTTTTGCTTTTTTTTTTAAAGGATGACAGAATTTATTTTTGGCAATTCTAGATAAGGTTTAAAAGGAGGAAGGCCGCACGCAAACGAAGGAAAGGTGGGCGAAAGCTTGAGATCGCAAAGGCGACAGTTGCCCGGGGGCGGATCCAAGGGGGGGGGGGGCGGGAATGGTCGTACTCACGGACGAAGGTTCAAAATAAGGTAGGTTTACCCTAAAGGCACACTTGTACTCTGAACTTGGAGAACAACACCATCGCTTCAACGAGACTGAAGTCCGCGGCGGCGGTTTCAAAGCACGGCTTGGAGCCAATAAGCCGGCGCAGCGGCGCACAGCTAGGGGCAGTCAGCGCAGTGTGGTTCTGCGGGGCTAAAACAAAAGGCGCAAGCGGAGTCCTGTTTATGCACCTTTAGAATTTCCAGCCGCCCGCCCGCCCGCCCCCCCCCCCCCCCCCCCCCCAAAAAAAAAAAAAAACGGTGTTCTGGATTCGCCCCGCACTTGCGTCCCCCCAAAAATAGGCCGAAATATTACGGGGTCATTTCACAGCTTTTCCTAACAAAGTGTTGTTCTTTTGTTTTGCACCGGAGTAACTTATCTTTTTCCTCCCTCCCCCCTCTAAATTGGAAACAGCGCAAAACAAGTGAAAAATTGCTTATTCTATGGAGTCTTCAGAGGCCAACTAAATCCTATCCACTGAAGCCTATTCTCACAGTAACTGCACACCTTCATTGGTACAGTACATTATACACATATCTATAGGTGCACACTTTATAAAAGGAAAGCGTACTTACCACGCCAGAAGGAGCATCATACTTGTTCTTGTACGGTCGCTTTGACCAGGCGCCGTCAGCAATGACCGTCACAAGTGGGCAGCCTTCGGCATCAATCTCACCAGATTCTCTTGCGAGCCTGGCTTCTTCTTCTCTGGCTTTTTTCATGGATTCCAGAGCCGCGGTTTCAATACCCCGAGTCACCGTCGTCTCGTGCTTTGCAAAGGTTTTGCTGGACATGGACGGCACATTCATCGATGCTAAAAGCTCAACAAGGTTCGATTGCCCACTACCAATGGAAATTATTCCTGACACCGCAGCAGTGTTCACGTCCATGCTAGAAGTCGCCTCGGTCGTTTGAGGAGGTAACTCCGACTCGATAACATCTTTCTTGTTGCACATCTTGCAAACGAACGTGAAGGAACTGCGCAAGCCGTGCCTCCGTTCTGAGACGAACACCATGTCCGCAAACGAACAACTGAAAGGAGCATGATCGCAAATCCTTTGAACAGACTGAAATAAGTGCATAATGTCCGCCAAGCGACGACCCTCGAGCACGGATGCGGCTGGTTGCAAGTTTTCGGACGGTTCGACCGTGGATTCGACCACATTAGAGTCTAAAACGATACCTGTTCCTGCAGCCTCAGACCGCTCCGAAGAACCGACCACCGCTGCCACGGGACATACCGGGTCTCCTTCGCCGAGGAGCGTTGACGGCGAGCCTAGCACGGTCGCGGCTTGAGGACCACCTTCAGTAATCTCGCAAACAAAACTATCCGGGTTGGAACACGATGGCTCGATTTCACCAGAAACCTCAACGTGCGAAGCTTCCACGGACGGTCGCTTACGAGTATTCTCAATGTGGGACTTCAGAAGCTTTCGCTTGCCATAGGGAGCTTGCTTTCAACCCATGACACCAGAGGCGAACACAACACTTCCGAGCGACACAAATTCGACCGCACCAAACGCGAAGCGCAGCTGCGTTGAACTGCCCGTCACCCGCTCTCGCCCGCGCGAAAGAAGATCGCGTAGGAATACAAGACAAATGCGTGCACCATGCCACACGGAGAAACTACTTGATCTCTCGTCCTTGCGGACAGAGACCGCCATCTAGCGGGAGGAGAACAAAATGCAAAACACATAAAAATAGTTGAAACTTGAGACCGAAAACTTGCTTTCGGAATTATCGCTGTAGTTCCGAAACGGTTTAGCCTACACTAATTATTTTTGTACCAATCGATTCCGTCCGTAATAAATTTTAGAGGCACTAGTGCAAACAGAAGTGTTTTTAAAAAATTAGTGGAATATGTAAAACGTATTTGAACCCAAAAGTGTCAAAACAGCCGTTTTCAGTCGATTTCAAGATTAAAAAAAATATTTATGTACTAAACACTCAGAGACATGACTGCACTAATGCACCAATTGAGTATTAATCTCTTTATCGTAAAAGTTTCAAGCAAATACAAAGAGCGGTTCTCATGTAGGAATTTTTTGAAAACGTCAAAAATCTACATGTATTTTCTATGGCGCTTGGAGGTACTACGCTGCGCGTGCACCCGCTACGTGCAGAACCAGGATCACGAGCTGATTCGCCGAGCGGTGAATGACATTCAATCAAAATGACATTTACTTTCCCGTCTGACAGGGGTATTAGTCAAAATAGTGCAACTTCAATTGACATCTGTGTTACAAATGTGCTTGCAAATAAGCTTGTATGTGGTGCGTTCATAGAGGACATGAGTGACCATCTCTATTTCTAGCCTGTGCCCTTTCATGCCTGAATAAAACACAAAGCAAACTGAAACACTTTTTTGTAGAAATATAAACGGTGAAACGCTGAATACTTTTACTTGCCTTTTAGAAGAAACAAATGGGGGAGAAGTGTTCACAGAGGAAAATCCTTATTCAGCATTGAATATCGGTCCCGCACCAGTCACCTAGCTGTCTTTGGAGTTTTGTGTTTGTCCTTTGTCCCTCTTGTTCCCCTTCTCCAGGGATTATTTTCGTCATTCTTGTCCAGCTCGCTTGCACCTTTGCATTTAATTGCATTACAATGAATATCTTTCATCGGAAGTATAAAGCTGCTTATGACGCATCCTTTCCTTTAAAACAATCAAAACAGAAAAGTAGCAAAAATAAAAAAAAAACCTGGGTAACCACGTGTTTTGTAAATAAACTAAATAAAAGGAATAAAATATCTCACGCATTCTTGCGTTCGCGGGATCTGAACGTACTAAGAGAATTTTAAAAGATGAGAAATAAAGTAAACTCGGATTTGAAGGAGGCCAAGCGCCTGTATTACCAAAATTAATTTATGTATGTTCACAATGACCAAAGAAAAGTATGGGAAGTAATAGTGTAGCAAACTTGAAAGAACAAAAAAGCGCAGTGAAAGAAATCCTATACAACGGGAACGAGCCAACGGGCGTTGAACTGGTAAACGAAATGAATAAGCATTTTATAAATATCGGCGGGAGTATGGTATTAGAAGGCAATACAAACGCCGACGCGATGACAACGACGAAGATTACAAATTCAATAATGTTCTTCCTGACAACAATGTATAAAATAGAGACACTCAGTGATAAAATTTAAAAAAAGACGTAGCAGCGGGTGACGACGAGTTGAAGGCTCAACCACTCAAGCATGCAGCTAGAATTATTAGCCCTATGCTATCACACCTCGCGAATAGCATGTTTGAGTGCGGTATTTTTCCTACTGATTTGAAGCTGGCTAAAGTTACTTTTATTTACAAGGGCGGCAGTAAAAAAAGTATCGAAAATTATAGGCCCATTTTTGTACTGACAATAGTCTCTAAAACATTTGAAGGCACAATAAAAAATCGCCTGGAAAGTTTTTTTTTCACAAAGCATAGTGTAGTATCCACCGCCCAATACGGGTTCCAAAAGAAAAAATCTAGAGCAAGCTCTTCTGGACATAAGAAAAAATTGGTTGCAAATATTGAAGACAAGTTAATTACACTCGGACTATTTTTATATTTGAGGAAAGCATTCGACACATTTCAGCATACCGTATTTTCCGGACTAAAGTTCGCACCCGGTGTATAGTCCGCAGGGGCAACTTCAAGGTCAAAAATAAAAGTTTTTGCTTAGATAATCTGCACCCGGTGCATAGTCCGCACTCAGTGCATAGTCCGCACCTGGTGCTTAGTCGACACGAAAATCTTCTCATACGCGGCACACCTTGACATATGTCTGCTTTCTTAGCTCACAAAGAAGCTTGTATTATACATAAATCTTAATTTACATACTCTTTTATTCACAAAATCCGTCTGGTCTTGTCATAATCAACGATATTGAAAAACAAACTTCCTGTATAGTCCGCACGCGTAGATAGTCCGCACAGCCTAAAATTTCAACTTTTAAACATGTATAGTCCGCGGACTATATAGTCCGGAAAATACGGTACTATTTTACTCAGAAAACTAAAACATTACGGCATCCGCGGGGTCGCGCTCGCATTACTAAAAAGCTATTTAACAAATCGGCAGCAATACGTAAAATTTGATAATCTAGAATCAGATAACGAAAAAAACGCGTCATCATGGTGTCCCGCAAGGTTCCATACTAGTTCCTTTACTTTTCCTAGTTTATATAAATGATATCGTAAGCATTTCTGGTTCCCCTGAGCAGTGCCTCCTATATAAGTTACACTATGCCTGTCAGCTTCTCTCCAAGAGGTGTTCACGCCCGATGCTTCACCTCTCAACACGCACGTACGGCTAGGTAGCGCAGCCTGGCGGACGTTCGTTTTTTCTATTTTCTAGCATGTTGTATTTACATTATTATTGAAGATATATCATATATATATTTTTTAACAACATGTGGAACAATGTTCTGGATGTCACCGCCCTGATTCAAACGAGTTTCGCTGAGACAAAATACGAAACTACGAAACAAGCACGGCCAGGCTTAGCTTTTGCAGCGCGAACGCGGAGAACGCTTGGCCGCTTGACCGTCTGCTTTGGCGGCAGTTTGGGGCTTTGGCGGTCACCTTGAATCGCGCGCATAGAAATAGTTGGCGCCGGGTCGCGAGCGGGTGAAAAGGTAGGAAAATAAGTAATATTCCGTTGAAAAGGACGAGCTGGTCCCGAGCTGTCAGTCAAAAACATTTAGATTTCTTGCTGTCGGTGCTGCTGGGGCGACATCATTGAACCTCCAACGGAAGGGATGGTTGGCTTCACTCCACGGCAGGTTTGTACGCCTAGGTGGCTCCACCGCACGGCAAACACACGTTCTATTTGTCCTCTCCCTTCCGCTTGCCAGTGCTCGGAGCTGACAGGCAAAGTGTAACTTATATAGGAGGCACTGCTCTGAGTTAATCATGTAGGTAGATGACACCAATATTTTTTTTTTTTAGTGAAGCAACTTTAGAATGACTGGAGGAAAGGGCAAACGCCTATCTTGTAAAGCTTTCGAAATTGCTGAGTTCCAATCGGTTACAAATAAACACAAGCAAAAGAAAATATGTTATTTTTAAACCATCAAAAAAACCTCTTACAAACTCCCTTAAGAGTACGTTTGAAGGTGATTTAATAGAACAAAAAACCCAGTGAAAATTCCTCGGTGTGTGGTTTAACCAAGAGCTAAAATGGAATACACAGGTAAGTAAACTAAAGTCAGAATTATCACGAGTTCTTGGCTGTATTTATAGAGTGGCAAGCCTTGTGCCGAGGTGGTTAGTTTCAACATTGTATTACTGCTTATTTTTTTCCAAAATGTGTTATGGAATTATTATATGGGGCACAACTACAATATCCGATTACGATTAATTACTAATCCTTCAGAAAAAAATGTTCTACGCATATACGAAAGCTATGGGGGGAGAATAAGGGAAATGTGAACGGAACTACTTTTTATTAAATACAAGACCTTAAAGGCAAATCAAGTATACTACTTCAAATTATTTCAATTAATTTATCAAAAAAGGTTATACGCCACCCCAGTCGCAACAGAAGAATCGTACCCGTTCCGTCATGTTAAAAGATGGGAACCCTATACAAGAACAAATTACGGAAGGCAGAGTATACACTATCAAACAATTAGTCTATTAAATAACATGCCTTCTATGAGCTATGCTAAATCGTTCTATTTTTTAAAAAATATTGAGCACTGCTGGTGGGCAGCGGTATAGAATTTGTCTAAGCTTCCTAATCACAATAAAGCGTTGTATCATACTTTTAGAGCGCAGCACTTAGGCGCGGGTCTCCGGCTTGAGCGGCGTCGCCGTCGCCGTCGGCGTAACCGTGAGGTCACGTGACCCCCGTGACGTCAGGGGGTCACGTGACCTCAGGGGGTAGGGTCACGTGTCCTCAAGGGGGCCATGGGGGGTGGAGGAGGAGGAGGGGAAGAGGAGTAGCAGGCAGGATGACGAGGTGAGCAGGAGGGGTATACCCTCCCCTCAGTACCTGTCCATCCTCCTCCTCAGAGCTGCGCTCTAATTCGGCGTTAAAGGGAGTTGTAAACGGCTTTCATTTTTTTTTTCTTCTCAAATCATCCTTGGTTTTTTTTATGGGCATCACTCGCATTGTTATATTTTGTTGGGTATATACTGTTCAGTTTCCGTAAAGTGAGCGATAAGGAGGTTTGTTATTTGTGTGTTCCTTAGACGACTTGTATATTCTTATTATGTTACTATCATCCGTACTCTCGTGTTTTTTTTGTTTTAGAGCGCAGCTCTTAGGCATCCGTTTCCGGCTTGAGCGGCGTCGGCGTAACCGCAAGGTCACGTGACCCCCAAGGTCACGTGACCACCCCGACGCCACGTGACCCCCCCCCCCCCCCCGACGTCACGTGAATCCGACCCCCCCCTCCCCGAGATCACGTGACCCCCCCCCCCCCCCCCCGCCTTCCCCCCTCCTCAAGAGCTGTGCTCTAATTCGGCGTTACAGGAGCCTCGTTTACATGAAGGCGACTTCAGCGCATCGACTCCACTCGTTCGTCGAACGAAGCCGACGCGGCAAGGTTTACATGAATGCGCACTAGAAGGTGGCGCC
Organism: Ixodes persulcatus; assembly: GCA_013358835.2. Classification (NCBI taxonomy): domain Eukaryota; kingdom Metazoa; phylum Arthropoda; class Arachnida; order Ixodida; family Ixodidae; genus Ixodes; species Ixodes persulcatus. The sequence goes on from JABSTQ010009110.1 coordinate 162,871, forward strand.
ACGCCGTGTCAAAGCTCGAAGTTATGCAGTTCCGGCACCAGCCGCACCACGTTTTGCGGTGCATCGCACGTGGAGGCCTTTCGACGCGTTCAGTGAATGCAAACATCGTGCCCGCTGTCTTCGGTGCTGTGGAAGAAGTTACGCGACGGAAGAAACATCAAAACCCAAGCGTTTAGAGCTCCAGGCCGGGCCGCCGGGTCACTCTGGACCAGAGGCGACGTGTGTGCGCACGCTTTGAGGAAGCCTCCGCGCTTCGCCGCGCCAGACCTCGCTGATCGCGACCGGACCCCGAGTCCGAAAGGCTCCTGCGCAGCCAGGAACGGCACCGAGGTAGGAGCTCCACGTTCTGCGCTACCATGCAGTGCTCTACACAGTGCTTGGAGCTCTCGGTGTCGTTCGTGCTTCCGCCGAAGCCTTTGGAACCCCTTCGGACGCGCAAGTCGTACTTCGCAAGGCTTGGACGGGGGCCGCCCTCACCGACCAGCTCCACTATATTCCGCTTACTTATGATGGCAATAAAAGCTCGCGTTTGTTCTCGGGAAAAAATTGCGGGCGACCATACGGGACCGCTCTCCACGCCGCCAACGAGGTTGGCCGCCGACATGTTCTCAGCTGTTCACTCGCTCCCGCAGCGAGCGCCTTCCCACAATCCTCCCCGTTCCAAAATGCGATGCGACCTCCGTTTACATGGGCTGAATGAATGCGCACTCATCTCGATCCCCCCTCTGTCTAGAGACTTGAATGCGATGCGTTTTCTTTGCGCATTATGCCGTTTACATGACCGCATTGAATGCGACAACTGGATTCGATGCGACTAAGTCGCATTCATGTAAACGTGGCTAGGGAGTTGGAAACTGCTTTCATTTTTTTTTTTTTTTTTGCATTCAGTACGAATTTTTACCTTTATTTACATGGCCTTTATTGTTGCATATGTGTTATGTATGTCTCAGTTCTGTAAAAGTTTTTATCATGTTGTATTATTTTGTCAGATCGAAGGCATTTCCATGTTATTTTTTGTGTGGACTGTAAGGGACCGGTGCCACGTCAGGTTTTCTTAGCCCTTTGCACCGGCCCTCCTTCGGGCTCTGCCCGAAGGAAAACAAATAAAAAAGACTGAGCAGTTGAAAAGTGAAATGACTGTTCACGCATGCGCAGTAGGGTCCCGTCTGACTGCCAATTGGCATGGAAGCTGTGCTTGAAGTTAGCGAGATAATAAATATCGCTGCATACTTTCCGCACAGGCATCGCACATAGACCACAAACATAAAATATAATACTACGTCATCAATAATATTCGAGACATATTGAGAATGAACAATTATTTTGTCATTTAGTAAAATCGACTGTTACTTAAAAAGACAACATCGAGAACAAAATGTAATATTGTTTTAAAACTGAGAGCATTATCTCCCCTTTGCAAAGAGAAAGTAACTAAGGGAATGAATTATTGTATTATTGTGCCATTTTCAATGCATACACAAACATTAACAAATATCCTGATGCAGTTCTCAGAATATTTTATCTTTTATCGCTCACGTGGGGTGCTCAATTTTTTTTTACAAATATTTACTATACGCGATCTTGTAAAATATAAAATATCGAAGTTCGAAAGCTTCATAATACTGTTTATTTGAAACACATGCGTCATTGGTAAAATCACATATCTAAAAACAGCATTTCTCGATAAAACCACAACACTATAATAATCGTGCTATACTACAAAAAATAAAACCACTTCGTTGTAATCTTAGAAGAGTAGTGCATGTACTAAACACAGCACCTATGACAAATGTTACAGCGCCGCGCATTCTAGACTCATGCGCTAGCGTAAGACTACTTTGAAGTCTGGTCCTGCGTAATGAGACGTCATGTACTCACTCACAAAACGACTTTTTATACAATCTCTACTATTGCTAGAAAGAACATGTTTAAGTTAACACCATGGCCTTTGTTTTTGACGTAATCAAGCACGACGTCATCGAGCCAATATTCGTGAAGCTCAAGATTAAAATTGAAATGTTAAAATGTTGCGGACGACGTCGACCTATATCTTTCTCCGCCTGATGGCGAATCTCCAATAAAGTAAGCTGCAAACTCGATCTTCAGAACTTCCATGCGATAAATAAATGGGAGCGTGCCAATAAAAACTTTAGTCAAATGGCGCGCTGTCACCGCTTACTTTCAGAGCACGGAAGAACACATATTATGGTCAGTCCTTGCACTGCCGAAGCAATATGTGGCTCAGCCCTGCTCAGTTCAAACCCGTATTCACGCACCAGTAGTAGGCCGGTGCGAATATTGCGTTCGCAGCCACCAGCCCAGCGTTGGAACTTGACCTTTAGGTGTTGACCCCACCAGCCGAGCGTGCCAACGGAGCTTATCCGACCACTGGGTCTTGAGCGGGACGTGCCTGCACGGTTATTCTTTTCCAACTCTTTTTTTTGTGTCACGCTTTTTCTTCTGCATCAGACGGGGGTAATCCGGGCCTCGAGGTGAGACCTGTGCAGAGCAGTCAGGTCCTGGACCACGGCCCCCGTGCTGGGACGGTCCTGCGGGAAGGTGCTCCAGCACCGCGTCACCAGGGCTTCCAGTTCCGGAGACTTGGATTGGCCGAACTGCGGACGTGCCTGCTGCCGCACCACCTGCGATGCGATGCCGCGTGCCGCAGCCCGAATGGCGCAGTCACACTGGCTGCTGAGCAGCGTTTGCGAAACGGTTGTGGATGCGGTTCGCGAGCGACCCCGTTCAGACACACCGAGACGCGGTTGGCGCTTTCTCAGCGATCACGCGTGATCGTTTGAGACTTACGTTTGGCAACCTTGTTTTACAATCCAAAATCCAATTGAATCCACGATGCGAAACTATAATTTAGCTATCTTGGTACTGAAGGTTTAGCATTAGGATGTTCGCACGCATCACGAGTTCAGGGAGCGGAAAAAAGATATGGACCCGCTAAAGCCGCCTGCGATTCACTCGACTTCGCACAGAAGCAGGGCCCAGCTCGGCGCGCCTTGGTGACTCGGAAGAGGATGCCCCCGACCCTTTCTTGAAAGTGGACCCTTCCCACATGAATAGCTGACCTTTTCCCCCCGCGTTCTTCGTTCTTATTTTCGGAGAAGTGAGCGTCACTGGTGGACCGTTGGGCGGGGAATGTGTTCGGTGCAAGCCGGTCGTGGCTTCGTTGGTGGCGGACACTCCTGTTATTTTTAGGGTATATCAACGACATAACTAATGTACCGCTTTCTGGAGATATAATTCTTTACGCTGATGACACTAATATATTTTTTTCTGGGAAAAACCTACAAGAGATTGAGCACTATACCAATACGTGGCTCAGAAATGTATCATTATGGCTCATAGCAAATAAGCTAGAATTGAATACTAAAAAAACTATTATTTTTAGACCACGCAATAAATGTGTCGAGCAAGAAATCGTCATACAATATCACGGCGAAATTATTGAACGGGTTGTTTCGCACAAATTCCTTGGCGTTTTGTTTCACGAAAACTTAAGCTGGTCTTTTCATGTAGACAAACTAAGAACCGAGATTTCGCGCTCCATTGGTCTTATCTGTAGAGTTAGACATTTATTGCCACGTCGAATAAAGAAACAGTTATACTACGCATTGGTTCATTCTCGTTTTAACTACTGCCTACTTGTATGGGGAACAACAACAAAAACAAATATAGACAGCCTATACACACTGCAAAAACAAGTCTTGCGTTTAATAGAAAATGCACCGTACAGGAGTCATACTGCTCCGCTTTTCAGAAAGCACCAGTTATTAACATTGCAAAATGTTATAAAAAAGAAATTATCTTTAATCATCTATAGTCAAATAAAGTCTGAGCCAACAGCCTTCTTTCAACAGTACCTTTGGAGAGAACATACTTACAATCTTAGATCCACAAACTACACAAGAGAAAAAGTACGCACAAACTACGGCAACCAAAAACTATCTAACCAAATACCCATCCTTCTTAATGACCATCCTGATCTAATGGCTATAATCGAAGACAATGCATCAATTCAGGCTTTAAAAAGAAACATGAATATGTACTTTCTGTCATATCAAGAGTAACTGCGTTCGCAGGATTTTTTTTTTTTTTTTAGAGTGTTATGATATGTGCTGTGTCATGTTTTATGCTTTTTTTTTAAAGCAAGTTATTTGTTATTTTCTTGAATTTATGCAGTGCTATCCCGTGTGCACTCTTATGCTTATGGTTTTCATATGGTTGTTTACGTTTCACAAGTTTCCATTTTTCTGCCTTCGTGTGTGCCACGCTGAGTGATGTGCCGGGGGGGGGGGGGAGGGGAGGGGAGGGGAGGGGAGGGGGTCGACGCCTCGTCAGGCATTTAGTTGCCTTTTGCGACGGCCTCCTAGACAACTATCTCATGTATGTTGTCTGAATAAAAAACATTGAATTGAATTGAATTGAATAGTTTCTTACAAGTTGATCGAGTCTGCTGTTCGTTTGACATTAAGCTAAAATAAACGCCGTTTGGATTACCTGTGCGTCCTCTGGTGCGCGTACACTATATTTCTTAGTTCAGTTCCCTTTTTTTTTCTGTTACGTTACCGCTCGATCTAGCGCTGGTACGCTGCATGCCAGCTCCGCGATAGTGTGTTGGCTACGCATTAGGCTCATGACGTCTCAATCGACATTCCTGTCGGACATGCACGGTACGAAAGCTTTCAGTAGTCTGCGGGACTGCCTTAGTGCGTACGGAAGTGGTCATTGTCATATCAGTCGATCGGCGCAGGGTTCTGATGTTCTACGGGAAAAGGGCGTGTCACAAAAAAAGAGTTGGGAAAGAATAACCGTGCAGGCACGTCCCGCTCAAGACCCAGTGGTCGGATAAGCTCCGTTGGCACGCTCGGCTGGTGGGGTCAACACCTAAAGGTCAAGTTCCAACGCTGGGCTGGTGGCTGCGAACACAATATTCGCACCGGCCTACTACTGGCGCGTGAATACGGGTTTGAACTGAACAGCGACGAGTTTTGGCACGCCGAATAATAAACAAGCTAGCTTACCCGAGCCAAACCACCCGAGCGAAACCCTTTAAAAATTACGAGTCAATTAGTTTCGCGGTGGATTCAAGTGACGAAAGTGAACATCCCGTTTCTCCGTTGATTTGTCTGCTGCAACGCTATACTTCATTTCACCTTACGTCCGAGCGCGGCCGATGCTATGAGTCGAAAGGCCAATTGAACAGAGCAAAAAGCGCAACGTCATGGCGTTCTCTCGGCGCTTGATAGGACTAGCCGGCGGACGAGCACGCACAGAGAGACGGCGTATACCGGCTGGTCCTATCAACTGCAGAGAACACGCCATGACGTTGTGCCTTTTTCCCTGCCTGATTGGCCCTTCGGCTCATAACATCGGCCACGCTCGGACCGAAGCTGAAACGAAGTATAGGACTACAGCGACAGGACGCCTCACCAGCGACAGATGCCATCTTGTTTCGAAAGCCACCGACGTCACGTCAGCGTCGCGTTGCCATTGCTTACCGCTTCGCGGTTTGTGGAACCGGTTGGGATAAATGGGTCCTGAAGCGGTTGGAAAACCGCGCCCTAATGGCTCGTTCACACTTTCGAAATACGCACTCGCCGCCGACTGGATTCGCTCGCCGAAAAAAGATCGGGCGGTTCACATTTGTTGCCGCCTGCGGAGTGCGCGGCGCAAGCGTCTCGCAGTTTCCCGAGCAGACGAAAGCTGACGAGAGCTACCGAACCTCCTCCTTGCCCGCGCGCGTCTCGTCGCCAGCTCGTCAGTGGGAATCTGACGTCAGCAAGCGCCACTTCCCCCATGCGTTCTGATTGGCTTGCGGCGAGAGAAAACTTTTAGAGCGCAACTCTTAGGCGCCCGTTTCCCGCCTGAGCGGCGTCGCCGTCGCCGTCGCCGTCGGCGTAACCGCGCGGTGCATGATGGGTAAATTTCCCCGCTGTATTTAGCGGAAAATTTTCCCCGCTAAATCTAGCGGAACATTTTCCCCGCTAAATCTAGCGGAACATTTTCCCCGCTAAATTTAGCGGAAAATTTTCCCCGCTAAATATAGCGGAAAATTTTCCCCGCTAAATTTAGCGGAAAATTTTCCCTGCTAAATTTAGCGAAAAAATTTCCCGCTAAATCTAGCGGAAAATTTTCCCCGTTAAATTTAGCGGAAAATTTTCTCCGCCCCCCCCCCTCGAGGTCACGTGACCCCCAGGCCACGTGACCTCTCCCCCCCCCCCACCCGAGGTCACGTGCCCCCCCCCCCCCTGCCTTCCCCTCCTCAAAGCTGCGCTCTAATTCGGCGTTACCGGGGCTATGTTCCATATCTTACCCGAGTAACCTGCCTCCTACGTCAGAGAGTAATACCACGTGACATTGTGAGTAAACGATCCGCGACTCGATTTTGGAACAGCCGGGATAATAACCTGGATACTACGCGGATTGGCTTCGTCTTGGGCTACGGCAAAAAGAAAACACAGCAGCGATGGCAGAAAATAGCAGACGATCCTTTTGATCATGAAGAAAGCACTCGACGACACGATAATATTAATGACGACGCGTTTTTTTTTTTTTTTTTTTTTTTTTTTTTTTGGGGGGGGGGGTGGATCCACCAGCTCCTTTTACTCACCTTCCTTTTGAGCTGTATACTGAGATAAAAATTACTTACTCCTTACAGTTAGATATTAAAAAATGTGTTTTTATTAATCAGCGCGATCGCCCTAAATGCATATATTCCACGCATTGTAATTTGCACCGATGATGTTTTGCAGAAATTGATTCCACACGGTGTAGTGGCTTGAGGGTGCTTTCTCAAGAATGATATGAAACTGTCGTTCGCTTTGTCGCGAATATGATTACAATAAAATCATCAAAGCCTTCACAGCTTTACAAGCGTTATCCTCTCATTACACACACTTGGGGCAACAAAAATACTACCTTATCATTTACTGCGTTCAAATATTTTCAGCCTTGAACGTGAGAATACGGCATTCCCTCCAACGCCGAGGACGAGAATTCGGAGAAGCTCCCGTTTACGCTCGCACACTCATAATAACATGTATAATACCTTCCCGGGGAAGGTGCACGGTCAGGATGTAATGCAGTCAATTCGTGCGTTGAAAACAGCAAATGGCAATAACCACACATGCTGCACCTCATTCTTTGTCATTTCGAACGTCCGCCATCAAAACCAACGGCGCAAGCGAGCTTTGACGGCTGTCGGCGCAGAAAGCAGACGACGAGCAGATCACGTGACATATTTACTCGATTTGATCCGACGTTACCCCCCGATCAAGGAGGGTAGCGTGAGTAATTACTCCGGAGTAAACAACCCGCTTCTGGAACGCGAGTTCTGACGTCATCGAGTAAGCTCGAGTAAGTTTTGGAACGCCACGGTACGAAAACTTTACTCCGGAGTCGGATCGAGTAAATTTTGGAACACAGCCCGGGAGTTGCAAACGGCTTTCATTTTTTTTTTTCCGGCGTTCAAAATTGGTCCCAGAGCGATATTGCTCTCCGCCGGAAATTCTGCCTGCTTTCGTCGCCGGGCGTCAGAATTCTCGCGGATCCGGCCGCCGGTTCGCAAGTGTGAACGAGGCATAACCGCTCGATCCCAGCCGTTTTGTGGTTGAGAACACGCGGATCTGAAACCGCGAAGCGGATCTGTGTATTCTCAACCGCAAAGCGACTTGGATCGAGTGTTTAGGGCGCGTTTTTGCCAACCGCTTCACGACCGATTTGCCCCAAGCGCTTTCGCGAACAGCGAAGCGGAAACCAATCGTAGCGCGACGTTGACGTGACGTCGGTAGCTTTCGAAACAAGATGGCATCTGTTGCTGATGAGGCGTGCAAGGCCTCCACGGCCTTCCAGGAGCTGTAGTCCTAGCGTTGCAGCAGAATAATCAACGTCGAAACGGGCTGTAGCTTGCGTTACCTAGCCTAGAAATTATAAAAACAAAAGTAGTATTTTTTTCCTTCGTCAATTTGCTTACCTTCTGCAATTACTCAACTATCACCAGGTCAAGTGGGATATCACTAGGTTGACCTTTAGGGGATCGGGAAAAAAAACTAAATACATAACCCCCCTCTTCCCCCCGGCCTGGGAGTCGCCATGTTTTCTCTGGTCAAAACTATTGGGCGTTACCGCGGCACCTGCATGGTCCACTGGGAGACAGGGTGGAGACTTTGGGCCAGAGCCACGCGGGAGGGAGTCACAATTTTCCTCAGTCCCTGTTCTCAGCGGTGTCAGTTTGGTGCACGTCATTCAATCTTCCCTAGATGATTTTCACCAGTCTCCTAGTCTCCTCGTTCTTAATTAAATGCACTTATTATGTATGGAAACCCCAGCGTACCTTCCAAATCCGTCGCTGTCTCCGGGAGGGTAGAAGCAAGCCCTGTGCACCTCAGCATCACATGTTCTATTGTCTCGTCTTCGTCTTGGCATACGGCACACCACGTATTCATTTCCTTATACTTTGTCCTATAAATCTTAGTCCTCAATACTCCTGTTCTAACCTCGAATAACAACGAGCTCCCCCGTGAATTATCATACCAATGCTCCTTCCGTATTTTCTGTTTTCATCCCCTGTACATAGTTCAAGCTGATTTTTCCTGCAGTCTTCCCTCCCAAATATTTCTTTCGGCTTCTTTTACTTTATTTTTCACAGAAGTAGACTCCTCTGCCCTAGAACTTGACTGTTGGTCTTTGAGTTTCAGCTTTCTGGTTTAGTTTGTCCACTTAGTGTCCGGACTTTTATCTATTGAAGTTTATATACCTTTCTCGCCCATCATGCATCCTCAATTGTGTTTAGACTTTGTTAAATTTTTAACTTACTGATTACCTCTCTAGCCTCTAAAGATGTCCAGCCCATGTCGCCCTACACTCCTTCATTTGTTGTACTATTTTTTTTTTATTTACAAGAAAAAAAAAAAAACCTGCATTGCCATGAGGCATTATTGCAGGGGGTGGGTTACATATGAACATTTTTTAGAACACAAGTACTACACACATACTCAAAAAGCACCTTTCTTAGAGCAAATATAAAATGAAATAGAACATACTGTCTATAAAAACATTACACAATTAAAGAATTAAAAACCAAATTTGCCGCAAGCACATCTTTCGACAACCCATTCCATTCTTCGATAATTTTCGAAAAGGAAGAAAAAGCAAAGGTATCGATGCGGCAGGAGTACGGTTTGATTTTTTTTGGGGTGGTCTGCTCTTTCGGACACATAAAACGGTTCGTATAAAAAAGTATATCTGTTAGTTAATAATTTATTGTTGTAAATATCGTCCAAAAATGTCAACCTAAACAACTTCCTACGCTCACCGGGTTTCTCCCAACGTAGGGCATATTTCATGTTAGCGACACTCGCTCCAAAGTGGTAATAGTTTAATACAAATATAGCACATTGATTTTGTACCTTTTCAAGTTTTTCTAATAAATAATTTTGGTGTGGCGTATGCCATACATGGAAGGATATGTGTAAGGTATAAAGTTTCTCTACTTTGCCTCGAGGCCTGACGAAACTTTCTCTGTACAAAATTAAGCATGCGTATAGCCTTTAGGGCTATCATTTCAACGTGTCCCGTCCACGTTAAACTACTAGACAACTTAACACCTAGGTATTTTACATTTGAGCTAGGTTTAATCATTTCATTATTTATCATGTAGACGGAAGAAAACATTTCCACAATGACACCTAATTTAGTATTCAGCGTGCCTCCTGAGCAGGTCGCCTTGCCATCCTCCCAAATTAAATCGGGAATGTTAATATCTCCTCCCAGAAGGACATGCTCTTTTGAGGCCGCAAGGATCAAATCAGCTAGTTCATCTAAGCCGTCAATTCTCGTTTAGGGGACGGCAGTACACACCAACCGAGAAATGCTGACCGTCTAAACACATCTGGCACCACGCTGTTTTTATATTTACGTTGAAAAGTAGTGAAAGCGCACAATAAAGACGAATACGAAGACGGAGAGGCAAACAGGACGAGTGCTGTCCTGTTTGCCTCTCCGTCTTCGTATTCGTCGTTATTGAGCGCTTTCACTACTTTACAACATGCATAACCGACTCGCCTGCATCGCTACGTTAGTTCTGTATTTACATCTGGTATTGGCAACGGTGTAATCGGAACACCTTTGTCTACAAGGACCAACATGCCTCTGCCGTGCTAAATTCTCTCCTTTATTTAAACAGCATAATTATTTGGGAATAATTTCTTTGATCCTATGGTGTCATCAAACCAGGATTCTATTCCCAAGACAATCGTAGGTCTGACTGTTTCGAGTAAACCCATGAATTCGTCCACCTCATTTTTAATACTGCGGCAATTTATAACCATGACTGTGCCCACGTCTGTCTTCCTCGTGGTCAAAACGTTTTTGTTTGCCCCTTGTATGCAACGAGGGCTGGAATTTCCAAGGTATGCTGAATGGTTTGCGCCGTTATACTTTAAGTTTAAGCATCATTGGGCGGGTGGCTTCTCTGATGTCAATGTAATATCGCTAAGTTCTCTAGAATGGATTTCGTCGACCTCGCGCACATTTTCAGATTCATGATCAAACACGAAACACCTATCGTTGACGTTCACTCGGTCCATTCGCAACCTGAATCTACAGTTTAGCGTTTTATCAAATCCAACTAGTTTCCTTCTTGCCAGCTGAACTGGCCTAGAAAAATGGCCACTAACACCGAAGTCACTATCGTTCAGCCTGTATCCGGAAGATAGGACCGACTCTTTGTGCTTAAAAAAGCAAAACTTAACTAAAATATGCCTTTTCCTAGTTCTGTCGTACGTTCCAATGCGATGTGCCCTATAAATATTGTTCGGATTTATCTTTATACCCATTGTTTTCGTCACAAAAATTGATAATGCGAGATTTCGATTCAACCCACGTTTCCTTATCGTTATCTTCCAGTCCGAAAAATACCAGATTTGATCTACGTGAGCGAGTTTGTGCATCATTGCAGCGCGATTTTAGGACAGCGAGTTTAGCGTGCGCAGTTTTCAATTTCGAATCGTTTTTTGTGCAACCTGTATACCAGGCTGAGAGGCTTTAAGTTCTCTTTCAAGCGTGCATACTCGTTCTGTCAACTCTGATACCTTATTGTCTGTATCAGTGCGCGTTTCTAGAAGGTCCTTCATGTTTTGGGCCAACTCATTGTACCCAGTCTGCAACTGGGTTGTACCCCCAGTTCCAGTCTGCCCACGCTCCTTTGCCGGGTCTCTAAGCTCGACTGGACCTCAGTTTTCGTGCATTATGCCGCATTGCCAAAAGACAAACCCCGGCACCATGACTCCTTTCCTATTAACCTAACAACCTCATATCTATTGTAATTCTATAGTGTCCTATGCTTCATAATTGCTGTACTTTTTAGTATATTTTATTACAGTTATAAGAATTGTCTCCCTGATTCAGCCATACTCGAAGGTATTTATACTCCTCTACGCGTTTTATTAAAACGTCTTGAATTTTCAACGGATCCCCCTTCTCATCGTTATAAACCATTATCTCCGACTTGTCGCTACTGAATTTCAGACCAAGAGTCTCCTTCCTCTCCACAGATTTTAATGCTCCCGTAACATATACCGGCTATCTGCTAACAGTATAATGACGTCTGAGTAGATATTTTTTGTATAACTGGGTTTACTTTTCCCCCTCTTTCTATACGATATATCAAAACCTAAATTCCACTCTTCTATTTTTTTTTTCATTATACTCAGGTACAGCATAAAAATTAGAGGTGATAGGGGACAACCCTGCCTAAGTCCTTTTTTTATTTCTGCCGGTTTTGTTATTTCTGCTTCTCATTTTATAACAACCTTATTTGCATATACCTGTTCTAAAAGCCTTATCAAATGTACACTAAAGCATACTCTCTCAGCTGTAGCCCGAGTTTTTACTGATTCACATTGACGTGGGCAACTGTAATGTCTAGCAACGATAGCCATAACGGTTTTTTACTCATTTGTGCTATCTCTATTCATTGAGTGATGATGAACAAGTTACCTTATCTTCCATATCTTTGGAACCCGTTCTGTATATCACCTAAAATGTTTTTTGCCCATTCTTCCATTCTTATTTTACTACCTGCTTCGCTGTACTGTACAAGACCAAAGTTACTGTTATTGGGTGGCATGATGTTTTGCTATCCTTATTTCTCTTGTCTTTATACAGTAACCTCATTATGCTTAGTTTCCATTCATTGAATACCTATTCATTGAATACCTCCAATCATTGAATACCTTATTATTTTATCAGTTGCCTGTCTTAACTTTAATTTGATTTTTGTTTCTAGATTCTTGACTAGTCTCATTCCTATGCTATATGCGCCTGTTGCCGTTCCATCAGGTACTTTACTTTCTGCTCCGTACCATTCCCCCCAAGGTCGTCTCAGTTGTCTCATGATTGTTCTAGTCTTGCGCCGTGTTGCTGATTGTGTTTTGTCCAATCTCGTTCGGTTCTAGTTCTGTATTTTGAATTGTAAAACAAGGTTGCCAAACGCAAGTCTCAAGAGATCACGCGTGATTGCCGAGAAACCACCAACCGCGTGTCGGTGTGTCTGAACGTGGTTGCTCGCTAACCACATCCGCAACCGCTTCGCAAACGCAGCTCAACCACCAGTCCCACTAGAGCGACAAACAGAAACAAAACGGCAGCGAGAAGCTTCAAACCAGAGTCTTTCGCGATTTGACAGGCCTTGCAGAATAAAGGAGGATATGCACAAACACGAGCATTATGCACGGGAGGGTATCTTTGGCAGGCTTGCAATTACTCGTGCTTACTTCGGGAGCACCTAACGAATAAACGCCTGCTAGAGGTACCATCGCTAGCATGCTGCATGTGTATGAGGTTTATCGCTGTCGTCTGTTTCTGTTTGTCGCTCTGATGGAACTCGGGCATAAGAGAGCCGCTTCCGCGGTTGAAAGCGTTTTACAAAAGCGGACGTGTTGTTAACCACTTTGTATTTATCTGAAAAACACTCCTGCGTCACCAACTGAGAACTCCCGCCTCACCTTTCGGGCGCGTGTACGAGCAAAGACGGATCTCTTGTTTAGGACCTACACGTGTATGGCAGTAGCTAGCGTAGTCTACAATTGGGTAAGATGTCATCGCAGTGGTTGAGAAAACACCGGGGTGTATGCTTACGTTGGAATAGAATAAGGAGCAGGTCAGAGGTTTGGCTCGCATTTACCTCAGTCAAAATTATACGGGATTGTGTTTATTATTCTGACGTACTCCTTTTGAAGCAGTTTTCTCACCCCGTGTAATTTCGGGATTTCAACTGAAATCAACTGTTTCACCCCGGAATCTTATGTCGAATGCAAACACACACACTTAGTTCGATTATTGGTCGTTCAACCGTCACGTCTCACCTCACGATGTATACCCGCAATTCAGGACGGACCTCGGTTCATATCTTTATTACACTTTGTCAATGATCTCAGCGCTGTAGTATGCTTTATGCAACAGCACTCCTTGCAGAACAAAATCTAGTCTCCTTTACTTCCGCTAAATGGAAAGCGGTAAATATGGCGACTTTCTATCGACTCGTTTTCCTCACAGTGGAATAATTCAAGCTGCTTTAAAATGTGCGGAATGGTCTTAAACGGAACCCCCTAATTTGCGATTGTGTCCGTCTCTACGTCCTTGCTTTTTTTTTTTTTCCCCGCTAGATATAAAGGGGAAATTGACCTCACGGGAGGAAAGGGTTTGACGTGACACGATTTATAACCGTCGTCAACTTTCCCGCTCAATATAGTGGGAAAAGTGATGTCGCGTCATGTGACCACCGCACGTGACGTCAGCGTGTCACGTGACACCACACAACGGAACAATGACATCCATTCCCCCGCCAACTTCAGAGGGGGAAATTGATGTCACGTGAAGTGGCCGCCTTGTGACCTCGGGTCACGTGGCGTCATGGTATCACCTGGCACCGTGACTTGAAACTGTTGGCGTCAACGTCCCCGCTGAATTTAGCGGGGAAGTTCACATCAGGTCACCTGACATCGTATGACGTAAGATATGGACTGTTTGACTGTCTACTAATGAAATTTGATCACTGCATGAATACTGGATTTCATAATACAATATAATTGTTTATTTTTTCAGTGTCCCTGAAAATCAGTGAGCTATTAGTATGGCGGCACAAATACACAGGATATCATAACAAAAACTAACATCAGCATTATCTCATCGAGATACGTGTCTTAAATATGGTGCGGCGCATAGTCAAGTTTACGCTAGAAAAAAGTTCATTCACTAAAAACATCCAAAGATGACGAGTCTAGATTGTTGAGTCTGAAGCTGCGAAAATATTTGGTTGAAAGTGAGAAGGAAAAAAACGGTGTCTAGATGATCGAGCAGGCGCATGAAACTTTACAGGGCCTAAAAAGTGGGTGTTGATGTGACCGTTAATTACTGTAGGCAAAAATAAAATATCAGAAGAGATTTAGCTTGGGTGAAGTAAGTAAAAGGAGACTTAAGGATGTCGTCGTAGTCCTCATAGCACCTTTTGCCTAGGTGCTTATCGTAGACAAGAGGAATAAAACGTTTCTGCATATTTTCTATCCGTCACGCATCAGTGGCAGTCAGCGATTTTTATATCACCCTTTTAAACGAAGTATTGCACGCACCAGAAAACAAATATCGGACAACGCACAAAAAACATTGTAAAGTCAAATGATAAGAAATTTAACAGACTCATCATTCGGACTGAAGTGGCATAATCTGGGAAATATGGTAAGAAAAGTAAAGTTTTTAGGGGTAGGATAATATATTGCGTTTATGAGGCATTTATGTCAGTGTTAAGCACTAAGAAGTTTGCGGAACACCACTCGGATATGCATAATATATGATATTATAATACACTGCAGTCGTCCATGTAATGTTATATTCGAGTATATCTCGATGTCGTCAGCAAACAAAAGCCAGTGCGGAATTTGGAGGCACTGTTCAATGTCGTTGATGAATATAAGAAACAGGATGGGCCGATAATAAAACCTGGAGAAGGGGGACAAGCGGGACAAAGGATAAACACAGATCTCCATCACAGCTAGGTGACTGGTGCGCCACCGAAAAAATCCGCCTGGTCCCCTTCTGAAGAGAGAATTATCGTCATTCTTGTCCAGCTCGCTTGCACCTTTGCATTGATTGCACTGCCATCGCTAATACAATTTAAAGTATGCGTTGCTTTTTAATGCTACCCACCGATCTCAAGTTCGTCGGCCCATCCATTCCTGCATTTTCCGCTAAATTTAGCGCAGAAAGGGGCATCAGGTGACGTCACCTGACGTCATGTGTCCTAAACACCTTGGGGAAATTGACGGCACGTGACCTATACGTCAACTCAGTTTCCCGCTACATTTAGCAGAAAATTTCACGTATTGTGACCGAAATATAATTTTAGTTTCCGCTCTAAATTTAGCTGAAAATCAGCGTCACGTGACACACCGATTCCTTCACCAACCCCATCCCCAATTCCCTATACAACATTTCCTGCATTAAAGTACTTTGAAGACCAATGTCGCTGCCAATTTTTTCGTAAACAATACCGGCACACATGCCCCTCGGGTATTATGAAATGTATGCTGCTCAATCATTTTTGTTAAGATTGTTATTTACTAGACTAAATATTACTGATATCACTTCACCCTACCTGTTGCAATTCATAAAAAAACAAAATTAGGCACGTCTTTTGTTGTTTTTTTTAGTAACGAAAAAACGAGCGGCACGTTACCGAAGACATTGACCTTAAAAAGGAAAGCAAAGTATTTTTAGTAAATTTTAAAAATAAAGTGGCTAACTTGAGCAAAGTAACGTTGACAGCATACACTGTGACCCAGCGCAGTTCGCAGATGTCGAGGAAAAAAACTATTACGTGTCTTCTTTATATTGTCACGTTAATTTGGTAGGACGAAGACATTCGACTTCACGTTTGTGTCTTGTATTTCCAAGATCACATGCTCAACAAAAACCACTGGCAGCGCTCGGGCGACCACAGCCAAAGCTGAAATTATGAACCGGTTTGAACTGGTTCGCGCTTGGTAGAACCGGCAACCAAACGCGTATTTCCTGTGCCTGCCTATAGGGTCCCTATTTGGAACCAAATACAATCGAAGCTACAAAACCCGAAGCCGAAGCGGAACAGCGACGGATTCGAGAACCTGGCACACACTTCCTTCACGACCGCCCACTGACGTAGGGCCCTCTCACAAAAGGAATCACAGAACCACGTTTCCGACTCTCTCGAGTAAGGGCTAAAGGTATCTCGAAGGACGCTGCGAGTTATAATAAAATAGCGCGTTCTGAAGTGTCCGATTCGTGGTAGTGATATAAATATAACTAATTGACACACCCCTTTGAACCCCGTCAAGCAACATTGGCGGTCACCATTGTTTGGACATGAAACGCGTGATTGGATCCGAGTTCTCTCCGAACGCTGACGCAGCCTTCGTGTTCAATACATGCTCAGGGTACGTGACCAAACAATGGCAGTCTCGGATAATTGGCGCAGCAGCTACGAGTTGGCGCTAACTTTTAAGAAGGGTCTACTGCCTGTCCACAGAACAGACGGGTGCCGCGTTTTAGTTGATGGTTTCTTCGCAAATAGAGTAATAAAATCTTTCTCGGTTTACCTGAAAGATGACGGCGTGCTGATGCAAGCCGTCGAAGGGCCGCACACCCGACTGCATCTGCCAGAGCACCACGCCCAGGGAGTAGACGTCGGAGGGGAAGTCTGGCCGCTGGCCGCACAGCACCTCGGGAGCCATGTACTGCACCGTGCCGCACACCTGGCAGGGAAAGAGCGAGTGGCCCGTGTCGGATACGAAACAGAATGTTGAGGGGGAGTTACCCTAGAGTCACTGACAGCTTAAAGGGACACTGAAGTGAAGAAAAAAGATTAAAGGGATTAATCATGTTTTGTACATTTTTCTACTAAAAATATTTTTTTCTTAGCAATATTTACGCCGTTAGATGCAGTTTAGCTGGGGTAGCCCCGCTCTAGGCCCCACCCAGTGCTTACAAAACTAAGCACCTTTTCTCGCTTCTCATTAGTTGGAGATGATTGACGTGTGAAATGTTCGTTGTAAAATTATTTCTCCGTGCTGTAATCGTATTTATATGGACAATATATTTTATGTCTAAAAAACAAATAATCTGGATAGAGTCAATATTGTTTTCAAAAATACTCCGATATTGCCTTTCCGCTTCGGCTTCAAACAATAACATGGCTGTTTTTGCGGCGTCTACGCTCGTTGAGCTTGTTTATTTCTGTGAGTGCGAGTCATTCTGCGTTCACCGAGGTTTTCAGAGGAAGATCCCCTCGGCCGACCTGGTTGGCAGCAAGCAACGGACGCAAGTATGCGCCTTTGGAAGCGCTGTGCGGGTACTTGGGTTAGCAGCGGGACTGGACTAAGTCTAGCGTCCCACGCCTTGGGAAGCGCTGTGCGGGTGGGTGATTGGGTTTGTAGTGGGGACTGGGCTAAGCCTAGCGTCCCTCGTGAACTATGGTGCTTGATCTGGCTTGATTTGTTTCTTTGCACCTGTTGGCGCTGAATAAAGAAGTTGGTTCCCGTAAAAGCGGCCTCCTCTGCTCTCCGAATTGTGAAACCGTTGTGTCTGAAACCATAGTTTAATACTGAGAAGATACCTACACAGTTGAGAATTTGCGAGCCATTTGGCCGGAGGCAATCGGGCTTTAGTTTGCCTATGTTCCCGTCATTTTGCTTTGAGAAGCAAGTAGTTCTCAAGTTTTGCAGTGCACCTGGCGTATCAAAGCGGATATTTTAAGTCGCTTTTTAATTGTGGGTCACGACGCTCACCCAGCTTACTCGCGGATGAGACGTGAGAAAAATAACACGAGCAGTAAATTTGGAAAGGCAAGATGTTTATGTTGTTGATTTTTTCTTCTTCTCGGCCACTTATAACCGCACATCGAAACAGGCTGACAGACGCGTGTATTAGATCATGGCTCGTGCATGATGGACCACTAAAGCGCCGTTTTCATGGTCGTGTCTTCTCAGCGTTGCAGAAGTTTTTAAACGGGGGCTGACCAGCAGACGGAGGCGAAAACGGACCCGGACGTGCAGCTTTTAGGTCCGCGTCTCACGGGCACTACAGACGAGGATAGACGGTGGTGACATCAGACGATGCCAGGGGCTACCATGCGTCTGCTTGCACGACTAGCAAGCAGTGTCAGACCCTAGAGTACAGACTTTTACGTAGTTCAACTACTCTACTCAAGTTACTGTAGTTTAACTACTTTTCTGAGTAGTTTAGTAACTTTAAATTACATTTTTATTTCGGTAATTAGTAGTTTACTTTAATTACATTTTCTGAGTAACTTCTACTCAAATTACAAATTACTTTCGAATTTTAGTGGTTGTTTTGCCTTTCAACAAACATTCCAGCAAAAACAAGATAAGATCTTGGAAGATCAGCTGATATTTGCAAAGAGGGGGAAGCATGTGGCGTAGGAAAGGGTAGGGGAAGAAAATGGGTTGGAGAGTCCAAAACCCCCCAAAATTTTCTCGAGCCCCCCCTCTGCAACAACACTGCTACGAAGCGCGGGGAGCGAACAGGCACGACGCAAGAGAGGCCGAGTAACTGCGGGATTAGCGCCGAACACTGGCGTTTTTTTGTGTCCCGAAGCTCAAGGAGACTTGACCTATTCGAAGAAAGGGCAGGTTCCCGCTTCTCCCCAACGTAGAAACTCTCGCCCACTACAGGAGGTGCACACACTGCATCCTCACTCAAAGGATGTAACAAAATGCAGCACCTGCTCTGAAGCTCATCTGGTGCTCCCGTAGTTTGTGCTGTACTCGAAGAATCGCGTGCTAAAGGGCAACGTAAAGGGAACCTTTGTGCGTTGTCTTTCCTCCCAAAATATATAATATGCAGATCTTCAAATATTTGAAGATCGTTCGAGAAACCTTAATAATTCCCCCAACATTTTTACATAAAAAATAAACAAGCAGTGTTCGGAAGTCCTTTATGTACATGGCACTTAAAGTATTACTCTTTAGAGACCTTGTACTTTACTTGAAGTACATTTTCTAAACATGTACAGTGAAACTCGTTTAGAACGAACCCATGTACAGCGAATTATTGTCGATATCGAACTCGGGGAAAATTAAAATAAAAATGCATGTGAAAAGTACCTTTTATAACGAACAACATATTGGCTATATCTAGGGAGCCTTCATGTGCGCTTTGCTAGGGTGATTCCACCCTTTGTAATACCACTCGCCGACAAACCAGCAGCCATTTTGGTTCTCGGCGATAATCTGTGGGGCTTATAACCCTCCCGGAAACAAGCACCTTATCTCACAAGTTCGGAGCAGCGTTGTGGAACCCACGGAGGGAGGATTAGCATCTTCCCCCTCGGGTGGGATTACCGATGGACACAAAGGCCACTTTCCGGCGCACGGGGAAACAATGAGAGGAACAAAATGGCGGTGGAAGAGGGTGTGGGAAAGGGAAACAGGCAGTTGGCATCACCCTATGCGAAGCGCACATGAAGGCACCCTAGCTATATCTAGGGTGTGTACTTTCCGGTGTTTATTTGTGGAAAAAATCGGCGGATGTTTTTCGGTGTTTATTTATTTTTGAAACACCGGTGTATTTCGGTGGAACGTCTCACGAGAGGCTAAAATCGGTGATTATCGGCGGAAAAAAATGCGATTGATCACAGACAGAGAGTTCCAACTTTATTCCCATATTTCATACACTTATTCTCGAGGAAGCATCTATTTCTCACGCTTGGTTATTATAGTAGATGCAAGCCAACTTCGAGAGGCTTGCATCCGTCATGGCAGCACGTTCCTTGCGGTTCACAACCCGCAATTTTGAAAACGCACGCTCCACATTTGCGCTGGACACAGGAAATTCTAAAATGTCCAGCGAGGCTTGGGATAGTAGTGGCCAGTCAGGTAAATGAAGTTTCCAAAATAACACTGGATCAACGGTGCTAGTCACAGCCTACTGGCGGTAACAAAGAAACTCTGATTCTAGGTCACTCAGCTTGCGCTCGTCTCGGAGGACCAGCCGATAGATACTTTCATAAGGCACAAATCCCTCTGGCAGCTCCACTTTTATGCACGAATTAACAATTTGCACGCGGAGCCAGAAAGACGATTCATCCATGAAATCTAAGTCATCAGAGATGTTTCAGGAAACAGTCCTAAACTACTTGCTTTGAATCATCTGATAGTAGGCAGAGAAGGAATCAACAAGCTTAACGTCTCACGTTGAGGAAACCCGCAGACGCGGGGCGGACGCGCCTTCTCAAACACGTCTGCAAATTGTTTTTCAGAACGGTCCTTTTTTATACAGCGAAAAACCCCCACGCCAACAAAACTTTTTTTCCGTTTCCCTAAAAGCCCATGGAAACTAAACAGATAACAATGAACGCATCTCAGTTCTCAAAGGTCAGTAGCCCTGTACGACACGGATGTTGGCAGTGCCTTCCAGGAACCAGAGCATCCTCTGAATACATGGCTTGTACCGACATCACTTGGCCAGACACAATGGGGAAAGGGCACGTGAGAGCGTACCCTCCACTGCGTTAATTTTTCCACAAAAGGGGGCCATGTGAGACACAATGGGGGAAAGGCGTGTGAGAGCTTAGCTTCCACTGCGTTAACTAGACGCTTTTGACCCCCAGAAAGGAGGGCGGACTGACGCCACGTGCAAGTCATGTATAGACACTGGAAGAATGCAGGATCCACGAGATAACACGTTTGACGAACCTCTATGGGGAAAGGGTTTCGCTAGGTCGGTTTTTTTCGACCGGTGTTTTTCGGTTTTAACCAGGGCGAAAATATCCAACCACCGGTGTTTTTCGGTTTTAACCGATTTTGTATTTTCGACACCGACGGATGTTTATCGGTGTTTTTCGGTTAAAACCGGAAAATACACACCCTAGAGTCTATATCGAACTCTTTCCCCCCGGGAAAGCTTCCAAAAACTACGCAAACTATCGCCTTCTAGCCAGTCCCATCCTAAAAAAAAAAAAAAAAAAAACAGTAGGCAAGAAAGAAAATTTCAATAGCTCTAGCCGCGAACAAAATTGAGCGAAGAGAAGCAATTAAAAATAGTGAAAGCTAAAAAAAAACACTGCACGCACGCAAAAAAACAAAAATCGTCCCAAAGCGGTTTCCCACGAAGAGAAGCGATTCAGAAAGGGAGATAAGCTAAACAAACAAACCCTGCACACATGCAAAAAAATAAAACCTTTTAGCATTTTGTTACAATGTGGAAGCGAAGGGATGAGAAAGAAAGAGAAGCTCTCGCCTTACAACGAACGCATCGTGGAGGTTCGCTGTAAATGTTTTTTGCTATATCGAACTACTTGTTATATCGAACTGATCGTAGCGTTTCCGGCTGCTCGTTATAAACGGGTTTGACCGTACTTGTACCTTTCGAGGAAAGCAAAACTCCCAACTTCAATGTGCATTCCCCGAATTTGAAAACAAACAAAAAAAAAAAATAGCGTATCGTCGTATAAAAACGCACTCTTTCAAGACGTCATCTGGTCATTTCTCTGAGTGAGGTAATGGCGGCTATAAGACCGACACAAATAAGTCACTTATAAGGTGATTGTGTTAAATAGTTCGTCCGCGAGAGTAAAACTACTCTGTGGCGACTTGACTTTATACAATATTCGCTGCCATTTCCGTAAAAAACGGATGCACCTCCGATTACCTCCGGAGCAATGCGTACCAGTTAAAAAAACACTGTAAAGGGAGTGAAATGGCATCATGAAAGATTATGTTAAAAGTACTGGTACTTTACTTTGAAATATATTGTATTTTTAGTACGTTACTTCAAGTACATTGCACCCGGTGTACTTACTACTTTGCTTAAAATACATAACCTCTAATTTACTTTGTACTTTACTTCATGTAACTTTTAGATGTACTTTACGCAACACTGTAGACAAGCAAACGCTGTCTAAAAATCAAGCTCGGGCAGTGCTAAACCTCAAAGTAGAAATGACACACTTGCAGTGCATCATTAGTCAAATAAACGAGAAAGTACAAAACAATTAGGCACGCAGAAGCAGAACCAGCTATTAAAGCATTTCTTTGAAAAAACAATCCGATTCATATTTGGCTAGCACAATTTCGCTAACGGATCAAAACCTGTGTACTTTCTTTTTATCATAACAAAAACATATAAAAGTAACTTCAAAGTAACTTCAAAAGTAATTCGCTACTTTTTTACAGTAATTAGTAATTTACTCAATTACTTTCTATTTGAGTAATTTCTACTCTACTCAAATTACTTTTGAGGTCAATACTCAGTAACTTAACTTAATTACTTTTTCTGAGTAACTTGTACATGCCTGGAGTAGAGCAACAGATGTCGCGGAAGGGAGACACTATAGATTTCTTAGTGTTTTCGGCCAAGCTGCCAAGCCAATCAGTAGACATGGGCATGGTCACTATCTGTGGGCAGGGCTTAGAGCGTGCGGTGACCTTCAATTAAATTGCGTTTAGCAACGTAAATATTGCTCTAAACTGTTTTTGTTTTTTTTAATTTACAAAGAAAAATTTTGAGCTCTTAACTTTTTTTCTTACTTTAGTGTCTTTTTTTTTTTTAAGAAACGCAGGTCATGGCCTTATGTTCACGGTTCTTGCTTCGAGATTCGTTCCCCGCAGGTCTTATTGGCTGATCATTGTATGCTCATTTGCTGCTCATTTGCTGCTCATTGGCTTCTCATTGGCTTCTCATTGGCTACTCCTTGGCTACTCATTGGCTACTCCTTGGCTACTCCTTGGCTACTCCTTGGCTACTCACTGGCTACTCATTGGCTGCTCATTGGTTGCTCATTGGCTGCTCATTGGCTGTCATTGGTTGCTCATTGGCTGCGCATTGGCTGCGCATTGGCTGCTCATTGGCTGCGCATTGGTTGCGCATTGGTTGCGCATTGGCTTGCGCATTGGTTGCGCATTGGTTGCGCATTGGTTGCTCATTGGCTTCTCAATTGGTTGCTCATTGGCTTCTCAATGGCTGCTCATTGGCTGCGGAGCAATAAGATGTTCGGAGCTCTCAATGTCCTGCGTTTCTTAAGCTGTCAATAACTATAGAATTAAGCAGGAGTCCTAAAAAAACGTTGTGTATGCTATTCTGGCTTGCTTTTTTTAATCGAGGCTAATGTATGGACAGAGAAACCTCGAAATAAAGCTATTACAGTGATAAAGTTACAGCAGCCAAATAACTTTTCGTTGTAATCAGTAATATAATTTACTACATTATGAAGTGCGTAATTGACAATCAAAGTTGTAAAAAAATCTATTTTTTATCTTTATTTATTTGTTAACAGTAGTCAATTATGCGGGTAAGTACGATCTATATATTTAATAATTAAAAAAGCTCACCTAAAGAGTAGACCTCTGGGCAAGACCTACGCGGCAAAAAACAGGTGGCGTCGCAGAGTACAGTATATAACTATTTCAATAGTGCTGTATGCTTGTAATTAAAACAGAAGATCTAATTGTGTAGTGTATTTAATGCTTTAAAGGAGGATACTCGAAGTGCAATTACAATCAAATAAAATTCTGGGCACTCATCTTCACGATGTCAGTTCTAAGCCAAAAACATAAATCTTGAGCGCAAAAAAAAAAAAACTAAAAACAAATCCGCGGATGGGGTAAAATTCTTAAATTCTTGATTCGGGTGCTTTCATCTCTGTGCCCTAAAAGACGTATGATTGTTTTTTTTTTGTTTTTTTTTTTTTTTAATACTGAAAGCAATAATAAACGTTTCGCGTATTTCAGGTTCCTTTAAAGTGAGCTTGGCTTGTAGCGACGGGAGGACAATTATATAACGTAATCACATTTCAAAATATTTGTACTCTGCTCTCTGTAGCGAAAAAAGCCATATGCACCTATAAGGCCTACATATATATCCCATAATACACCGTGAAAAACGCGCAAGGACAAAACTCTGAAACTATTCTTTATCGGAGGACCTCACAATTTTAAATGGTTCGAGACAAGCTCTCAAATATTATGCAAATATTATTCACGTAAAACACATAAAAATAATAGTTTAAATGCGCCACATCCATCTAATTCAATATTTATTTAAAAGATTCAAATAAAAAAGGATCAAAACGACGTTTTTTTTAATGTTCCACCTGGGAGTACGGTAGAAAAACAAATCCAAGCATAAAGTTCACATGTACGTTTTTTTTGTTTTTTTTTTAATTACACTCTCCGGTAAACGTAACTTTAATGCTGCAGTGGTGGTTCGTTTAAAGGGACACCTCCGTTCCTCCCACAAATTTTCTATGATGTGAGTTGTTCATAATAAAGAGAGAAAAATGAATGTAATTTTCTCAGTTTGTCTCCCAAAATGGTGTCCATATAGAGGGGTATCCATATTAGCGAGGTGCTTATTAACAATCCATGACTGTACTCTAAATACATTATAATTTATGATTATATATTAGCTAGTTGGTTCGTATAAATTTTATTGACATTATTGAGCTAGTTGGTTCATTCTTGACATTAATAAAATAGCATGAACTGAACAAAGACGAAGAGGCACACATACGACAGGACTGGTACTGAGGTCAGAGCGCCAGTCCTGTCATGTGGTGCACATTTATTCTTTTTCAGTTTGCGATATTTTATTAATGTCAAGCAATTCATGTAGTACGTATTTAGTATAATATACACGATCATCCCCCCCCCCCCCCCACAAAAAAAAAAAAAAAAATTTTCTTTATTACAAAAGTAATCTGCACATTTCGAATGCTCATTCTTCCCCGAAATGTTCCGCTAGCGGTTCGAGCCAGAGCCAAAACTTTTTTAACCGTTATATTATCAAAATATTATAAGTAACTTTTTTTTTTTTTACTTTGAAGTGGGAAAATGGCAGCCGATGGATCCCTCGAATACATGGATTTTAATGGCGCCAGTTAGGAAGAACAGGCCCTATGTTTCCTTTGAAACTTTCTGAAAATCACATAACTTTTGAATAATACAACAGTTCGTTCTGAAACTTCACCTTCTAATTTGTTGTTCTTACCGAGACCTGGTTTTCCGGCAAGATACGTAACTGTGGGATTTTGAATTGTCAGAAACGTTTCCATATGTATCGTCATGACAGAATTGAAAAAATCGGTGGTGGCGTGTTGATCGCGGTATCGGGAAATGTACCGTAATTTCATATCAACGTTGTACCTGAATTGGAGCTAGTGTGGGTTGGTCTTAAGCTAAAAAAAAAAAAAAAATAAAGAAATACATTTCAGGCGTGTGTTATTGCCCTCTCCCTAAAAGTGGCATTTTTGTTTCTAAATTTCACGATGCAATCAACACAGCCGTTGTTCGCTTTCCAAATGCTCCAGTCATACTTGTGGACGATTTTAATTATCCTTCCATAGTTTGGTCAGATGTTTATACTCACCTTAGTTGCTTCTCTTCAGAGCGTAGGGAGTTCGTGAACTTGTGTCTCAATTTTAATATCTCACAAATTGTTACCCAACCTACGTGTATTTCTGCTTCGACCTGTTCTGTTTTAGACCTCATCTTAACAACATTGCCTGAGATCATCTCATTGTTTACTCACTTATCAGTTATTAGTGATCAGTCTTTATTGCATTTTCCTTAAATCTACCTATATGCTTTAGGTCGAAAGAAATTAGGCGAATTTTTTATTATGCTTGAGCTGATTTCGATTCTATTAAAATGAATCTGACTTTTTCTAGATTTTTACAGTGATTGTTTTTGAAGAGCGCTCAGTTGAGAATACCCTGTGTTTGTTGAAAGAAAAAGTTGCGTCCCCCATGAAAGCGCACGTGAGACTTCGCAGTATTTCGTCTTTCCCGAATCGCCTTGGCATACCGTGTTTTTAAAAGGTTAGCAAAGAAAAAAAAACTAATCTTTTGCGCTGGAAAGCTGTCAGACAACGAACAGCGAAGGTCAGCGTACCATACTGCAGCTGGTGTACGCAAAATCTTATTTTAATAATACGCTGCCTTTTTTGTTGCTAAATTACCCGCGTCAATTTTGGAAGGCTATTAATCATTTTTTTTCTCTTCCAGTATAACGCTTAGGGATGCTAACGGAGATGAATTATCCAATGAACAGTTTTCTTTTGTTTTAAGTAAAGTGTTTACTAAATATTTCTTGATTCCAGTTAGTTCTTATTGCCCTGTATTTCCCGCCTGTGATTTTTGAACTATGTATCATGTTGTAGTTAGTAAAGGAACTGCTAAAATAATTGATAACCTAAAAATGTATTCTGCAGTAGGTTCTGATAACATCAACACTAGAGTTTTGAAAAACATTAAAATGTATTCTAGCACTGTCTTATCCAATTTATTTTCTCAGTCACTTCAACATGGAGTCCTGTCATTAAATTGGAAGGAGAGGAAGGTGGTTCCACTACAGAAAGTTTGCGGTAAACAAAACCTTTTTAGCTTTCAGCCCATCTCATTAACGAACATACCATAAAAAATTGTTGAACAAGCAATTTACCCTCAACTTGCTAACTTTCTGGATTCAAAGTCTTTTTTTAACACATCACAATATGATTTAAGGAAGTTCTACTCATGGGAAACCTAACTCCTTACCTTTACTCATAATCTCTATATCACACTTGACCAGAGTTCCAGAACTGACTGCAATATTCCGTGATTTCTTAAAAACTTTTGACAAAGCTGCGCACGCCCTTTTTTATTAACTTCATAGCCTTGTCATATACCGATACGTTCTTGCTTCGATTTAAGCCTTTCTGTCTAACCGTCTACAGTCTGTTCACGCCAACGGAACTAATTCTTCATACTCGCCTGTCAACTCCGGTGTCCCACAAGGTTCAGTACTCGGTTCATTACTATTCCTTAGCTATATTAATGATCTCCCCACCCGTGTGTCCCCTTCTATGAGCCTTTTTGCTGACGACTGTTTTATTTACAAAGAAATCCTAAATGACTCTGACATCGCTGCTTTTCGGTCCGATATTAACAATGTTACGCATGGTGCAACGACTGGATTATGGAACTTATTTTTTCTATATGTGAATCGATGAGTGTTTCTCGTCAAATTAACATTTTCCCTTTCTACTTCATCAATAAATCTACCCTCCTTCCTGTGTCCTCCTATAAGTACCTTAGTGTTCACATTTTAAATTATCTGCCCTGGAATATTCATGTCGACAATGTCACAAAAACGCGAATCAATTATTTGGTTACATCAAAATAATTTGTATTGACCCTGTTTCATTAAAACTTGTTTATAAAACGTTAATTTGTCCTTAACTTGAATATGCCGCCTCAATCTCCCGTAGAATTCCTCCAAAATCGCTCCACCCGTTTTATACTTTCTGACTATCGCCGCACAGCTAGCACTACTTTAATGAAAGCATTCCTATCCTTGCCTATTCTTTCTCTTCGTCGAAAAATATTCAGTCTATGTTTGTTCCATAATATTTATTACACCAACCCTACTCTCCGCCAAGCGATATTTTCTGAACCCTTTTACCTACAATCGCTCACCGATCGTCACCTAAACGTGAGGATTCCTCATAAGAGCACATCCACCTATAATGCCTCTTTGTTGCCTCAATCTTCGATTGACTGGGGCCACCATCCCACCGCTATTGCGAAAATCACTGCCTCGGATAATTTTAAGATTGCCATTACTAACCTGTTTAACAATGTTCCGTGGTAATTTTGTGCACTTTTTTGTCTTTTCGTTGTTATTTGTTTTATTTCTATATACTCTGCCCTACCTCTCTTTGTAATGCCTCCGTGCTTTGAGAGGTATAATAATCGAAATGAAATGAAATCCTAAATATCCTCGCTTACTGGCTCAGCTGATCAGCCCGGAGGCTGGACTCAAGTGTCCTCTCTTGCCTTTGGCTTGGTACCCCTGATTGCGCTGCTCCCGAAGTCGGCAAGCTTGCAGTCCGCGTTGTGCACCAGAATGTTGCTGGGCTTCACGTCCAGGTGCAGCACGTTGCAGCGGTGGCAGTAGTGCAGCGCCGACGCCGTCTGCCGACCAAAGCTGCGTTACAAGATAAAGCTGAGATTAAGCCAACTACAGTTATAAAAAAACTAAAAAAACACGGGAAGCTGTATATTAGATACAAAGCAATTATGATTGCCCAAACATGTGACAACGACAGCGTGAATAAATTTGGCGATAAAAAACTTGAGTTTCTTTGGTCGAGAGAGCGCATGACTAACTGTACGTGTCTATACGTGCTTGTGAAAAACCCAGGGCCGGTTTGCTGATCAATGCGGTTATCACTCTCGGTGCTTAACTCGCCCGAAAGGGAAAGTTTGAGGTCACGAGACCAGCTTCGTAGTTAGAAAGTACCTATCATTCTAGCCGATTCCGCACGTTAAACGTATGCCCTGCCAGTTGTTTTCCTTAATTCTTGCTAAATTCGACTTTCCCAGAAATTACTTTACGTACCGCTTCTAAAGTAAACAAATACAGTTCAGTCCAGTTACATTTCAAGCCTCCTCACTTTTTTTCTGCGCGTGGAATTGAGCCTCAATAATAGAAGGGAGGATGGAATGGCAGCAGCCAGTTGCGGGCGGCGATGGATACACTTAGTTTCTCCTCCCCGTGGAGCCGCTCATGTAAGATCAAAATTTCTCCTGCGTGTGAGTTAGCCGCCGGGAGAGATACTTGCATTGATCAGCAAACCGGCCCTTGTGTTAGGGGCCCGGCCGCGGCCTACCAGCTGCGCACATACTGCGTTTACATTTAATCAAAAAGGTCGCTCACAGCACAAACCTACTCCCACACCTTGATAGCCGCCGAACTGGTCGCTATAAATTTTCATCATCTAAACCAATAGAACAAAAATTACGCAGAAAATGAATCAAATCCTAGAGGAGCTTCGGAATTCAACAAGCTTTACTTTCGTCCAGCCGGTCTCTTATCTCTTGAAGTATTACAGATCTTCAAGCCCTATATGATGTCTTGTCCTTTAGTTTTGAAAATATAACTCGAAAGACTACTCGAATGGGACCAGAGCTTAAGTTTTATATTATTACGCGCGTTCAACTTGATTTGAGTAGGAACCATTTCGAAAGGCTGCAATCTTTTCTGCCTCATCTGCGTTTTTTTGCGATTATGTCAGTCGTGCGGTAGCTAATGTTTCTACGATTTCCCCAAAAATGTAAATTCTGTATTTTTCTGAACCTCGCTGGACTTCGGTTGCAGAATTCAGTGCGTCAAATTCGTCAGATTATTCTATAGTATATTCCCCAATAAAGCATTAATTGTGGAAGTCTAAGAGTTATCCATTAATGCCTGAACAACTCAGTCATCTTGCATCTCTAGAAACTGATGTCACATCACTAAACAGAACTGCCATACTTAACATTTTAGGACATCGTAAATATTTTGTATAGTTGATGCGAGTTTTATTTATTTTTTTATTAATAATAATATTTTTATCGTCTAGTCGTTGCCTGCCTTCTAGGGGTACCGAGGGCTCGTCAAGCTGCATAATTTTTTTTTTTTCTCTGTGCCCCCCATCGCTCAAGATAGAAATAAGCGATGTTTTAAAATTTCAGTACAAGATTCAAAAGCTGTGCTTCAAGGTGTTAAAAAAATTACGAACCTTTGCCCTCCTTGCGTCATCTTGTTTCTCTTCCCTTCGTTTATGCATAGGGTGATTCCACGAGAGATCGAACGAGCAGGCCCACTCAACATTTTTATTTTTCTGTTTTTTTATGTGATGTGCACACAAATGAATCGCCCGAAACGTAACTTTTTGTCTCGAAACCGCGTTTTCACTACGAGAAAAAAAAAAATGTTTCAAGATTGCGCGACGGCCCCGCTCCCACCACAGTCTGCATTAGTTGCCAACTTTGCGGTCCTGTGGAAGGCAGGCAAAGAGCAGTACGCCAAAAATGTTTCCTGTTTCATGTAACACACCAAGCATGCAAATATTATGAGCTTTATGAATTAAAAAAATATATAAAAAATTTATAACTTTAGACCAGGTGCAACAAACACACTAACTTTCACGCCTTCTACCTCAATATGTATGGGATTTACGTGTTCGAAAGCTACACATAATATAGGCCAGGGAATCTAAATTATTCCTGGAAAATATCATAAAAAAGATCATTTTGAAAAAACACATTTTCAAAAAAATACCCATATTAGAAAAACAATATAAAAAAAAACCGGTCTCGATTTTATTAAAACTCTGGGGTACAACTCTCCTTAGGCCAGGTAAAACGAAAGTGCAAAAACATGTTGCATCATTTGCTTGGTACAAAAGTTCTCAGTGGTCAAAGTGGCGGTTGCGAAGCGTCTTGACTGCGGCGGTTTTCGTTT
This sequence comes from Ixodes persulcatus, assembly GCA_013358835.2. Lineage (NCBI taxonomy): Eukaryota > Metazoa > Arthropoda > Arachnida > Ixodida > Ixodidae > Ixodes > Ixodes persulcatus. The sequence goes on from JABSTQ010009110.1 coordinate 193,200, forward strand.
CCCCCGCTGCTAATATTTTTCTTTTTTTCTTTTTGTTTCTAGGAAAAAGCAACATTTTTTTTTCTTGCCACAAATAAGAAAATTTATGTGTTGTAGCTTGCTTTCATAGACGATATCTTTCCAGATTTTCTTTTGGTTAACTGTGACTGTTTCCAAGCACTCATGAAGGTTTACGCTGGGTGATTCCACGAGAGATCAAACCTGCATGTCCACTCGACATTTTGATTTTTTTCTGTATTTTTTTATATGCGATTTACACACAAATAAATCGTAGAAACTAACTTTGTTTATCGTAAAAGCGTTTTCACCTTGGGGTAAAAAATGCCTTAAGATTGCGTGACGGCCCTGCTTCCACCGAGCACTGCAATAGTTGCCAACTTTGCGGTCCTGTGAAAGGCAGGCTAAAAGTGGTACGACAAAAATGCTTTTGTTTCTTATGGTGCATCTAAGTTTAAGTTCAAATGCATGCAATTATTATGTTTTCTATAAAATAATAAAAAATAAAAAATGCATAACCTAGGCTAGGCGAAACAAATACACTAACTTTGAGGCCTTCTACCTCAATATGTATGACGTTAACGAGTTCGAAAACTACTCACAATATAGGCCAGGGTATCCAAAATATACCTACAAAATATGTTTTTCTGTAAAATATAAACATTAAAAAATCATTTTTAAACAACACATTAAAAAAACTAGCCCTTAACAGCTCCGCTGTAAAAAATACCCATATTGAAAAAACAAAATAAAAAAACGGTCTCAATTCTATGAAACCTTTGGGGTACAACTCTCCTTAGTTCAGGCAAAAAAAAAAAAACGTACAAAAACATTGCACCATTTGCTTGGTACAAAAGTCTAACAGGTCAAAGTGGCGGTTGCGAAGCGTCTTGACTCCGGCGCTTTCGCTTCTCCTCGCCGCTGGTCGCTCTTTGCACTTTCTTTACCGCTCCCTACAAGAAGTTCAGTCTGATAGTATGTATTTACACGAAACGCCACAAAAGTTAGCGATGCTTCTGTCGCTTAGAACGGGCACACATAAAATTAGATTGTTGTTAGCCTTCCTGGCTGCCTTGCGAGTTCGAACTAATTTTAAAATGGCACATTCGCTATAATCAGATTTAAAAAGGTTTAATTGCGGTGAGCTCGGTTGCAGCAGTTCGCGCCACCGAGAGGACATGACCGAACCTGGCAGAGTCAAAACTCATGTGAAGTGAAGCTCCGCCTGTGTGCTTTTCCTGGGCACACACGCACAAACACACAGCTGTCCAGATGATATCACGGCCGCGAAGACATCAATTCTGCCACCGCGCATTCGAAAAGAGTCTAGCTGAACTGTCGCAGTAATCCACCTTGATGCGCTCAGAGTTCAGTGGATTCTCCAAATTTCCTTCAAGGGGAAGCGTTGACGAGCCGTCATCTTCAGATAGCAGTTACGTTTTTATACGCAAGGAAAGAAGCGCATGAACGTTCGTGCCGGAGTCAGGCTGAAGACTGATCGAGTCTCGTTTATTAGAACTGTAGATAATAAAGAAGCGACGCCTCAGGTACAGGAGTACGGTGCGCTTATGTTACGGCGGAGCCAAGGATGATGTGTATGTTTGCCGCGCGGCAAACGTAGCTCAAATATCTAGCCAGCGGCGAGAGCGACCGCGAACCACGTATACCGCGCTGCAAATTGGTTCCGCCGTAACATAAGCCGTACCCTTCTACCCGAGGCGTCGTTCTTTTATTATCTACAGTTCTAATAAGCGAGTCATGCGAAGTCCAAGCGCGATCAAGTTCAAGAAGTCCTGCCTTGCCAAGCCCCCCCCCCCCCCCCCCCCCCCCCCGCTCTCCTTTTTTCCAAACACACACTGCAGTGGTTCACCGAGTAAGAGCTCGTATTTCGCTTGCGGCGCGCCAAAACAGGATTCATCGTCTTTTTTGGATTGGGTTTCTATGGCGCAACGGCTGCTAAGGCCAAAGAGCGCCAAAGAAGGAAGCTATTGCATTGAGGGTAAGCGAGAAGAAAGGACTCTAGTGGTCAGGGTTGAAAATAAAGGAATGAAACATGAACCGGATAATGTCACAAACAAAAATGGGCATGAATGAAAAGCTTTGAAGTTCACTGTCGATGTAGAAGACCAATAGCATCTAAAAACTTAAAAACCTGCTTGTAAGTCACGAATGATTCATCACCCAATAACAGCATTGGGTGTAAGGGAATGTTCTTTCTGTATAACTGTGCGAAGTGAGATTGGCGTTCCCGTTCATAGAAAGGGCACTCAATTAGAAAATAAAAAAAACATAGAGGTTTGTCGTACTGTTCACACAAAGGGGCACCCTCCCCACGGAGCAGGTAGCCATGAGTCAGATGCGTGTGGCCAATGCGTAAACGACACAGTCTTACTTCATAAAACCGTTCCTGGTGCCGGGCGCTCGCCCATTCACCCACGTTTGGCTTAATGAGATGCAGCTTGTTCTAGATTTCCTCATTCCACTCGGCTTGCCATTGTACTCACATGCGAGACCTTACGAAAGGGCGATAGTCCATGTAAGGGATCTTTTTAATATCTACCTCTATGCTGACGCATGTGCGGGCAGCACGGTCGGCCGCCTCATTGCCTGGGATACCAACAAGGCTGGGAATCCAACAAAAGACAATGGTGCAATGCTTTCTGGCTGCCACAATAATTTTCTTCTGAACTTCAACAACACGGGAGTTCCTTGTAGGCAGCAGTGAAGAGATTTCTCGCAAGGCACTAAGAGAGTCAGTGAAAACCACAGGCAGGGGTATCTTGTGGCGGGCTATGTGTTCCGCAGCCAACAGGAGGCCATACAACTCCGCTGTGAGATTGGTAGCAGCAGTATTTATCCGCCTTACAACTTCCACTGAAGAGCCAATGACAGAGCAACCAACAAAGGTCTCAGATTTTTTTCCATCTGTATAGAACTTTGTATAATCTTCAATTGAGCGAGTTCATGAAATTCTCTCACAGCACAGCACTTGGAGTGCTTTTCTTGTTATACTGTGCAAGAGACAGGTTGCAGTGTATGTCAAGCTGCTCCCAAGGTGCTATGATGACAGAGAATTTGACTACCTGGGATGACGCATCTATTCCGACAGACTCGGCTAAGCTCTTCAATCGCATACTGAATGGAGGGATCACGCTAGGTTTTGCGAGAAAGAGTCGTTCCGAGCGTGTTTCTTGAACAACTTCTCGAGTGGGGTGCTGGAGGACAGATCGAATACGAAGAGTACATCATGCCCAATGCGAGTCTACGTCTTTCGAGGCAACACTCATTAGCCTCTGCATATAAACTGGGCACAGGGGATGTACAAAATGTACCTGTAGCAAAAAGAAGCCCAAGATGATGAATGGGATCCAACATATTGAGCACAGACTGTCTGGCAGACCCATAAACAAAGCAGCCATAGTCTAGTCGGGAGCGTACCGAAGAGCGATAGATCCGCAGGAGGCACAATCGATCCGAGCCCCAAGACCGGTGGGAGAGAACTTTAAGGATATTGAGAGACTTGTGAGCTTTCAGTTTCAGGCTTTTTACATGAGCATTAAAATTCAGTTTACTATCAAACGTAAGACCCAAAAATTTGTGCTGAGGTTGGACACTAACATTACTATTGATGATTGTTAGGGATGGTTCAAGAAGGATTCCACGTTTGCGGCTGAAGCGCACACATTCAGTCTTTTCAGGAGAGAACTTAAACCCATTACTGTCAGCCCACTCAATAAGCTTGTTGATGCCTAGCGGAACCCTGCGTTCACAGACTGAAAGGTAACAGGAGGAAACTGAAATTTGTAAATCATCGACGTAAAGTGAATACTGAACCAACGGAGGGATTACAGAAGCAATGGAGTTCATTTTAACTATAAACAAGGTGACACTTAGTACTCCCCCCAGCGGCACTCCATTTTCCTGCAGAAATTCACGGGAGAGTGTATTTCCCAGCAGGACTCGAAAGGTGCGCCTGTCTAAAGAGCTCTGAATTGCACGAAGCATGCGACCACGTAGTCCGAGGTCAAACAGGTCCCTCAAAATGCCAAAGCGCCAAGACGTGTCATACGCTTTCTCGAGATCAAAAAACACGGAGAGGCAGTGCTGCCCGTGTGCAAAGGCCTCACGCGCAACAGTTTCGAAACGGACTAAGTGGTCGACTGAAGACCTTGATGAACGATAGCCGCACTAAACTTTGTCGAGCACCTTACCATGCTCCAGATAGTACATTAGTCTAGGAATAATCATTCTCTCCAGTGTCTTACAAAGACAGCTGGTAAGAGCAATGGGCCTATAACTGGAAACACAAGAAGCATCCTTACCAGCCTTCAAAAGTGATAGGACATGTGCTACCTTCCAAGATGAAGGGAAATAGCCCTCCTGCCATATACGGTTATAAAGATATAAAATGACGTCAAGTGTAGAAGGATGAAGATGCTGTAGCATCGAATAATGTAAACCATCTGGTCCAGGAGCTGAGGGCTTTGTGTTATGAAGAACTGCGAGGAGCTCGTGCAAGCGGAATATAGCATTATATCCCTCCTGTTCACCTCCTGAGGTTTTCAAGGGATTGCTCTCAGCCTTCAGTTTGTGTTGAAGGAAAGTAGATGAATAATGATATGAACTGGATATATATTTAAAATGTTCTCCAAAAATTTCAACTTGTTCCTCGAGTGTGTCTGGGCATGTTCCGTTCCTAAAAAGCAGGGGGATTTTAAATGCATGATACGAACCATTGATCTTGTGTATTCGATCCCAGACCTCCTTAGGTGAGGTACTGCTATTTATAGTAGAAGCATAGCCTTGCCAACTTTCCCGTTTGGCTTTTCTTCGGAAGTAGCGTGTACAGGCCTTCATTTTCCGAAAGGATATGAGGTTATCTCTAGTGGGGTATCGTCTCAGAATACCCCAAGCCCGATTTTGTTTCTTGCGTGTCTCTTCACATTCCGAATTCCACCAAGGCTTTGGACTCCTAGGAAGAAATTGAGATGTCTGCGGGATGGACAACTTGGCTGCTGTGATGATGCGCTCGGTTAAAAGATGATTGAGTTCGTCAATTGTGAGACTATCGAGACGAGAATGTGCTAAAAACGATGCCTGCCTGAAAAGGCCCCAATCAGCCTTGTCAAGCTTCCAACGAGGTGGGCGTGTATGAATTAAAAGAGGGGCTATGCTACAGGTTAAAAGAGTAGGAAAATGATCGCTTCCGTGTGGATTGGAATCCACACTCCAGGAAAAATGTGGAAGTAAAGTAGCAGAACCAATTGAAAGGTAGACAGAAGTTCATGCCAAAGATGATGGACTAAAATAGGTTGGCTGGCCCGTATTAAAAAGACAGACTTCGTGTGGTTAAAACTGACTCAACAATTTTTCCTCTGACATCCTGACGTGTGCTCCCCCATAAAGGGTTGTGACAATTAAAATCGCCCATCAAAAGGAAAGGCCCAGGAAGCTGGTCTAACAGCGAGTTAAAATCTGAACATTTCAAAGTAAAAGATGGCAGATATAAAGAGCATACTGTAAGAGCCTTATGGTGCATGAACCGAACAGCCACTGCTTCAAGTGGTGTGGACAGTGGAACCTCTGTGCAGGGAACTTCTCTCGGGAGAACCAGCGCAACTCCCCCAGAGGAAGTAACAGAGCCCGGACGATCCCTCCGGAAAACCTGGTAACGTCTGAGGAAATTGGTACGGCTGGGACTCAAATGAATCTCTTGCAAGCACTGCGCTCGTGGCTTGTACTCCTCCAGAAGATGCTGTACATCATCCAGGTTTCTTAGAAGGCCCCGACAGTTCCATTGTTGAGTACTAAAGCCATTTTAGGGACAAGAACCGGAGCGCATGGAAAAGTGAGTCAGTTGCCTCACTTCGGAGGAGTTACGAGTGTTTTTGATTTTTGTTTCTTTGTAGTCTGCCACTCCCTCTCGTCCTGGTCAGAACCGGAAATCGATGAGGGGGCAGACAAGGTAGCGCCAGTGTTCTCCTGAGCCCATAGGCAGACTTGCCTGCTGGCCCAGGAGGGTCTGTTCCGCGGGGTCCCAATCCGCGGCCATGACCAGAACTAAGTGGAAAGGTGGTTGATGTATTGGGGAGGCGTTCTACCCCGTCCATCTGTTCCACCACTTTTCCCGACAGGGAACTTGCGTGCGAGCCACGCAGCTCCTTGGTTGCTGGCTGCCTCTCCAGGGACTTAGGCCGAGGGCCTCGCTTCTTCTCCTCCTTAGGAGAGCGGCCAGTGTTGACAGGTCCAGCCGGTGCTGGCCTGTTCTGAGCAGAGGAAGCAGCTAAAACCCCTCTCCGCGAGAAGAGGAAGCCTGCTGACCCTGCGCCAAAGTCTTGAAGGGCAGGGTGGGCACGGCTATTGCCGGCCCACCCTTGCCCAGGAGAGCAGCGTGCTGCTCCTGTTGAGGGGATGGGACCCTTAGGTCAGCCGCCAAGATCCCAGCAGAGACCTGGGTGGCCCTAGTCTTCAAGCGTGGTGCAGGGCCCCTGCACACCACCTCGGCGTAAACCCCCCTTTGACAGGAAGGACAGCTTCTTCTTAGCCTCCAAGTAAGTGATATTCACCTTTGCCTTTAGGGAAATAATTCTTTTTCTTGACGCCCAAGGGACAGGTGTGGGAGTAAGCTGGGTGGGGCCCACTGCAGTTACTACAGCGGGCCACTGCCTCGCAGATGTCAGCAACATGTTCCCTTCTTCCACATTTCGCACAAGTTTCTTTCTCTCGGCAACTGCGTGACCCATGCCCAAAGCGTTGGCAGCGGAAGCACCGTTGCGGGTTGGGGACATAGGGACGGACGCGACACTGGAGATAGCCTGCCTTCACAGTTTCAGGGAGGGTGTGTCTCTCAAAATTCAAGATCACGTGCTTTGATGGGGTTTCCTTGCCATCCTTCCGGAACATAATACGTTTAAAGGCGACAACACCGGCATCTTTCAGTCCTTCCAGGATTTCTTCCTCGCTAGCATTGAGGAAGTCGTCTTCAGAAAGGACTCTACGGATCGTGTTGAGTGTCCGGTGAGGACTCGCGGACACTTCGACGTCGACTATGCTGGTCATCTTGAAGAGTGCCTCGCTTTGAACTTTCATGTTGACTTCAACGAGAAGGTCGCCGGAGTGGAGATTTTTTTGCTTTGTATGAAAACCCGATGAGGTTTTCTAGCACCTTGGCTACCACAAAGGGAGACAATTTGGACACTGGTTTCTCTTCGAGGTTCGAGTGGATCACAAAAAACTTTGTAAATGTTCCCATTTCAGGGGCTTTTCCAATGACTTGGGGCTCAGGGCGAGGCCTCTTGGAAGCCTGCCTTGAACCGGGTTTAGAGAAGAGGGGCGCCATGTGAAGGGCAGCAACTTCGGCATCTAGCACACCACCCACCACGGAGTCCAACGAGGGGATAGGTAACATCTCATAACAGGTCTGGCTTGTCTGAGTATGTTACTCTACCAGTGCTACTAGGATGCTATAACCGAGTGTGGGTCAAGAGAGAGTTCTGTCGCCACCCAAGGTTAGCCCTTGCCGCCAAAGAATGTGAAATAAGAAGGAAGAGGAGAAGGAGAGGAAAGGTATAGAAAGGAGAGGTGGAGAAAGGCGACTGACTGAATCATCCTGGTCGGGCCAAGCCAGGACACCCGTCTACGAGAAGCAGGAGCCGAAGCGGTGTATTGCCTCGCCCGGGGGGCCCCGAAGGGTCCAAACATACCCCGAGCTCAGCTCAACCACCAGGATACCCTTTTCCCCGGTCACAGGTTAAGCCACGCACAGCCAGGCGTGGGTGGGCGAACCCACATGGCTCGGGGTTCGTAGTGACGCCACTCACCAAGCACCTACTAAAGTAGGTGCCCCCTGCGTGTGGGTATGGTGGCCCACGTGGTTGGGGTCCGTGGTGACGCTACTCACTAAGCACCTAGCACCGAAGGTGCAGGCGCCCCCTGTTGGGCTCGGGGTCCGTGGAGACGCCACTCTACAAACACCTGCTTTCACAGGTGCCCCCTGCGGGGACAGGCATCATCCTGTCGTGTTTGTATGTTCTTAACAAGTGCCCGGGCAGCTACAAAACTGATGCGAACATAGAAGTGTGATATGGTGGTTCTTTACCAAAACCTTGCACGCATGAGCGTAAGCTTTCATCAGTGCCCGTAGACAGCCACAAGCAAAAGAAAATCTGGAAAGATCTCTTCTCTGACAGCAAGCTACAACACATAAATTTTCTTATTGAAAAACAAAATGTTGCTTTTTTCTAAAAAAAATAAATATTAGCAGCGTGGGAAACGAAAACCATAGAGTTATTACAATAAACGCTAGAGGCTCAGCTGGCGCTAGTGTCTACGGGACTTCCAGTTGCAAATTGAAGCAGACAGCATGCAGTCTACATTTCCAGCCTCCCTGTGTATTCCTATGGGAAAACGCGCGTGAATGTTGTCTCTTCGCCGGAAAATAACATGAAAAACTTTTGTTATTTCGGTTGTACCGGATAGTATATACCTTTATTGGTATTGTGAAAGTGTAATTGCTTTAGTTACAGCATTTTTCTTTACCACTGAACGATGTTAAACTTCGTTCTATTTCAGGCTCAAACCTCTGTTGCATGGAAGGTATGTAAAAACGAGCGACGATTCTAAGCAAACTAACGATCGAAAGGAATAAGAATGTGCTCAAGGCTCGCCAGCATTTCGGTGGTGCTTATATATTGCTAATATGCCCGTCCTGTCATTAGATGAAAATGACTCCGTCGTGCATCTTTACGATCGGTTAAGGAAACATTCGAACGCAAAAAATAAAGCACGTGAGCTACGAAAGGTGTGTCTTTTTATTATTTCTTATGTCGGGCAGTTTTTATCGAGTACGTGCAAAAATTTGGAGCGTGCGGTTGATGATTTGAACCCAGATCAAGAATCTTCGCACATATTCATGAGCAGAAAGAATAAAGCAGTACTTATTTATTGCAAATCTGACTATAATACGTGGTTTTATATTTATTTTGATCGTCTGCATGCACAAGGAGTTACTTAATCCAGTGTTACTGCGTAGTTCTTGCCGTCTCTCTTGGTTTTCCACATGTCCTTCGTTCGTTTGGCACGTATATCCTCCATGCTGGAAAGCGTCGACGCCGTGTTCGCGCTAACAGTGTCCGACAGTGCACATAAATACACGTACGAAACGGTTTTAGCATCGTTTTTCATGCCACGAAATTCAAATAAAAATGCTGTAACTGACCAATTATTTTGTCTGCGTGACTGGGAAATGTTGAAATGTGCCTAGTACGTACAAATTATTCGTGATATTTGCTCTTATAATCGAGCGCAGAGAGAAAATGCAGTCGCTTTTTCCCATAGAAATGCATTACCGGAAGTCAATTTCTGACTGCTTGCTGTCTGCTTCAAAATGCAACAGCACACTAGCGCCACCTGAACCTCTAGCGTTTATTGTAATAACTCTATGACGAAAACCGCCGGAGTCAAGACGCTTGGCCACCGCTTCTTTGACCGCTCAGAAATTTTGTACCAAGCAAATAATGCAACATGTTTTTGCACTTTCTTTTTGCCTGGCCTAAGGAGAGTTGTACCCCAGAGTTTTAATAAAATCGAGACCGGGTTTTTGTATTTTGTTTTTTCAATATAGGCATATTTTTTTTAAATGTGTTTTTCAAAAATAATCTTTTTTATGTTTATATTTTTATCGGAAGTTCGTATTTTGCAGGAATAATTTAGATGCCCTGGCCTATATTATGTGTAGCTTTCGAACTCGTAAATTCCATACATATTGAGGTAGAAGGCGTGAAAGCTAGTGTGTTTGTTGCACCTGGTCTAAAGATTTGAATTTTCGATATATATTTTTTAACTTCATAAAGCACATAATATTGCACGCAGTTGACTTAAAATTTGGTGTGTTACATGAAAAAGGAGACATTTTTGGCTTACTACTCTTTGCCTGCCTTCCACAGGACAAATTGGCAACTAATGCCGTCCGCGGTAGGAGCGGCGCCGTCGCGCAATTTTGAAACATTTTTTTTTTCTTGTAGTGAAAACGCGGTTTCGAGACAAAACGTTCCATTTCGTGCGAGTCATTTGTGTGCACATCACATATAAAAAAAAATAGAAAAAATAAAAATGTTGAGTGGACCTGCCCGTTCCATCTCTCGTGGAATCACCCCACAGTAGTCGGCCACGAAAATTCGCAGGCCAACCTTTTGCAAATTTGTTTACTAATAATAGAAGCTCCCTCAAGCTCTGACTTCACTGTGATCTGATAAAATGTATAACACACGGAACGTCAAAGATGCAAACACTGAACAATGATGCTCGGACGAAAAGGCGCGCTCGGCCGAGATAGGGTAGAGAAGATGTCATCGAGAGAGAGATGCCAAAAATATAGTAGTAAATTACAAACGTGAAAGATTCCGCCACTCCATGTAGTACGCAGTGCTGAACAACGGCGTTCCAAGAAACGACATTCCTAAAATGCGTTTTTTTGTGTGTTTTTGTTTCTTTAGGAGAAATGAAGAAACATTGACGTTTTATTTTGCATTGGTGGAACTCGAACAGAAACTGCTCTATTTTAGAAGGAACGACATTTATTTTTGCAATTTTATTCAAATTTAGTAAGCGCTTAGGCTCTCTGTTACTATTTCAAACTCCGATTTCAAGGGATGGAAAGTGCCCCAGAGATAGTTGAAAACAAAGAACTGCAACAAATGTGGTTGTGGCGACTCGAAATTTAGTTGGATGTCGATGTTTTTATTTGTTCGCTTTATTTTATTTACGACTTATCCAGCAAAATGTTTCAGTACATTACGGAAATGTAACGTTAACATAACGACCCGTTCCAATCTTAGAAACGGAACGGGAACGCTTTCATTTTGAACCACTGGAACTTGTAACGGGAACTGGTTCTAAGACTGAGAAGGAACGATATGAAACGAGCTTTCGTTCCTGTTTTGGAGGAACCTTTTCAAGACTGGTAGTATCCATTTCCTGATCCACAAAGTCACTAAGAAAAGAGCAGTAAAGCGCTAAAATAACGATGGCGAGGGTAGAGCACCCTGTCACTGGTCTATAGTACGTCTCAGATTGATTGAACACCCCCGGTTTAAAATGATTCTACAAAGACCCCCTCAATATTGTACGCATTTCGCCAAACAGTGCAACTTCAGTTATTATGCGATTGTGAGGGCATCTCAAGGTGCAGTGGAAGGCAGTCACGAACCACAATATGTTGACATAGGCGTCGGTCATACACTTTCAGAACGCCGCCCATGAGGTACTGTCCACTGCTCGGGTCGCATCATTTAACGACAAAGCATGTCCGCCTGCATATCAATTACATCGCGAAGTGGAGATGTCCATAGCAGTGTCCTCATTCTAGAACACTAATTCAGTAAACGCGTTCGGCTAAACTCGTTTCTTGTAGCTGAACTGACTCAAAGAACGCCTGGGACATGTGCAAGAGTGACGTCATCTAGATTAAGAATTATCGTGATTAGGAGAGCTGGAGATGCACTCTCACGTATTAGTCTGCACAAGGAATGGAACTCGAGCAGTGTTAAGCAGAGTGCATTGCTCTCACCGAGAGACGTTTGCGAAGGGTCTTACCGTAGCGTTTCTTGGAGACGCAGGGGCCCCTGTTCTAGAATGTGCTCCAGCGTCCGAGGCCCGCCATACTCCATGACGACCAGGAAGCGCCTTGGCTCCAGAGAAGTCACATAGAGCGTTCGCACGACGTGGCGGTGCACCAGTTGCGACGCGTTCTTTTCGCACGGGCTGTCCACATTGCGCACATCCTTCACGGCCACCAGTCTTCCTGTAATTTCCCGGCTATGTTAAAGGGATACTGACAGGGTATTTATGCTCGCCGAGGTTTTTAGTTGTACGTGACATATGAGAGCCCAACTACCCAGAACAGAATTTGCGGCTCGAAATTCGGTTTCTTTCCGCCCGAAAACCGCCGATCAAGAACTGGCCGGGTTGAGTCGCGCTCACTCTCTTTTCCGTGGTCACGGGCCGGTTTTCTAAGGTTTCGAAGCGACCACCAAATTTAATCAAAGTCGTGGGTCACTGAAGGCCCACAGTCAGTATTAAAAATAGAAAAAAATATGAAACCCATTTTTTGTGGCTTCCAAAAAGCTGCAAAAACGTTGATTGAAAAAAAAAAGGTAGCACAGACAACCGGAAGCCTTCTGTGCGTTCACTGAAAATTCTCAACATGGCGTCGTTTCGCGTATCGTGGGACTAGCGGATGGCAGCGGACGACGGGCGTTGGACCTCTACTTCAGAACTGTCGTTCACGGTACCGGCGAATTCTGTCTTCCTTCGAAAGAGAAATTTTGGACCGATCAAGAGAACTGACATTCATCCCGTACGACACGCCCGACCAGCAAGCCGATTGCACGAAGACGCCGCCGAGCCGTCGTCCCTTCTCGTTGCTGAACTGAAGACATCGCTCGCCAGGGATTTCCCCAGACCCCCCTTAGGGGGGGTATACACCCCCCCCCCCCATTTTCCTGGACACCCCCCCTTGAATCTAAAAAAAAGGAAAAAATAAAATTCTTTTTTTCAGATTAAGTAGAAAACATCACCTCTCAGGTGTATATATAGAGAAAGGGAAACATACATTACGGGTATGAGCATTTGGTTAATAGACGTCTGTAATTTAGCTAGTGGACTAAAAAAGAAACAGTTTTATATTTTATCTAGCCTCGCATCGCCATAATGAATCGCCTGACAAAAAAGTGAAAGCCGTTTACAACTCCCTGTAACGCCGAATTGGAGCGCAGCTCTTGAGGAGGAGGAGGGAAGGGTAATTAGGGGAGGGTATACCCCTCCTCCTCCTCCCCCTCATTCTTCAATCTCCTCCGGGGGGGGGGGTCACGTGACCTCGAGGGGAGGGGGAGGGGTCACGTGACCTCGGGGGTAGGGGGAGAGGGGTCACGTGACCTCGGGGGAGGGGGAGGGGGGTCACGTGACCCCCTCCCCTCCTTCCCCAGGTCACGTGACACCCCGCCCCCGGGTCACGTGACCCCCTCAGGTCACGTGACCCCGGGGGGGGGGGGGGCTCGCGCGGTGCATTATGGGATATTTCCCATAATGCACCGCGCGGTTACGCCAACGCCGACGGCGACGCCGCTCAAGCCAGAAACGGGCGCCTAAGAGCTGCGCTCTAAAAAGAAAAAAAAAACTTTGGGGGGGTGCCAGTGTCCCTTTAACAGCATACACCCCTTCAATTACACCATTTCACAATGTTCCTACTCCAATCCAAAAGGTCTCGTATGCAGGCGCTAATCAACGTTAGTGACTCAGCTTGTGAACTACAAAAGAAACACAACAATACATCATGCTAGGTATAACCGACGCAAACAGCACCCTTCTTACTTCTATACTTCGTTTCACTTAAAAGGGACACTAATATTCCTTTTGAGATCCTGGTTTTATGATCATAACTCCATCTACGAGCTCTAAGCATCCTAAAAAATCGAACTACAATCATGTGCGGCCGATTTGCTTGTTAAAAAGTGATCAAAGTTTGCGACACGCACTAACCATCGTCGCAGAACGACAGATGACGCTACAGAACCTTGATGAATATGAACGAACGACGGACGGTACTTGTCAGCCAGTCGCGAGCGTTGGGTTCTTGTGTGGACGAGCAGCCGAACAGTCCCGCTCGTCCACCCGGGAACCCATCGCTCGCGACTGGCTGACAAGCGCCGTCCGTTGTTCGACCATATTCAGCAAGGTTCGGTAGCGCCATCCGTCGTTATGTGGCAACGGCACGTGTCGGAATCTTTCAACACTTCCTAATCTGCAAATCCGCCGCGCATGAATGTAATTTCTGTTTTTTTAGGAGAGCTAGTGGATTGAGCGGTCACAATAAACAAAGATCTGAAAAAGCACTTCAGTGCCCCTTTAAGTCAAGACGCAGCCGACGCTACGAGACGATGGGACAAATCAAACAGCGTCAAAAGTGCAACGTCAGACTGAGTTCGCATGCGCATGGAAAACAGGAAAGGAGGAGAAGGAGGCAAAAGCAGGGGAGTATACGCCAGGACCCGTGCAACGTCTATTTTCCTGCACGGCGAAGGATTCTTTGCTCCTCCGTGATCGATCTCGGCGATTTGCGGCGCGGTGGCACGTGGAAAACAGACGCGCAACTCTGACTCCCGTAGGCAGCCTATACAGTTTTCGTTTGTTTTTTTACGATAAGTTTTGATGGCTCCGCGCGATTCGCCGCATGACAAACGACAAAGCGCTTAGCTGTCAAAAATAAATTAGAACAGAAGAGAGCCAAAAGGCATGCATTTTTCACGCTCACAAATAACGTGTTTACCGATAAACAGGACACGGACATAAAATTTATAAAGTGTTAATATTCGAACAATATATTGTACGTACCACACGATGCAGCGTTATCCGAAAAGAATTTATTTGAGAAAGAACTCAAATAACACAGTCAGAGTCGACGAAAGTCACACGTTGACGATCGGACGGAATCCAAGATGACTTCGTTTTGGGGCACGTTTTGGGGAGAGCTTCCTTTTTTCACAACAGCACCAAGTCAAAGGAATGAACGCGACTGACCTGTTTCCCACCCCAACCCGGACAACTATTTTTGGAGATGACTGAGGACTCTACGCGGATTATCTCTGGGAGGGGGTTGAACAAGGGTCGTTCGACGTTCTTCAGCTCCTTCGTTTCCCGTGAATGTCGAGCAGAAAAGCTTGAATGGCAGGCACTTACCAGCCTTATCTCTCACAATGGAAGATAAAACAGAAAGGGTACGCAGCACGCATAAAAAAAAAATTAAGTGAAAACTTTCAAGAAGGACGAGAAAACGTCGACTGCAAAACCGCAAAAACGTACGTAGAGAACCGCGCTGAGCGGGTCTTCACAGTCCAAGAGAATGGCAGAAAATTTCTAGCTGACAGAGGGCGCGAGAGTTGCACCAGCCGCATCAGCATCAGCAACATGGCGGCGGCCTAGGAGCGTTTTTTGGAAAGGTGTATAACGCGCGAGCGTGCGGCTTTCTCCGGGGAACGCTAGACTGGGGGCATTCGCGGAAACTAAGCTAGTCACGTGGCGCAACATGGAACGGCCCGCTCGAGGGGTGTCCTGCCCACTCTATCAGCTTGATAAGCGATAAAAGTAAAGTGCTTTATGATATATTTTTGTTTTTGATGACAACATCGTTGATACGCCTTCATGCTTTAGTTTGTTTATTGTTCGAGCAATGATGTTTGTAAAAAGCGTGCGAGCAGCCTTCCGCGTTCGCCGCCAGCTGATAGAGTGGGCAGGACACCCCTCGAGCGGGCCGTTCCATGTTGCGCCCCGTGACTAGCTTAGTTTCCGCGAATGCCACCAGTCTAGTGCTCCCCGGAGAAAGCCGCACGCTCGCACGTTATAGACAATTGTGATTAGCACTGTACCACTCACCGCGGTTGCTCTGAGAACTTTCTGTTCAAACGGTAAGAAAAGTCACTCGAATAAACGCAAAAATATTTAAGTAGCCGTGATAACGCATGACTAAAAACGTTTATGCCTGTTTAATGTAGCCCTGACACCAGCAAAGGTTATGTACCGACGGTTCGCCACCTATTCAAAGGACATCTTCAATCAGTATACCCTGACAGAAATGAGGCGAGAGGCCAGCAGGTTACTACTGATTGAGTAAGTATATCATTGCACACCAATGAATCACGACAGATGAACAAGATTGTCGCAGTGTTCAAGTTGAACGTTTGTGCTGTGTTCCAACAGTATTCAACGAGTTCAGTCTTTGTAATCGTTTACATGAACACACGGAATAAGCCTTTCTGCATGCCATTGTCAAGCTACTTCGGTTTATCACGAATTGGCCATCAATTGTTACGCGGCCATAGGAAACTGCGGTCGGAAGAACGTACCTTTGATATGCACGCCGAAGACTCGTCCGAAGGCTCCTCTGCCAAGACGACGCAGCGAACGCTTGCTTACGCCGGTTGCAGAAGGCGCTTCCTCGCACGGTTTGTTTGCCAGACGCTTCAACTGTAGGTTGCCAACCTTGGCGGCCACCGGACTTGGCAGGTTGTCGTACAGTCTGCGGGCCTGGTCGGCGGTAAGGAACAGCTGTTCAAGGGCCAGGATGGAGCTCCCACTCTTAGTGATCTGGAAGGAGGACTTAACGAGGTCGCAGTCCCCCGAAGACCCCGACGAGAACAGAGCGGCGCGGAATTGCTCTATTTCGCCAGACCACTCCAAGGAATTCTTGTCTGAGATTGACAAGTCGGTAGTATCCGTCAGGGAACTTTTAGAACACTTGAGCGGCGGTGATGTCCTCGTGCTCTTGTTCCCTGGGGTAAGAACTTGGTTACCCCCGGAGAGCTTAACGCCTTGCTGGATTCCTGAATGCGAGCTTGAATAAATGGCACGCCGATGTCTAGCTTCACTACTGGGCGATTGGACAGAACGACACTTCCTATCCGTTTTACGGAAAGCGCCGTCATTGTTCGATGGATCCGCGGAGGCACACGTGCAACTTTCTTCCCTTTGAAGCCGGTTGCTTGCTGAATCTTTTGGTGTAGAGGTTGTGTGTCTCTTGTCTTCGGGAATGGTTTCGAGAGCCGAATGTTCAGTAACCCACGACACGTACTGCTTTGACGTTGGCTTGCACAGCAAGTCATCGAAGTCGTCATCGTCCCCGACCTTCCGCAATTCTTCTACGAACGATGGCCATTCATCCGATTCAACGATGCTTCTGACGATTGCATCAGACAAAGCACGGGCGAGAACGGGACACGATGCATCCGCCAAGTCAAGATCGTATTCGTGTGACGGAGTTCCGACCTCGGTTACAAGTTCGATGGTGTCGCACCTTTGACACATGGTGTTCTTCGCCATTTTAGTAGAACCCTTCTCTCACGTCAACAAGTCGACGAGGACACACCATGTAAATGCGCGTGTGCCCTGTCTACATGTCGGAACCGCTCCGCAGTTAACAGAAGGCCATGGCTGCGGACTAAGTGCACTTTGTGCCTGATTTTAACAAGGTTCATCTTAACGGTTTGGACGTCTGCACTACAGCTAAAGGCTCGCTGTGGAAGGGGGTGGCAACTGTCAAAATCGGTAAGAACTTATCTTCGGCACCGTGTCACATGGGTGTCTGCTTCCGGACTAAAAGGCGTGGTAAGAGGGCATTAAGAATTCCAAGTTCAAATAAGATTCTTTTCGCCAAAAGGACCACCGAAAGCGATCTTATCGCATTCGTTGATAAAATACTAACCGAGCGTATACTTCTTGTTTATTTAAGTGTGCCCTGGGCCGTGCAAGGGTAGCAGCATGATCCGGCAGTTTTGAAGCTATTCATGCAGGCCCTCTGAAAGCGTTGCAAACATTCTGCATCTAACAGATTTTTTTGTTATTTTATGACGTTTGCAAGTGTTGCTGTTCTGTACTTCGTCTCACTCTACGATGTAGTTCATCAGCCAAGTCACTGCGAGCTTCGATATCGTATCTGGAGTCAGTTAGAAACTACGTGGTATAGGGCCATTGCCCTCGACCAGGCGGCGCGAGCGCGTCCTTAAGACGCAACCATGTAATGCTTGTATTGAGCATAAAATGGCGCTGCAGTGTTATATTATGCACAAATCAGGGTCGCTTACAAGTGTGTGTCAGCATCTGTCTACGCGCGATAACAGGGCGAATGAAATAACTTAAAATGCGTTTAAATAAACAGCAGAAAAGTGAAGCTCGCCCTTCCTGTGTCTTGTCAGAACGATAAGAATGCTTTTCCTGTTGATATTTTGTTCTCGTTATTTATCGAAAATCTACAAAAACCAATGAAATTCTTCCACCTTGGCGCCCGCGACCAATATGAGAGAGCGTATAATGACGCACAACCGAGCTGCGACCGAAAAATATTCGATTTTGCTCACCAGAGGAGACTTAAAGGAGCTGTGCAACGATATTCAATTGGAATGTTTTTCACTTTACACGAGCTTACTGGCACTAGTGGGACTCAAGGATACTCGCATGCAATGCCACTGGTCAAGAAACTCCTTTGTTGCGGTGTAATTTCAAGGACAAAAGCGATCATTTTCATTCAATCTCTCCTTCGCAAAATTCGATGACGTAACGTGGGGATCGCAGTACACCCATATGACGATATTTGAATGCGGTTCATAGATTGGACCCGAGCATTGCGTGGGCACTCGATTTGGGCTCGTGATAATTGATAGCTCGAGAAGCATTCGGGTAGTGGCCCGTGTCCAATCGCTGCAACGACGACAATAGCCGAGCCATGGTAACAATGTCTGGAACTCAGCGCGTGTCCTGTGCTTTTCCAACCCCAGCGCGTGGCTATGATCAACATTGGCGGCATATAATCGGCTCCAGATCACGTGGCCGCTTGTTCTGGCTGCGAGTTGAGGGCGTGAACGCTGCTCGTTTTTCTTTAATTTTTTTCAGGGACTTCTATTGCGTGGGGTGAAAAACGAACGCGTGTTTCATAGGTCATTAACGTCAGGGATCCGTTCTAAGCGGTATTCGCGCAAAGTAAAAAAAATTGTTGCATAGCCCCTTTAAGAGCTACAGGCCTATATAGCTCCGACGCGTGCATCAGAGCATCGCTCGATCGTGCTTTCATAACGTACAGTTGGTATTTGCTCGCGGCCATAGGCAGCCTGCAATGTTGTTTGGTTTGGCGCTATCCAGCGACTGAAGCAAGAAACATTGGGTATGCCTGGGAGGGGCGGCTGCATTGTTCAAACGTGAGCTATTACTCTGGTGGAGCCGCTCAGCCTTGTGTCTGAAGCAATAAATACTGGGTAAGCCAGGAATCCGTGATCACATAACATGCCATTAGCGGAAGCTACGGTCGTGGCGAACCAATCAGAACTTGACTATTTACATGTCACTGGAGTGCGCTTTTACTGCGAAGAAGTATCAGGCTTTTCGCTGCGTCATGCTTCAATATGCGTGCGTTGCGCTCGTATACGTAGCGCATATCGAAGCCGTCCGCACGCAATGTGGGGCTTATCGTTCATCCTTTGCCAAGTGACAACAAGACACGGTACAACCGTTGGCTCTTAAGCCCGGTTCACACAGTTGCGTTTGACTGCGTTTGACTGCGTTGCGGCAGCGAGACACCAGGACATCCCTGCTGCTTATGTCGCGTGCCAAGATGATTCCTTGAATTGGATTCCACGCTTCATACGAAGCACAGATGTGCCGGTGACTCGCTTTCGGTTCTCGCCGCAACGCAGTCAAACGCACTCAAACGCAAGTGTCTGAACCGGCCTTTACTCTGCTGGCGCCGCTTGGCTGTTACCGCCCTCCTGTGGTTCCCCCTTGTGACGTCATTACCTTGCAAACAACAAGTTCGATGGTGTTTGTTATTAGCATGGTGGAAGCTTGAAATCATTGCGCTCTCAAAGGAACACTGCCAACACCGTCAAAATTAAAGTTCTTTCATTCCTCTTATTTCCGTCGATGATAAATCCCCTTTCCGACGTCATAGTCAGCGTTCGGCCAATCATGGAAGGCCGACCACAGCGACGCTTTCGGTCGCGCACGGGGCTAATATCGAAGTCCATTGCTCTTTCCCGCGTGCTGGCAGTGAGCTTCCACAACGCTCCCGCAAAGTAATGCCACACCATTAGGATTGTTGTTCATGACAAACAATAAACGAAAGCGTGCGGCTGGCATGTGCTCTGATTTAGCGAATACTAATCGCGGTGAGAAGCTCGCTTGGGCCTCTTCTATTTTTCTCACTACGGGCAGTGCACGTGCTACCCATGCGGTTATGTTTTAATTTTCCTAGTGCAAAGAGGAGCTTGGCACTGCACGTGCTTGCACCGCCAAAAAAAGTTGAAGTATCCTCACTCTGCGTTGTGAAAAAATTCCGCCAGATGGTGATACCCAAATTTGTCGCCGCGAAAAGTCTCAGGAAACTACACTCTTAAAAAAAAAAGGGGGTACTGTAGTACCCTCGTTAAGGGGGTAACCGACTTGCACTCAGGGCAACCCCTTTTGGAGGTAACGTTACACCCTGCAACGGAGGTGCAAACTTACTTCTTGGGTTAGGGTGCAACACTGCCTCCTTTTGGAGGGAGCCTTAATTCCTTTTGGGGTTAAAAGTGCATCCTTTTAAAGTTTGCCTTTACCTCCTTTAGGGGGAAACTTCAACCCCCTTGAGAGGTAAGACGACATATTTCAGGGGGCTGCTTTTACTTCCTTTTGGATGCAACAGCACCTGCTTTGGGTGGCTGGTTTTCGCTCCATATAGAGGGAAGTGTTTCCCCATTTACGGGGCAATAGTACACGCCCCTAGTTTCAACATGTTTCCCTTATGGAGGAAACTATGATCCCCTTTGGGGTTAAATAGACACGATGAGGAAAATAGCTCAGAAAACGAGACTACGAAGAACAAACACGACAGGACAGTGCTGTCCTGTCGTGTTTGTTCTTCGTAGTCCGGGCTTTCCGAGCTGTTTTCCCCATCATGCATAACATCAACCAACTGGCCCAGTTCACCACCTTATTACAGGTTAAGTGTAAACTTAATGGAATCACTTTTCCCCCTAAAGGAAAGTACTATGGTCCTTTGTGGGTGTAATAGAACATGCTTCAGGGGTGGGCTTTATAATAGATGAAGACCGCACTAGTTCTGAAAGTAAATGACAATGTTTTATTGTGGCTGTCACGAACAAAATGACATGAAAATCAATGGCATAACTAGACATCTTATAAAAGTTCTAAGCGCAATAAAGGCATTTGGAACAACACTTTCGGGACTCTAGTTCGCGACAGTCAATAAAATTATCACAAAAAGTGCATAAACAATCAGTGTCTACCCGGCAAATAACAGTGAATGCTTGGACAACACAACCACATCTTTCACCTTGTCTTTGCCTTATATGTTCATTATGTCTTTAATCTTGACCCGCGCCAACACGCTCTTCATCTACTAAAGGCTGAACTCCATGGGACGAATATGCTGCGAATAACCGACGAATTTTGGCCGGCGGCTTTTGCTCTGCGCGTGGAATCAACACAGTGGCTGCTACGTTGCTCGCAAAACGAGCGTGCCGTCGGGCGGCGTTCGCCAGTTTTTCGTCACATAATTCGTTTCATGGACCACAGTGGAACGTTAAGGACTACCTTAACGTTCCACTAGCTGCTTAGATGGGCATAGAACTAGCAAACACGGCAGCAGAAAGAAAGGTTGTGAGAAGAGCTTCTTTCTATTAAAAATGGTTAATCGAAAAAGCTGTTTTTCATACATATGATGATTGATGTAGGCAGGCACGTAGCCAGGGGGGGGGGGGGGGGGGAAGGGCCCATGGGGCCATGGGGCCCCCTCATGCAGCATTTTGACATGGGCGGGACCCCCCCGCCCCCGAAACAAAATCCTGGCTACGTGCCTGGATGTAGTACAGAAGTACACTTGGGAAATAGTCGTTTAGGTATAAAATCAAACCTAGGCAAAATAGTACCTTACTAATATAATGCCATGATAAAATAATGTTGAGTATGAAACACAATGTTTTGTTCAAATCAAGGCGTGGAGTTTGGCTAGTGGGCTGGAGCCGCTAGACATGTTAAAATGTTAAAAGAACAATGAAAAAAAAAACTGCGCGAACGAGGGAAGACAAGTGGAAGGCATGTTTATTTGCTGTATCGTGCAGGATTGAAATTTCAGTTGTAAGTCAGCGCGGTGTTTGTGCACTCCTTACACCACTTCAACATCTCAAGGTTGCAACAATTTTTTTTCAGTTAAAAAAATATAATTTATTATTTAAACTGGCAAATTAATAGCGTTTCACAAATAGAGTTTTATTATCGGAAATTGGCGTGTGGACGATAAACATGCCTTGGAAAACCGAGCCGAACTCGTTAAGCTGATTCCCAAGGCTCTATTTTGCAACGAAGTGCCATTTATTTACCTTAATTTATTTTTTATCTTCATACAGCTCGAGGTCTACATAAAGGTGTCAACTAAACGAGCGGTTTATGAGATTACTTGTAATTTTCTTCATTATACTTAATTATCCTTCCACAAATTTACCATATGAAAACAATCCCGGACTGCGATGAACGCCACTGATGATGATATCGCTTTTTCATGTACTAACCACGTTCTAATTTTATTTTATTTATTTTCTGTTTTTAAAGCTTTTTTTGGAACGTCTAGCGCTACATCGATATTTACTAAACTCTTTTTTTTAATACTTAACGCGAGCGTTATTCCGATTTAGAGATGTGCTTTTCCGCTTAGCACGTTGCTTGCGGCGAAGCGGGATGCACGCGATGACAATCCTGCGGGAGCCACTTCTCCGCAGCCCACCAGTGCACGGCAAGAAGCACGCTTAACGGAGCTATCGAACACACCCGAACAAACCACAAACAGAGGGGAACACTACAAATTTTCCGAATACTGTCAGTGCTCGATACAGACATCCTGTCGAATAGTACTTCATTCTAGCTGATACCTCCAAAAAAAAAAATTAAATATTTTCACAAGTGTGCAGTAACGACGATCTGCCAGCGTAGCGACGCCTAAGTGTTTAGTTTTTGTCAAAGAAAAGTAACTTTTAGAGCAGCGTTGGCGCGAATTCCTCACACATTGGTTAAATATAGGATGTCGCCGGTTCAATTATAGCGCAGTTTTGCGGAAATGGCGCAGCAATCACATTACTGATACCGTTATCACCATCATTACACCTATGTTGTCTCGATTTTATTTTTCGTAGTACATGCGATCTGGCACATTCAGGGGAATCCCAACGCGACGTTGTCGTACTCACCACGTCCATACCGCATCAAAAATTAAAAAAACGGGCATTAAAAAAAAAAAAAAGACGTTTACGATTCTCTGTAATGCCGAATTAGAGCGCTGCTCTTGAGGAGGAGGAGGGAAGGGTACGGAGGAGGAGGAGGAGGGGCATACCCTCCTCTCCTGCTCCCCTGCCTTTTAGCGGGAAATGTTCGGTAAATTTACCGCTCTTGAGGAAGAGGAGGGGAGGCTGCGGAGAGGAGGGTATGCCCCCCTCCTCTACTCTTCCTCTGCTCCTTTCCTCCTCCTCCTCCTCTCTTGAGGTATTGCGATTTTGTGATATACCGTGCTAAACAGTTTGAGAAAAATAAATATATATAAATTGTGGTATTCCCGCTCACCGGTTGTCCGGAGAAAGGAGATATAGTTCTCACATCCTTTCTGCCGGTGTCAGGAAACAGGACAGCAGAGGCAAGGCGGGAGAACGAGACAGCGTTAGAGTCAACACTTTGACGAAGTGCGTGATTCTCTCGATGTCATCCTACTTGCTATCGGCTCTGTCGAAGGCTGCTCGGCGTTTCTGATTTCCTCAGCATTAGTCTTCATCGTGCTCCCCCGAAAGGGCGCAACAGGGCAGCGAGGGCACCTCCCTCGGGGCCAATGGGACGTTTTCCTGCATGACTGGTATGAAGTTCTTCTTTGTCTTGCACGAAATATTTGGTGAGTGCTTCAGGCGAGAGATACAGAGCTACCACGAGCAAGTCGTTGTCGACCTTGGCGGCACACAATTTACCAACTTCGTCTGACGTGCCACTAGAGATCGATCAGTACAGCACAGATTCGTACCCATATAGATGGCCACTTGGCTAACGAGTACACCACGTTTTCATATGTGCCTCCCTGTTATTTATGAGTGGTGATATCACTTGCCTGCACGTTCGCCATTCTTTTACCCACGTGACCAGAATCACCCCTGCTTGCGCACAGCAATCCAGGCAGAACTGGCGAACTCCCTAAGTACTATGTTGGTCGCCAGCGATTGAACTGAGCCTCGAAGTCTCTTCGGTTTTTTTTTTTTTTTAAAGTAAGAGATGCCACCATGTTTTTACAAGCGCGGTTTTCAATGCAATACCTTGGCGATGTCACGAAAAAAAAAAAAAAAGGCTAGCTTGCGACCTGGTGGAGCTTCTTTTCCCTGCGCCTTTAATCGTTCACTTCACAGCCTGTGTCCAGGACAATATGTTTTATATCGTGTGAAGAAAATGTGCGTCCTGCCGGTTGTTAAGTCTTTCTTTTTTAAGCTGCACAGTGGCACATTGCCGGTTAAATTTTGGCTCAGGAAGAAGGGGATCTTTGTACCATGGTCTGTTGATTGCCTCCTATGCAAGACGCCCGGAACTATCGAACATATTTTCATCTACTGTTGGGGCGCGGTCTTTTTTTTTTTTTGGACATTCTGCTACGAACATTGAAAAAATATATGTGCATAACCAGCGTGACTTGGTACTTGGTACTTGGCTTATTCAGCATATGGAAAACGCGACTTGAGTTCTGACATGCCGACCCGCATATCGAACCTGTACGTAAACACTTCACGAATGTTCTCTCTCAAGTCGAGTCTGTGCACTGTATACGTCAGCCGACACTGCACCCGACTGGGTGCATTTGTTTCACGCAATAAAAAATATGAAAGAGTTTTAGTGAAACCAAAAGTGTTGTGGCAATACTGACATTGCATGTTATGCCGCAATTGTTGTGTCAAATAAAAAAGAAAAAAAGTGCCATGTGCGGCCTGCTTAGCAGCGTGTCCGATTCGCAACCGTGGTTTCGTGGGTTCGAATCCCACCTAAAATTCTTCATTTTTTTTCTTTAAGGCAAAACATTATTTTATACATGTTGTGTTTTAATTACTGTCATCCCACGCGTGACGTCACGTTTCATGTGAGCGTTTTGGGTTGTTTGAAATCCCCGCGCGAGGTCATGTGAGTTTGACGTCATTATCGACAAATCAGGATTTCCCGTTAAAAAAGAAATAAGAGGAATATATTTTTTTTCTTTTAATATTGCCGCCTGCGTAGCAAAGTTGGCAATGACGCACACGGATTTTGGAAAACTACGTTACTCGATGGTAATGCAATCGATGCAAAGGTGTCAGCGAACTGGACAAGAGGAGCGATAACAATCCCTGGAGAATCTCCAAACACCTAGCTGTGTCTGCAGATTTGTGTTTGTCCTTTTTCCCCCTTCTTCTCTTTCTCCATGGATTATTATCGTTACTTGATACTGTTTTTTTCTTTTCAGTTTTTGTTGTTTCGGAATGTTCCAGCACATTATCGGCTGTATAGTCCCGAGCTTTGATTGAGAACATTTCGTAAAGTGCCGAGTGTATTAAAGCAGCGTTATCCCGCTGTTTCGAGACTGTCGCCCTTTCGTCGCCGACGCAAGATGCGCGATGACATTTTAGTTTAAATTGCCTGTGCAAGTTTGCCAATGAAACATTTATTTTCGAGTATAAATTCGCTGACCCCTTTCTAAACGCGATACCATTTAAAATTCGATAACATTTAAAATGCCATCACATCAAAAGTCAGAAGTTCATTAGTTAGACCACACTACTAAAGGGTTTATAAGATAAACAAAACATTTCACTAAAGTCATTGTGGAAAAGTGATGTGACTGCGTCAAATGTCGACTAGTGCTAGAATATGAACTATTTTTTCTCGATTTCAATAGCGATCCGTTTGGAGCCGAGGTCGTAGCGTTACAGAGGCGGCTTGAGCCTGCATTTGCCACTCTCGAAGCTGTACCAACTGTAGAAAGGCGCCTAACTCTCAGCACGCGACTTTAAAGTATTCCGAGCACAGGCGAGTGCGCTATGGAACGGTGTTTCATGAAATTAGGTTACTGGATGGCGTTACTTTTAGGAGAAACGAATGCCGCCGATCCATCTTCCATTGGTAAAACTGGAACGGGAACTCGTTGCGTTTTCGAGAAAACTGCAAGACGAATGATGTTGCCTTTTTTTTTTTTGTCCATTTATTTGCAATTTTACCCGACTTTAGTAGGCATTTTGGTTTTTGTATTATCGACTATTTCAACCTCCGACTTCAAGTACGGAGAGAGTCCAAGAGATAGCCGAAAACAAAGAATTGGTATAAATGTGACCGCGGCGATTCGACACGTAGTTCGATGTGCATATTTTCACTCGCTCGGTTTATTTTGTCTACCGAATGTCGAGCACAACATTTCATTAAAATATGCAAACGTAACGTAAATGTAGATACACGTTTCAATCTTTGAAGTACGTAACGATAACGCGTTCTTTTCCAACCGCTGGAACGTGCAACGGGAACTCTTTGCCTGCGTTCCTTTTTTAGAGGAACGTGCACGATACTGCAAAGCACCGTGACGTAGCCCGCCTCCACTGCTGCTGTGCAGCGCGTATCTTTTTCCACAAAAACAGTAACTAAAAAACAAAATCCTTTTCAGGCTTTTTTTGTGCTGCCTAAGCACGGACTGGTGCCCATCGCAGCAGGGGAACTTCAACCCTTGCGTCGTTTCGCCAGTAAGCGACGCTAGTTCTCCGCCATCTGTTGGGCGCGCGCATGCCCTCGTGAGAGTGCTTTATCTAGTCGATCGCGTCTCACTGTTCCTCGCTCCAGTGTCCTCACCCATAGAGTTATTATAATGTACATTATAATAACTCTATGTCCTCAGCAAGCGAGCTGGACAAGAATGATGATCATCACGCATCTTACACCGTGGTTAAGGCAAACAAAAAAAAAAGAAAAATAACGTATCTCACGGCCTATGTAAAAAAAAAAAATGTTTTCTAACCAGCTCTTGCAGAAACCATAAAGGTATTATAATGTACTCAGAGCCGTTTATTGAGAGAGTTTGGCCACACATTGGTTTGAATAGGCGAGCATCTCGGGGCCAACCACAGGCCGCGAAACAGCTCCTAGTGGTGGTCGTGTGCTCTAAATTTGTGACACGACTATAGGAGGTATTCACTGGCCGCCATATTTGAGGTCACTGTTTAGAGCGCATGCTCAGAACGAGCTCGCATTAATAGGCTGCCAAGACCGGCAATCTTGGTGGTGCGGAATGCACGTGGCGAAAGAACTGTGGAAGCTCGCGTTCAGCACGCGCTCCGCAGCCGAGCACACAGCTATGGCCGCCAGTGAATACTTCCTATAGACCTTTCCAATGTTTACAAAAATCACAGTCCAGCGTGCGATCTTCACAGTCCAGCACGTGCGTGTTCGTCGCTTCGGAAAGCGAGGAAAGCGCGCGCCATACGCACGAACACTCAAGATGGCACTGGCCCCACGCTCTTTTTTGGAAAGGTCTATAAACGTTTCCACTGTTTACAAAAATCACAGTCCACACGTGTTAAATCACAGTCCAGAACGCGCACGTTCGTCGCTTCGGAAAGCGAGCAAATCACGCGCCATACGCACGAACACTGAAAATGGAACCTGCCAAGTGTCCTTTTTTGCAAAGGTCTATACTTCGTTTGACCTTATCTGCGAGCGAAGGCAAAACTGGAAGCGCGAGCACGGAAGCTCCGTGCGTTCAGGCTTTGCTCGAGCGCGCGAGCTGGGGAGAAATGCAAAAAGCGCTGGTCTCGCGCTTCTAGCTTTGGCTTCGCTCGCAGATAAAGTGAAACGAAGTATAATTTGAGCCGTGCCGAGCGGAACTCCGCGTCTCAAGACGCTCGCGCACCCCACCCTTTGCACTGCTTTCTTTCAGCCAGTCTCAGGACGCTGTTCTAGCAGTGCAGACCATGGGCACGAGCGCGTGGCTTTGGAAAGTGCCTCCTATGCACGAGGTCTCGTACAAACAAAAGCGTTTCGCTGAGCTAGGCTCACGCGCCTGTGCCTTTGTCTTCACTGCAGACATTTGTGAGATGGAGTAGAGGTCTCCAGATTGGTCGACGCTGTGTCACCACGGCCGGACTGGAAGCTCGCGCTCTCTTTCTCTTCTTACGGCCTTTGCAATTGGGGCAATCGCCACCTCCCGCCGCAATTCGCGGGGGGCGCTGTCACCTCACCTCTGGTAAAGCCCCTCTATCCTGGGAAAAGTGGCGCCATTCTTCGAACTAGCCGCCGCGCACACTATTGGCCGGTCGTCACGTGACATCTGGCTTTCGGTTTTGGACTTCCGCTCGCCATGAATTTCCCAAGATGCTACTAGGCCGCCCGCAGCTGACGAGCTGCTGCGCCTGTAGAAAAGTCGGCCGGAAAGCTTTTCAGTGTTCCCTCTGGAACGGAAAATGAACCTCGGAGGAAGATCTTGCTTCACCGAATCGATCGAAAATATTTCAACCCGACGGGAGCCGCAAAGTTATGCGAGGTGAGTGCTCCGTATAAAGCTCACCAGCATGCAAGAAGACAGCTGTTTAGAGCGAGCTATGCACTCCATTCCACCGTAAACGCGAGCGATGTAATATCGAGCACAACACTGCCAGCTTGGCATGCACGGACGCCCGTGCCGTGGAAGTAAAGGCCGCTACGCACAGTTGCGTTTGAGAGCGTTCAACTGCGTTGAGTCGAGAAACGAAAGTGAGTGACCGGCACATCTGTGCTTCGTATGAAGCGTGGAATCCAATTCAAGGGATGGCTTGGCATGCGATAAAAGAAGTACGGATGTCCTGCGTTCTCGCAGTCGCAACGCAGTGAGACGGTTTCAAACGCAACTGTGCGTAGGGGCCTTAAGTAGTTCAAAACGGCCTGCTCCTGTTCGTGCTTGTGGTGGCATCGGCGCCGCTCCCAATTACGGGTGCGTGCGGAGTACGCGCTCTCGTCAAGCTTTGCGTACGTGCTCGCGTACCATACTTTGTTTCGCACACATAGCTTGCAACGCTGCCGCGGCTGCGGATCCGAGCATGTGGATGTATCTGTACTCCGTTTCAATATAAGTGCGAGCGCAGCCAGTGCGACAAGCACGAGTATGTCTCTGACGACGCTCTTACTGGACGAGCGTGTGTGCTTAGCCCGCTCAAAGTGCGTTCGCTCTCGCAGTGTCAATAGGGTCTTCTTCGCTCGCTGTCTTATTGAAACAAAAACGCAAGCAAATAAAACATTTGAGAATCCCACACTCGCGCTAGCAGCTTTGACAGCGCAAACTTTACGTGCAGGTCTTTGGCAGGCTAACCTGGGATCTGCAGAAACGGGCGTTTGAGGTGGCGTTACATGATCTTCTCTCGACTAAAATCCGATCTCTTCAGTCGATTACAGGACCACTTCAGTATCGACCAAATCAAAACACAATCATGCAAAACCAAGGAGAGCAAAAAATTTAGGAAAGATGCTCTCCCAAACATTTCTTTTTTCGTTACCTTCAACCAAGAGAGTAAACCACCACTGCAAGGAAACTGGAAATGTAAGCGGTATGTACATCTCACAAACCATTTTTTTTTATATTCAGTAAGACACATATCTGTTTTACAATACAAATTCAATACACAAACTGATGATTTTGGATGCCTCCTTTACAAAATGCAGTTCTATTTATTTGTTTTTTATGTTGGCTCCCTAAAGTTACCGAGGCACCCCCAGCAAAACCTGAATAGAACACCACAAGGCAATGCCCACAGTACTGAAACATCCCCAGAACAGACTGCTGCAGCAACCGCAGCTGCTCTTTAGTTTGGCTGTCTGATACTATTACTTGGTCGACCGAGACACACCTACCACTAGTGCCATCTCTGTCCATTCTAGGAGTGTGTGTCCATTGGAGGGCCCCCAGCAAGGTCCAAGCGGAGCTTTTCCCTCGGGGCAATCTGCCGCAGTGATCGCAGCTGTTGGTGGGTTTGGCAGTCCGATACTCTTCCCAGGTCAACTGAGGCTCACCTATCACTAGTGCCATCTTTGTCAATTCTAGGCGAGTGTGTCCTCCTGAGGCCCCCCAGGAAGTTCCAAGCGGTGCTGTACAGAACCTAACTTTCCCAGCTTCCCTAGAGCAGCCTAATTTGGCAACCCCCCCCCCCCCCCCCCCCAAGTTGCTGGTGAGTTTAGCACAATGATACTGTTTCCAGGTCAACCGAGGCACACCTCCAACGACTGTCGTCTCTGCTCATTTATTCGTTCTAGAAGTGTGTTAGTGTGTTGGTGAGTTTAGCACAATGATACCGTTTCTAGGTCGACCGAGGCACACCTCCAAAGACTGTCGTCTCTGCTCATTTATTCGTTCTAGAAGTGTGTTAGTGTGTCGGTGAGTTTAGCACAATGATACTGTTTCCAGGTCGACCGAGGCACACCTCCAACGACTGTCGTCTCTGCTCATTTATTCGTTCTATAGTCCGTTGCAACCTAAAGGCCCGTTCACACTCTTGCGACCTCTTAAATCTTGGTTCCTTGCGACCTGTTAAACCTCTTGAAAGGAGAGGACACAGTGGCGATCACCGCATAGATGGCGCCATCTATGCGGTGATCGTGAACTGCATTTCACAAGAGCGACGGTTTTGCGGCATTTCCGAGTTTGAATGTGCGTAATACCTATGAGAAAGCCTCGTTTATAACGTTTCCAAAAGTTTTTCGAGCCAAGAAACAAAGGATAATGCGCGGGAGAAATAGAAAATATGCCGAACCGTCACGTTTACACTGCAACCCGATAGATGGCGCCACTGTGTCCTCTCGTTTCAAGAGGTTTAACAGGTTGCAAGGAACCAAGATTTAAGAGGTCGCAAGAGTGTGAACGGGCCTTAAGAACGAAGGGCGAGGGTAAGACTGGCCGGGTAAGAGGAAGCAGACGGAACGCTGGAGAAGAGAGGGGGAAACCTCCTTCTCTCTTTAGCGTTCCGTCTGCTTCCTCCTCCCCGGCCCGTCTTACCCTCGCCCTTCGTTCTTAGGTTGCAACGGACTATAGAGGTGTGTTGTGTGTTGGTGAGTTTAGCATAATGATATTGTTTCCAGGTTGACCGAGGCACACCTCCAAAGACTGTCGTCTCTGCTCATTTATTCGTTCTAGAAGTGTGTTAGTGTGTCGGTGAGTTTAGCACAATGATACTGTTTCCAGGTCGACCGAGGCACACCTCCAACGACTGTCGTCTCTGCTCATTTATTCGTTCTATAGTCCGTTGCAACCTAAGAACGAAGGGCGAGGGTAAGACTGGCCGGGTAAGAGGAAGCAGACGGAACGCTGGAGAAGAGAGGGGGAAACCTCCTTCTCTCTTTAGCGTTCCGTCTCCTTCCTCCTCCCCGGCCCGTCTTACCCTCGCCCTTCGTTCTTAGGTTGCAACGGACTATAGAGGTGTGTTGTGTGTTGGTGAGTTTAGCATAATGATACTGTTTCCAGGTTGACCGAGGCACACCTACAAAGACTGTCGTCTATGCTCATTTATTCGTTCAAGTGTGTATCGTCCCATGGCTGCCTGAACAAGCTCTGAGCAGCGCTCTACAGGCCCTTGCTTCTCCAGCTTGTCCTGGACAGATTGCCGCAGCAGCAGCTGATGAGTTTTCATCTTCGACTGCTGCGTATTTTCTGGCAGAGTGCAGACAGTTACACACTGTTACTTACATCCGATTTTATTGTCTCACTCTTAGCCACTTGACAAGACTAAATAATAATCTTTTATTCTTTTTCAGGCACACTGTTTACACTTGGCATCAGGTCGTATCATCAGAATGCAGGTCTTTCTGGTGTATTGATGAATAACAAAGAGCTACAAAGACAACTATATTCTATGCAGATAAAACTGATAATGGCGCAACGTGAAGAGAACAATTTAAAATTTGGACTTAAGCACTTTCTCGTTGCAGAAAGTCCGCTATGAAGAGGACTGCATAAAGTAAAGGCATCCTCGAGAAAGTTTTTAGGGTTCATCTTTCTGGTGTTTCCCATGGTTTCAATGTGGTACTAGGGAATTGGGGTAGCCTTTGCCTGTAGAACGCACACTTCATTGGCATCTCCAGGACTTCAGGTTTGTGTCAGACATAATTCACAAGCTGATGGACTCTTTAGCATACAAGGCGAGTCAAACTTGCAGCATATAACACACTCGTGCATCCTTATCTCGAGTATGCATCTGAAGTCGGATACCTGCAGACCCGTCTCATCAAGCAGCTCAATGTTTAATCCCATGTGGTTTGTATAATTTATTGTCTTCGGCTATACCATACCAGTAACAGCATTAGAAGGTGTAAGGGCTTTAGAACTACTTTATGATATGTAACAGTGACTGCACCTGTCAGTAAAGCAACCTGCACATTCGTGAACTAATAAAGTATTTTTATGGTGTATGGTGCATCTCCGTGTCATATATCTCCTTTTTTTTTCATACTGTGATCTGTTATGTACTCTGCATGTGTTCTACTTGTAGTGAATACTTCTGCCGTGGCCTTTTACTTGGCTGGCAGTTTTGTGAAATGAATAAAATTGTGACTGATTTTGTTCTCTTTAATGTCATCTGTGCTTGTGTATTTTCATGGAGATTTTGATCTCGCATTCGCTTGTTTTGCATTGCTCTCTGGATGAGATTTGAATTATTTTTGGCTCACTCATTCCCTTTTACTGAAATAACCTGCAATTGCTTGACTCGATTAGGTGCCGAAACCGAGCGCTGGTTTCCAAGTCTGCACCAGGTTTCTAGACCTAGAAAGCTGGCCCAGGAGTCTAAAAGCAGCGTAAATCGTAATTAAACCTAGATTTTTTTTAGTATGAACGATAAACAGAAAATAAACAGACACTGATAAAATTACGGAGTAACAAAACTAAACGAAAACGGAGTTTTCATGTCTAAAAACGGTTTCATCAATTAAAATGACGAAAATGGTATGTATTACGCTCGGAAGAAAAGCGACACCGCGTAGCCCCGTAGCGAAAGGCCCGCGGTGCCACAAATTTTTACAGCATGCACAGAATACACGCACAGAAATCGTCAACCACATCACCGCTGCCCCCAAATAGAAAGAAAATAGTATCTTGCTTTCTAGGCCGCCAAATTGTTTTTAGCGCCCGTAGGCCAAACCCTCCCGAAAGCTCGCCAAGGTCACGTATTATAAAGTAGTCAATCATTTTAAATCGTTGAGAATAAAATTGCAATTTGGCGCTTTGATATGATGATTAAAAGCGACTTGCAATTCCTGTGAAGCCGAACACTCACGAGACACTGACCTAATGCAACTCGGTAGGGACGATTATCCCAAAGCACTTTCGAGATCCATGGTTGGACGAACAGATCTCGGGCGGCTTCAGGACGGTCGGATACAAATGCGGGCTCTAAATGAGCCCATTGCCACACTTATATGACGAGAAAAGTCCACACGATCGGCAACTCGCCCGCTCCAGCTGCGAAGCCGAACACTCACGAGACACTGACCTAATGCAGCTCGGAAGGGACGATTATCCAAAGCACTTTCGGGATCCACGGTTGGACGAACAGATCTAGAGCGGCTTCAGGACTGTCGGATACGAATGCGGGCTCTAAACGAGGTCACTTCCACACTTATATGACTAGAAAAGTCCACACGATCGGCAACTCGCCCGCTCCAGCTGCGAAGCTGAACACTCGCGAGACACTGACCTAATGCAGCTCGGAAGGGACGATTATCCAAAAGCACTTTCGGTATCCACGGTTGGACGAACAGATCTAGAGCGGCTTCAGGACGGTCGGATACGAATGCTGGCTCTAAATGAGGTCACTGCCACACTTGTCTGACGAGAAAAGTCCACACGATCGGCATCTCGACCGCTTCAGCTGACCGAGACGTCGAGACGCTTGGGAAATTCCAGAGGGCGCCTCCGTCGCAAACCGGAACTCAGAGGTGGGGTAAGGAGGGTTTTTAGAGGAGAAGGAAAGAGAATGCGCCACTTTTCCCAGATACAGGGACTTTAACCTCTGGGCTACCCTTTGCCGTTGGCACAGAGTGCGTCTGGCAGTGTATCTCAGCGCTGTCGCAACTTGCGGCCGAGATTTTTATAGCCTTTGACACCTGAGCCTTACGTTTAGACCCTCAGCCACTATCTAATGCGCTTCTGATGAGCCCAAAACGGCGAATATTTGACGCATATCTCCGAGAGATTCGGGAGTAAAAAGTAGTAAGTCGAGACAGCGACTCGTCTTTACCTCCAGGACTTCTGTTGCAACTCAAGAACAGGAGGAGACGGACCCCTCCTACGTGGAGGAACTTTAAATGATAAATAATTCGTACACCCTTGTGAAATGTAAGCAGGCCCAATCTATCTATTGCTGTGGTCTGCATCATCATTTCATAGGCCGCATATGAGGTCGGTCAGCTGCTCTGGACGAGGGTATAATAGTCTGTACAATTTTCCGAACAACGGTGTGCGAGGAGTCAGACAAGTACAGAGGTCCCGTCCATGTCACAGGGGAACGCAGTTTGCTGACGACACTGCCTTTCGGTAGAGTGACTTAAAGGGCCCATGAAACGAATTTTGGACTGCAATGAATCAATTTATATTGGTATTTTACTAATAGCACATCGTTCAGTGGGCCAAAAGGAAAAAGGTAGAAAGTCAAAAGCCTGACTTTCGGTACGAAAATTTGAAAACACAGCGGACTACTTCGTACCTCCTTCCCTTCGTAAGCTCGCTGCCTTTTCTCTGTGATACATCCGCGGACCCCCCGCAGCGCGTCATCGGGCCCCCGCAGCGCGTCACCGGGCCCAAACGAACGTCACACAGCACCGGAGCTCACTTAATCCGTTCACCCCTAAGCTGACATTGTGGTGGAAGCTACGCGCTTGCCGGACCAATCAGCCGCTCCCCTTTCATCACCTCACCTCATTCTCTGCGCGTGGGTATGCGCGAGAGAGCGTGATCACGTGGCAAAAGTGTGGTTGGCCCAAGGAGCACGTAGCTTCCACAGCACTGTCACTTTTGTCTGAATTTTGAGCGACGGCTAATCTTCTAGGGGGAGAATGGATGTGTCCGGATTAGAGAAACGAGAGTCCGAGCAAGAGGTGACTCCCCCTTTCCGTCTCCTTGAACTGTTTGTTAGAATGCGCGATTTTTGAGTTGAGGATGAAAGCTGAACAGGAAAAAGTTGGAAAGGCGTTTCATGACTCCTTTAAATCGGAGCGAACTTCAATACACCGTTGCGAAAGCAACAACCTACGAAGCTCGAATACCAGTGCAAAACAGCTCGAAGGGACTCTCCGAGTGGGGTGAAGTAAGGTGAGGTGGTTGCGCTCCTGGCGGCAAGCAAGTGAACTACATACGGAGAAAAAATTCCATTGACTCCCGGGCGATTGCAAAGGCCGTAAGAAGAGAAAGAAAGCGCGCGCTTCCAGTCCGGCCGTGGTGTCACAAATTTAGTTTACGCTCTAAGCGTGGGGGGAATATTCGGCGCTGGCGGCGGCCTTTGCTCCGCCTATTGGCCAAACTCTCCTAATACACGGCTCTGAATGTACTCTATGGCAGAAACTGAGCTCTTTCTGTTCGTAGCGCTCCCTCTCGTCACGCCATAGCATGTCGAACGGAAACAGAGCGCGTTGGCCGAGCCGCGCACTAGCTCGGCCACCACTTCCGCTCACACCGCGACAGGCCGCAAGGCGCATGCGTGGACTCGTTGGCCACGCATGCGCGTGAGGCTTTTCCGCGCCTCGGATAGCTGTGTGTGCGTTTCCCCGTGCGTCCGCCTGCTGCTGCTGGAAGAGCGGGTCAGAAGCGGGGTGCGGTGTTGTGTACGGCTTTTGGGCGGTGTTGATACGCGAGCGTGCGCCAGCTTTCCGGATAACGCAGCCCTCGGCTCCACAGAACCGCTGAACGATGGCCGACGACAACAACCACCACGACGAGATTAATGAGATCCAGGACATACCCGAAATCGAGCTGATCATAAAGGTACGTGTACGCCCAACTGCGGGCCGCGGGGCTAGCGCCGCCGGCAGCCGTTAGGCCTAATCGCTGGTCGGCCCGCAGCTGTCGACTGAACGAGACGAGCGTGGTCCTTTTTGGCCGCCGAACCCGTAACCTCAAACTCGAGCCCACGCTCGGGGATCGCGGGGCTGGGTTGGGGAGTACGGAGTCTCGGGACGGGCGGAGCCGTCGACGTCGCCCACGTATGGTAAATGTCGGACATCCGCTTTTATCTGGGTGGTTCTCGGCGGGAGTGCCCCGCGAGGAATGTGCCGATCCTCGTTCGATGCCTACCCCGAGTTTCGCCCGGAGCCGGCAGGCTCGCCGAGCTCTGTTGGTTCGGGACACGCGCTGCACGGGAGCGGAGCCCCCGTGGCCGTGGTTCGCGGAATGTGTGGCCTAGTTGGGGCGTTTCGCAACGCGTCGTCAACGGCCGTCTCAAAAATATTTCTGCCCCATCTCCGTCGCATTGGCGGCCGTGCCGCGACAAGACGTCCACGCTTTTGCGGAATGCCCTACTGCGATACGTGTCGGTGCGGCGTTTGTGTGTCACGGCACACTTTCTATTTCAGTAAGGCGGAAAGAAAGCAGGGCCAGACTGGTTTCCCTCGAGCGCTATCGGCGAGCCTTTTCACTTGCTCTCGGTTTGCCGCCGCTGGGCCCGCGGCCGGTGACTGCCCCGAGCTTCGAATGCTGGGCCCGCTCAGAACTCGAAGCTACAAGATTCTACGCGCTTTTTTTTTTTTTTTTTTTTGTGTCTGCGCGGACCGTCTCAGATTATGAACTCAGCTGTAAGCCAGAGTTTATAAAGCGGCTCCTTTGGCGATACGTTTATGCTGCCTGTGGGTCAAACTGCTTGGAGCGCTGCTTTTTGGGGCTTCTCGGGAAACTTGTGAGTGCAAGGGACGACGGACACGAAGAACGGGCTTGGAGCACTTAACCATGTTTGTGGCTGTTTCTGCTTACAAGGGCTTGGTGCATCAACTAGCCCAACGTGTCTCTTTAAACTTTTTGGAAGTTCCGTCCGTGAGGTACGGAAGATGAGGCGCCTTCCACTGCCCTCGGAATCCAGAAGGGTTTCGGTGCAGATAGACGAGGGCGTCTCGCGCGGCACCTCCTGGCTAAACCTTTCCTAGTAATCCTAGTAACTTTATCACTCGGGTTTTTTGTTTTGAGAATCTGCACAGTTAGTCCACAGAAGACATGCATTGTAGAGAGACAGCTCTTCTCCGACGTAAAATTCACTGAACCGTAGCGGACAATCACTGCTGTTTCAATAGACCCCCTGTCAATGGGTTCCAGGTCTAGAAATGGAGCTTCGAGGTACAAAAACAGAACTGCTACTCTTTCCTCGTGTGGGTAGAACACATCATGGGACTGAAGCTGTGCTACCCCGGGGCAATCTGGAAGGACAGCATTGAGATGCCAATAATCTTGCTACAGGGGCATTTCAATTGGCATTTGGCCAAACGCCCTCTGAAATGCTGCGCAGTTAACAAGACATTAATTGACAGCGTCGTAAGGTTGGTACCCCGAGTGTTAATGTGTGGCCTGACCACCAGGTGCTAAAAAATGTGGGGACAGGTTGCCATCACTTTTGCATGGAGTGAGTAGGGTTTAAGCCCAGCTACCTGTACATCTTCCTCCAAAAATGGGAGGCTCATAAAGGCTTTGCAATCTGCAAATGCATATCGAACAGTGGCCGTACCATAGCGGAAAGGCTAAATGCTTCCAACGATGGCAAAAAGGGAGTGGCATCCGGCACCATACTGTTTGGATGGCAAAGGACACTAGGAGCCATCGGAGCCAATTCATTATTGTGCAAATGCCACATGACCTTCGGGAGACGTGTGGCAACGCATATACACATTTGCAAGTATGGCCTCAGGGTGCTGCCATCTTGCTCACTTGGAGTGTGCTTGGGCACGTCATAGTCCAATTACAACGCCTTAACAAGGCAAATGAGCAAGATGGCCGGTGCCCTGAGGCTGTACTTGCAAACATGTATAGTCACGTGGTAGTTTCACACGCCTGGATTGTCTAGGATAGAGAGCCTCAATGTCCTTCTGTTTAGGGTGATGCCATCGTTTGTGGTACACCATGCCGACAGCACGCGCTTATGGGGAAAATACAAAGAAATCGCAAGAAATAAAATGTCGCCGTAGCACAGTCAGCGCCACGAGCACGTGCAAGGACATGCTCTTTCACGCGCTTCAGAACAAACAAATAAAAATAAGCGTTCGAAACAAAATGGCCAGATGTCATCACCCCAAGCAAAGCGCACATGAAGGCACCCTAGTCTAGGATGGCTTGTATAGCATCTGCTATAGCCCATCATAGGGTGAAACAGGGTACAGTTGCCTCCTAAGAGTGCGCTTTTGGGCTCCCCGTAAGGATGAATGACCTTGTCAGCATTGTAGCGTGAGCCAAAGGCCATTAAGTGAAGAACAAGTTTAACGTTATGGTTGAAGATGCGCAATGTGTGGTGCTGCACCTTTCCAAATACCACTGCAAACTCGGGCTGACAGTGTAGGTGCAGGCACAAGCGATGCGGAGGCGGTTGTGTCCGAGAGCACGACATTCATATTAATGGTGCTGAATGGAACTTGAAGGAAGTAATCGACAGAAATGTGTACTCACCATTGGCAGAACAGCATGAGCTGGAGGCAAAGATTTGTGAAAACGTAGTGATGTCGCACCAGTCGCTGTCTCTTGCAGTGCAAGTGACATGCATGGTGAGACTGTCTGCATGGGCACACAATCTGCATTCTCTCGTACAACATCCCAAGAGCGGATGTTGGAAAAGCTATTTTGGGAATATTTTACAGATGAACAACTTTGCAATTGAGAGGTGTATGCTATGTATTCGTTTGCTGTGGGGGCTCATATTCATGTGCTAAACTTTTCTTAAAGGGGCCCTGCGAGGACTCTTTTTACTGGTTTTTAATCTGCACCAAATCTGAGCGCACTGATTGTAGTAACTTAATGACACTTTTCTTTTCTCGAATTTCGCTTTATTTTAAGTTATAGGCAAATTAAAATTACAAAAACAAGCAAAAAATAACCTTCATGACGTCCTTGGTCGCTTGAGTGGCTGTGAACTACAGGAGGGGTATTGCGCTCAGCGAGCGCTCACGGCTGCCGCACTGCGCACTCCGTGTCCAAGAGGGCTCCACTAAAGCATGTTCTGGATGGGCTGTATGAAGCGAGCAGCCGGGGGGCTATGTTCGACAAATGTTTCATTTCTCCTAAAAAGGAATGGAAGTGACGATATCGCGTCTGATTGGTGAGAGGCTCAAATGACGAAAAAGGGAACTTTCGTCATTTGAGCCTCTAACCAATCAGACGCGATATCGTCACTTCCGTTTCTTTTTAGGAGAAACGAAACATTTGTCGAACATAGCCCCCCGGCTGCGTCAAATTGCATTTGCTGCGCAATTAGACACTAGTTCGGCATGACACTTCATTGGCCACAAACGACAGCCAACACGGGGTAAAGATCAGTTCAGAACGGGAGCCACTTTGCACTGCCTTACCGCCAAATGGCCAAACCGCAAGCCGAACTGCTCGCCGAAGGCCTTCGGAACGCTGGGAACCGGTCGGATCCTCGAGCCTGTATAGGACCGCAGCGCTGCCGCGTACATCCGAGACCTTTCTACGCTCGCTGCTTGTATGTGCCTGATCCCACCACCCCTTTCTAGTATGCGCCGCCTGTTCCATTGTTTGGTGGCGGGTATGTCGATGGGTCATTTCTTGTTTCCGTACTTTATAAATTGAACGTGTTTCTTTTCTTATCTGAAATACTGTACAAAAACTACTTTTATATCTAATTAAAACTGTTCACACCACTTATATCTTGTATTTCGACTAAAAACAAGCTTATAGCGGCTCTGACCAGTAGTAAACCCAGGGACCAAAGACTTCACATATCGCGCGCTTTTGGCTTTCGGAAAGGTTTCCGCGTCATCGGGTAAAATCTGACGCACCAATATTTAGTTACTCTCTCAGTGCCCACTGGCTTGCACGAACCCCAAGAGATGTGGAAACCGCAAAAAAGGTAGACGCTTAAACATGATTGCAGGGCCACTTTTACATTCGAGTCACGAAATTTGAAAAGATTAAGTTGTTTACAGTATTCCTTTTTGCTCGGGGACTTTCCGAGTTTTTCGTAATTATTTAATGTAGGAGGATTCAGAACCATTGAAGGCTCTCTTCCAAACTTTCGTCAGATTTCGGAATGCTCGGACGCTTTCCACAACATATTTCTTAGGACGTTGCCCGCCAGGGGCACGACCGAGCCTACCCCAAGCTCAAGACGCGCACACACCCTTGCAAAGTCATTAACTCCGGTCCTCACCTGTGCAGCCGAACTCTGCGTGCCGGGACTGGAGAAAAGAAATGTCTGTCTTATTTTTGCTTTTTGCTTCTTTTGTTTACGCATTATGTAGTAAAGAAGTGTTCATTCTCTATCCAGCTTTGCTTTTCCATTTAGTCTGGGCGCTGCCTGTCTTCTTTGCTTTGGTAGGAACAAGGACATAAACACTAAAGACTGGTAACACAGGTCAGAAACTTGCATAAAGATCTGGCATTTTGAGTATTT
This sequence comes from Ixodes persulcatus, assembly GCA_013358835.2. Taxonomy (NCBI): domain Eukaryota; kingdom Metazoa; phylum Arthropoda; class Arachnida; order Ixodida; family Ixodidae; genus Ixodes; species Ixodes persulcatus. The sequence goes on from JABSTQ010009110.1 coordinate 233,366, forward strand.
TCAGTTGCAGAAGCAAACAGCAGAACAGTGGACTTCGACTTTGTCAGTATTCCTTACTTGTTGCCTATTTTTGCCTATCACAATTGTGCAAAGAAATTTCAAATTTGCATCTGTGCTTTAAAACTCCAGCCCTTTCTCATTAGCCACTCTCTGGGCAGCTTACTTTTTCATTTCTAACTCCAGAAAATTTGTCTGCTTGAAACATGCTGAATAGATCTTTCACTGTTACCCTTACAGTAGCATATTCTGGTGCCACTTGTGAAGTGCAAGCATTGCTTTGACCTCTGTGTAGACTCCTTTGAAGCTTGCAAGTTTCACCCACCGTGCTATTGGATGCAGCTTTTTCCTGCTCGAAAAGTTGAATCCGTTATTGCATTTCCGGCCGTTACAGCACTAGCTCAGAAGAGTTCCTACCTCTGCTTAGTTTGTTTCTGACTTCGATGGGTGCCTAGATTTTGAACTTTTCCAAATGTTGAGACTCTAGGGCTCAAAATTGGAAAACAATATTTTCAACCTAAACTTCGGCGTTGCTTTACAAGAAACTTGCCAACTGAGGATTGGCTACCAGGGTGTCTACCAACTGGGGAAAACCGGGAAAATTCAGGGCATTTGGCGTGTCTGGAAAAGTCGGGGAATTTCCACCCCAATCCGCATTGGTTTGAGAAATGGGGCTTTTGTTTCTCTGAACGACGGCTAAAGACGTGCTTGCGGCGTGACACACACACGGGCGACTTGCCGATACAAATCTCTGCTCGGAAACTAGTCTTGGGGGAACATCAGAGATTCAACCCGAACCGCCTCCTCTTGAAATGCGTGCACCGAAAAGAAACGGCACCTTTGCCGAATGACTTGGCGATGTGGGACCTTGTCTCTCGAGCTTCCTACCTCACCCCTAAGTGAACTATTCCTGCTGGCTGTCCACAGATTGATGGTTGAGTTAATTTCTGCTGCTCAGGCAAGAGCACCTGGAAGTTTGAACTGGGGAAGCCGTGGAGTCGTGGGTACCTAAGCGACGCGTGTCGAGACGAGAGCGAGGGATGCAAGGAGGCAGAAACAACACGGCACATACCATGGCGGCACTACGATGGCACCGTACAGTGGTGCCGCGATGCCGGCAACCGTCGTATATACCAGTGTGCTCGCATAAAAACGACACTTCGAGACACGTCCTGCACCTATAGGTCTCGGGCAAGGAATTTTTATCAAATAGTCGGGTAATTTTGTGGACATCATTTTGGTAGACGTCCGTGGCTTGAGGGCCTCTCCCACTTTCTTTGCCTCGATCACGTGCGCTGACGATACGCAACTCTGATGTTCGGGAAGTTCTAAGCCGTCTTTTTCTCTGGCTCAGCCTGGACAGAGACGTGGCACTCAGACTTGGTAAGACGTTGAGAGCAAAATATAACCCTGTTTACTAGAAGGAAGCAAATAGCGAAATTTCAGCTCGAATCGAATTGCTGCCAGAAAGTTGAATATTGAATAGAATATAAAAACTTGCAATGCACAGAAACTAAAAAGAAACAACTTTGTTGTTATACTACCCCAGGGTATGTGGAATAAAGAGGGGCTAACACGAATAAATACTTTGTTGGCAGCGACAAACCTTCCCCGAATCGGGCGACGTCCCGTGCTATCTTGCTGCGGCACCTTGCTCGATGCCACAGGGAGCAATGGGTTTGCGGCAATCTTGAGTAGGTTACTTTTATAACTTCATTAACTGCAGTTACTTAATTAAAAAGGAAGTAGCGAAGCTGCCGTTAGTTATTTGAAGGTAGAGGTAACTCGTTGCAGTTCGTTACATTTAAAAAGTAATAGCATTGCCTTTTCATTACTTTTTCTTAAGACAAAAAATTGAGATTGGTCACTGTGCGTGTGTTGTTTCACGACTGATGTGTCCAAGAAGTGATTGCCCAGAAACGATAAAAAATGGCATCAAAGATGGTACTTCAAGAGATTAACATGTAGATGTCGAGTAACTAAGAAAAAATGCACGTGTAAAGATAACGAGGCTTTTTGCATCACATTCACATGTGGACAGAGTCGCGCCGTGACTCGTGAGAAACAATGTATTCACGAGTGACTGCAGGGCAAACATGACACTTGAAATGTCGGAAAACCTCTTTTGGAAAATATAAAGAATGGCTAGATTCTACTTGTTCAATTATATCTTAATCCTCAAGGAGCTGGTAAAAAAAAGACAGAAGTAACATATTTTCAATGTTACTACTTCATGAAGTAACAGAACAACAGGTACAAGTTACATTAAAAAAAAATAATGCATTGCAGTTGAAAGTTGCCAAAAGTCTAACAGCGTTACAGTAACGCATTTGCTATCCAAGACTGGTTGGCGGTCTCACTTGATATTGTTAGTCGGATGTTGGTAATTGGAGAGTTTTAATAGATTGTTCCAATACCTCCGGTAACGCTGCCTCATGATACAGTGCATGTGCATAGGCATCAGCTGAGTATCAAACTTATCGGAATGATCCACTAAAACTCCCTATTAATTGTCTTTGTCATCTTCTGAATGAAACAACTGGTAATAGTCTTGTAGTGCACAAACACTTGAATTCAAAAGGACGACATGCATGGTTTGCGGGTTTCTGTTGAGTGCATCGAAGGAGCTCGAGGGCCGCAGCTCGCGTCGGAAACACAGGAAGGGAACTACTCTCCGTCAAAATGGTTAGTCAGTGGAACCTTCTCAATGCAGGCTAGATTTAGATCCAGCGGAGTCCTCTGATGACTGTCATCACATAGGCAACATTCTTGAATAAGCCCAGTGTTGTACATCAGTACTGCTGGAGCGGTACTGATATTTGATTCATCGAATAATTCAAAAACTCTAATACTAGGAAGCCGAAAGTCAAATCGAATTATTCAGTCAATCACTATTGGATTCGAACTAGAAACTTGAATATTTGCACACCCCTGCTCTTTACCCTTTCTATTTGAAGAAACATGAAAAGAATGTGTGCTAGCGGGCATAAAAGCAATGGCTACACTCCCAAGAAAGGCAGAAAGGAAAGCAACATAAATGTTGTTTTTCGTTCTGCTTTTTTGCTACTGGTGAAGCAGAATAAGAATTGGTGTGTTCCCTTCTGGGGATGCACAGAGAGTGCAAGCGCTTGTGGGCTGACCTTGTTTGCTGGGGGATCTTTTAATTAGGATCTTTGCATTATGTTGCTGCTGTTACGTCAAGAGGCTGGCTTAGGCAAACTGTTTAATCAGTAATAAATAAGCGAAGAGCACATGTCTGTTGCGTGCCATCCCCGAAGAGTCGTTCACGCCTGCGTATTCACCGAGGTTGTTATCTTTGATGTCGTAACAATTTGTTTTCTTATATTGTTTTTTCTACCTTGCAATAAATTTTTATTTATTTCAAACTTTCTTTTTTTTTTTTTTTGCTGGCTGAGGTGATTTTGTTTTTGAATTGCTTGCTTAGCATTTTCTGTTTTACATTGTTTGTCTGGATAAGAATTTTGAAATGACCCATACAGATCTACATTGGATGTTCTGATGTGACGACCAACTGCCCGTGAAGAATGGGTATTTGGTGAATGGGCAGTGTTCCTCTTGGGTTATTTGGTGTGGGTTGCGTGCTTTAAAACAGGATGGAGTCGCAGATAAAAGCACACTCTGACCTGGCTGCAGTATTCGGCGCTTGAAACGTGTCTTTGAGTGGCGTGTTTATCGTCCCATACCTCCCATGCATCAAAAGTGGTCCCGAACTATGTCACGAGATCGTGTGTCGTGCTGTCGGACGTTGCGGTCCCGGCGGGAGGGCAAAGGAGTTTCAGCAAAAGGGACGAGCAGGCAGAAGTGTCGCCATTGTCGTGGTGTCCCGACGCGTGGCAGCTTTAGTTGCTGTGGGTTGTCGAGCTGAAGAGTGGCGTATATCAGAGCAGTCATCTGCCAGTGTGATGTGGTAGGGCAAAAATTGATGGACCAGAAATGAGGTCTTAATGAACACCAGTCGGAGACTTGTTCCAGGCACCATACCTATAGTCGTTGACAGGTCAAGAGTAAAGTGGAAGCTCTTCCCACCTCTCTCCCCATCGGCAAAGTGAACGCTGGAGAGGATGCGACCTTCTCTCCAGCATTCTCTCTGCTAAAGGGAAAAGAGGTGGGAGGAGCTTCCATTTTACTCTTGACCTGTCGCCAACTATCGACCGTTCCATTAGGGTCATAGCAGAGAGGGCAATAGAGAGAAAAAATGCCCTCTCCCTCTCACCCACATGTCGTCTGCTCCGCCGAGTGGGCAGTACCTGGCATCCGGCTGGCGTGCAAACTCTGTTTAAAATCGCGTCATTTTGAAAATTTCAAGCGCAGATGCGCAGATTTTGGTATGCCAGTTATCGTGTAATACTATACTAGATAAAAAGACTAACAGGGCCCAATTGCGCTGTTACCTGCATGCAAATAAAGAAATAGGGAAAACTGTGTCAGATTGGCCGGTCTCTCTGGCGAAAAGTAAATCCGGTTGCTGTACCTTTTTTTACTATACAAAGTTTGTACTGGTGTAGGCCTTTAGCAACCATGAGTGGAAGTCTGAAATGATAAAGAAAAACGCGCTCCCCTGCCGCAATACACGCATAGTTGAGGGTAGTACTGCCGGCTGACTCAACTGCTATTTAAGTAACGGAAAAAAGATATGCTAGTTGATCATTTACCGAAATAGAACAACAGAGAGCTATAGGCTGATTTTGGAGTAGCCATAACTATTCTAAGAACGCGAACCACTTCACAACGGCAGCCACGAGCGAGAGTTCGATGTTCCGTACAGCTCGCCGATACAGCTCAAAGATGGAGAATGGCAACCTCCCGGTTTGTCGTCTGCTAGCGGAATCGGGCGCGTGCCCTCTCCCTCGTTTTACCCCGCCGAACCCGCTGAATTTCCCGGATGTATGGAGAGGGCGCTGCTGTCGAACAAAATGGTGCCGCCCAGAGAGCGCTAAATGAAATGGTCTATAGTTAGCAGTGGATCCTCAAACAGCTGCTGGTTGACTGCAAAAGCAGGTGACCAACTTCTTATTGCAGCCAGATAACAGCCTGTTGGTCTTCTGTCCTTCTCAAGTAGGCGCCTCTTCCTTGGAGGTCATCGGGGCAGTACAACTGTAGAGAGATAAGGTTTGCCTCATCCTATTTTTGGATGGACGTTTTTTGAATCAATAACTTCTGCAGATTGACACATACAACTTTGAGGAAGGTGCTTTCTTTTTTGGCTAGAAACAGTTTACCCCAATATGTTTTGTCCTAAAACAAAGGACCGTTTTAGTAGAGACCCTGGCATTGCTTTCCTTCACAGAGGTCTTCTGGCTTCAGCATGAGTTTGGTTTTCTCACCAGGTATGCGATTCATTGTGAAGAAATAATTTGGATGCTTTTAATAAAATTATCTACTGTTTCGAGCAGAGTATTGAATTATCTTTCAAGGGTGTTTGAGGCCCTTCAGCAGATAGACCTGGACAAGCTCTAGCTAATATAAATGTTCCCGATTCAAATTTATCTATAGATTTGACTTTTGAGACTTCTGTCTTTTGGCTTTGTTCGTCGCAACTTATGGGGATATTTGAGGACATCCCTAACCTATTCGCAGTCATGTGTCTCAAAGGTGTCGTTATGCAAATTAAAGTATCTGAGTGTAACTGTGACACTCCATTGAGCAGACTCTAGATAGAAATCATTTCCTTTGGGAATCTCAAAGCTTGTTTACTCGAAAACGTGGCAGCTTACTTAGTTTTCTGCTGAAGAACTGTGGAAACTATCCAGCACGAAACAATTCTCAGTGAAAATCTGGCAAACATGTTTCTCCAATCTGAGGAACATAGCCCCCCAGGTTTCCTTGTGCACTCAAAGCGCATGCATATATTTTTTTTTTTTAATGTCTGAAGTTCATTGTATTTTGTGATTTGATGTACACCGGCAAGGTATAGATGCAACTTTTTTCCCTCTCCAGCCTCGGAAACAGTTTTCACTGTGCTGATTGCAATATTTTCACTATATTCTTTGATTTTCCTCTGACATAAACATAGTTTTTAACACATTGAAAACAATCAATTGCGAAAGAATTTAGTCAGCCTAAAAAAAGATGGGAAATTGTGCGAGACATTGGTAGATTAATAAAGTTACAAGGTGTCCTTTGTTTTTGTTTTTCATTCCCTGTTAGTGTGGTCAAATGACCAATTGTCTACCACCCCGGAAAACCAGAAATTGTCGGGGAGCTTGGCTAGTCTGGAAGAGTCGGGGGAATTTTCACCCTTATCAGCATCGGTTGAAAAACTTTAGCTTTCCTTTCTCTGAGTCGGAGCAAAAGACACGTGTGTGGTGTGACACACATTTCAGGCGACCCAGCCGGCGTGCCGATGCTGTTTCTGTGTCTCGAAACCTTAAATGCGTGCGTTAAAAACTTGAAGGAGAATGGCCAACGAGTGGTCCGTGAAACAGTGCGATCTGCTGGTTTGACGAAGATGCTGCAGGTGGTGTATAAAGCAAACACCCTTGGAAATAGGAATTGGAAAAAATAAAGGCAGGAAGAGCTAAGGCCAACAGGAATGACTTGGAAAGAAAACATACAGCGGCTTTTTTGAAGGAGCTTCAAGAAAAGGCACAGAGGCTTCCGAATGAGGCAGTCTCACTGGCCTCTCTTGTTCAAAATGAAGTAAATTCTCTGCAGCAGTGAAACAAAAAGAAAGTGGTTTAGTCACATAAAACCTCAGCTGCTTTTGTTAAACTTTAATAATCTTATGACTCCATGCTTGCATTCGTCATGAACCTCTACTCTTGGGTACTTCAGCGTGTCATGGAACCAGGTTTTTATGTTTTGCACCTCTAACATGATAGAATGCTTACTGTCCACCTTGAATAACAAAGTGGTGTGGGTATGCTTGTGCAGCATGCTGGCAAAGAACTGTCATAACTTTGTACTCCTTTTAAGGACATACATTTGCCCAGTGGGTAATTTAGATTGGGACATTATTCTGCAAAAACTATAAAAGAATCTTTTGACAAGATAAAGTAAGGTGCCTCAGTGCTTAGTGGCTGCCCCATCTTTTCAATCTTTTCCTGTCCCCTTAGGAGTCGGGGAATTTTGATAAAATTCTCAGGGAAAACCTGAAACGTCGGGGAATTTGAAGATATCATTCTTGTAGACTACCTGAGACTCAAGTATTAGCCTTTCTGTGCACCGGTAGTTGTATAAAAGTAAGCAAATAGTTAAGTACATATAGTGACGCAGGTACTGTGAATGGGGCATTGGCACTTTTCCGTGTTTTGCTCGGCCAGGTTATTGATGAACGCATGTTTCATCACCCAAGCTGACACGCCATACAGTGCATTCCATCGCGCTAATGGTTTTGATCATTAGGGCTTAACATTTTTTGTTTATAAGAGAAATCAGCAGATGTTTTTTAGTCTTCACTTTTTAAAAAAAAGGTGTATTTTTTTTATTTCTTTTGAGAGAACACTGAAACAGGTAATTATCGGCGAAAAACTCTCATGAAAAACTGAGTTCCAATCTAAGGAGGAAGGAGGGTTTCGATAAATATATTCCTAACTGGAGCAAAACTTTCCAGAAATCAATTTTCGGCTTTAACTGATTTTGTATTTTTGACACCGACGGATGTTGATCGGTGCTTTTCAGTTAAAACGAGAAAGGAAAGCCTAATCCTATTGTTTCATATGCAAGGGAGACGCAACAATAACCGAAAATCGCTGGTATGTGCTAACTGTATTGCTCCATTTACATTCTTCTTGAGCTGACCAGAGGTCATAATTACACTGGCCCATTGTCGTCATCATAATGGCTGCGAGCCGCTGGGTTTGGACGGTGGTAATGGAAGGCACGCGTGTGTTGCAGGCTTCGACCATTGATGGCCGGAGGAAAGGTGCCTGCCTCTTCTGCCAGGAGTACTTCATGGACCTGTACCTCCTTGCTGAGCTGAAGACCATCTCGCTCAAGGTGAGCACCCCCCGTCAGGGTCTCTGCCGCCGTTTTGGGTTCAAAGACTGGCCTAGAAAAAAAGCTATGATCCACACAGCATAGTCATAACACTTTGCAATCTGTTCCTGAGATAGATGGTGGATGTGGAAAAGGAAAAATGGACAAGTCAACTTTGCTCGTCATGTTGGTCCGCCAGCTGTCTTCAAATTTGTAAAATGGGCTTCTTGCAATCATAGTTGGTCTTCTCATTATTGACATTGAGCATAGATGTAGAAACTTTTGTATGTGTAAATGCAAAGAAAAATTGAGGCAACCTTGTGGGAAGGGAAGCCAGATCCTCGTAACGTATTCTGCCAATGTCGGCGGAAGGACATTGCACTAGAGCTGGTGTTTTCCTCCGTGTGACATTGGCAGGGTAGCCCTTCAAGATAATCCACTTGCTTTAAGGGCGACGCAGACTCGGGAAATACAACGTAGCATAAAGCAAACAAAATGAATTCCGTGACCATGACGGCTGCTTCTGCTTATCTGAAACTGACTGGCTTTTCCTTTTCTTTTTGTATATTTGTCAATACTGATATAGGTAACTATGCACAGGGTGAAAGAGTATATCATATTTTTACTTAAAACTTTATATGCTGTCTGTCCTGTTGAGGGCCAATAATGAAAACATTAAATAAACAATATTCGAAAGAAGAAAAAAAAAGTAAAAGGCAGCATATTGATGGACATCGAATAGCATTGATCAAAGCATATTTTCAAAATTGCATGCAACATGGTAAATTTAGATTTTTTTTTCTGTTTAGACATTTACTAGGCTATACACTAGACGAAAATATTTTTATGTTAATTGTATATTCCAGCACCCGCCACCTTGCCTACAGACCCTTTTCTTTGCAAATGCCATGAGGCGATGCTCTAGTCTTAGACGTCCGAGCGGACTTCCGGTTAACAAAAAGAATGACGAAAGCCCACCTTAACATTTAACCACCAATTCTCCAGAAGAACGCCAAAACAACTAAGAAGTGCGAGAGCTGGGGCTATTGCGGTGACTCTATTACCGCTATAAAAGGAACAAGTAGGAGCATTCATCTGTGTTCACGGACGCGTTGAGAGTGTTCAGAGCAGCACAGGGTTCTCCCCAGGAATTTTGTAGGGGTGGACATAACCACCATGCGAGCGGCAGAGAAAGGGGGGGGGGGGGTAGGGTAGGTAGTTTGCAACGCGGCATTCTCTGTGTGCCGACAGAACACATTTTGGGTAGGCTCTCAATCTTTACGGTTCTGTGAGTGCTGCCATAGCCTCCCATATGCTGACAAAGCCTAGCAGATCGCCACGAGAAGCGACCGCCAAAATGGGAAAGGTGGAGCAGCAGACAACGGATGAGAGGAGAGCCACGTGACTGATGCCCCGCTGAGGCAGGTTGCGAAACATTTTTCTCCCGAGCGAACAAGGGTGTTTTGGGTCCTCGCCACTGCAAAAGCGGTGTGCTGTTGTCCACGCTCCTCGATAAATGGCTGTTCGATGCTCTGTGCTACCAGATCCTTGCATACCAAATCTGCGACCGGGCACTCTGACTCCGTCGTCGAACTGCCAGGTTTTGGTAGTATAGAGGAGGCTATGGTGGTGGTGCCTTTCCGTGGTGATAAAGCAAAATGCCATATGAAAGAAAAGTGTTGAAGGAAAGTCAGGAAGCAAGCGAAGAGGCGAGGATGAAGCAAGCCACGGCACAAGCAATAATTGAGCAGTGAAAGAAAAGTCCTCTCAGCTTTCTGCTCTCTGCCACTTACCGCCTGCGAAAAGAACTGCTGTGCGTTCTTCGCGTCTGTTTATTTTGTGTTTCTCTGGCCGAGCACCCCCCTCATTGCCGGCACTCTGCGGCTCCGCTCTCCTTGTTTGAAAGAGTGGAGGCAGTCGGCGATGTGATAACACAGGATAAGGTGGCGATAAGGCGGCGGCGTGCAGGACTGCTGAGTATGACAGTCTAGAGCCATGTGCGTAGGCAAAATCGCATAGTCATCCTGTTGCATAATCGAGCGGTGGGCAGTCAGTAAGAGCAATGGGCGGTCAGTTGGAGCGGTGGGCGGCAAAGCCAATGCCGCCCACCGTGGGGAGAACCCTGGACCAGCATTGCTAGATCACTTCTGTTGTAGAACTTCCCATAGACGTTGTATAATAGAGAGCATTAGAAACCGTGTCCTAATTTATGTAACTTTGACGCTGCGGACGTTCGGCACAGATCGTCTGTTAGCCGCAAGCTCTGCAATTCCTCTGTGCCCTAAGATGCGATGAAAGGCATATAGACGCTTTCAGCGAGTCAGTTACTCGAGCTGCCACCAGTCGGCGCGCCCTCCGCGCGCTTTCCCGGCCGCCATTGCCGACCTTCAGTTTCTCGCCGTTGCTCCGCGTTGTGTGCTGCACCGGCCACCATCAGAGCTTTGATTTCGTGGTCTTTACGTTCCGCGTTGAAATCGTGTGTTTTCTTTAGGTCTTTTCAATATTTCGGGCTTTCACTTAATCGTTTGATATTTACATTTCAACATAGCTCTTGTATTTTCTTATTTATGGAATGGAATCGGACAGCGAATGGATCGACGATCCATTCGCTGGGCTTCAGAGACCATGTAAGTTCATCAAATTCTTATGTTTTTGTCGCTAATAAAGGGCAGTCAACACCATTGCGACCTATGCAAATTTCAACTGACGCAGTAATTAGGATCTCGCAGTCGTGCTTCTCGCTGCATGTGCGCGCTCATTTCCGTAAAGCCGAACCGCATGCAAGCGATTTAGCGTGCGACGAGTCGAGCGACGGCGACGACGGGAGTCGTCGACGAGCAACGGAGATTTCTCACTGTCGCCCGTCGCATCGCTCGGTTTTCGGATTTCTAGAGAACTTAGCGCTCACCGTCTTGGACGCTTGCTCCCGTCGCTTTCATGCGATTTGCCTCGTCGCGCGACTGACCTAGCGACAGCGTAGCGGGTCGTTGTCGCTTGTCTCGATCGTTGCTCTCCAAATCGCTTGCATGCGCTTTATACTTAATTTCGATGCACAGAGCATTGAACCATTAGCGCCTTGATATTAAGTATAAAGCGCAACGGGACAAGCGACGGCGACCCGCTTCGCTGTCGCTCGATCAGTCGCGCGACGAGGCAAACCGCAGGGAAGCGACGAAGACGGTGAGCCCTAAGTTCTCTAGAAATCCGAAAACCGAGCGATGCGACGGGCGACAGTGAGAAATCTCCGTTGCTCGTCGATGACTCCCGTCGTTGTCGCCGTCGCTCGACTCGTCGCACGCTAAATCGCTTACATGTGGTTCGGCTTTACGGAAACGAGCGCGCACATGCAGTGAGAAGCACAACTGCGAGAGCCTTACTGTGTCAGTTGAAATTTGCATAGGCCGCAATGGTGTTGACTGCCCTTTATTAGCGACAAAAACATAAGAATTTGAACTTACATGGTCTCGGAAGCCTAGGCCACAATCTTCTATCGTGGATCCATTCACTGTCCGATTCCATTTCATAAATAAGAAAATACAAGAGTTATGTTGAAATGTAGATATCAAATGATTAAGTGAAAGCCCGAAATATCGAAAAGAACTAAAGAAAACGCACGATTTCAACGCGGAACGTAAAGAGCACGAAAACAAAGCTCCGGTGGTGGCCGGTGCAGCACACAACGCGGAGCAACGGCGAGAAACTGACGGTCGGCTATGGCGGCAGGGTCACGTGACGTCAAGATGGCGGCGCCCATGAAATGTTGCCTGAAAGGGTCTATACCGTATTTACGCGAGTAATAGCTGCACTATTTATGAGCGAGGCCCTTGTGTCTACTTTCTCGTAAAGCACATATACAGCCAATCATCGCATTGCGCATAAATAACATAGCGAATATCTAAATCAAGAACACGAGTCTCCATACAAATGCAACCTTCACAGATGGTCTCTTCGTGCGAAGACATTATCTCTGTCCTGTAAACCGCTGGAGTCATGCTGTCGATCGCGGTGATTGGCAATCCGCTTGCTCCGCGGATAAGCAAACCCTCTGGTTTTTTTCATAAACAGTGCGGCTATTACTGAGTAAATACGGTAGATTTATTTTTATGTGACTGTTAATCTAGACAAATCTACTGTGAATTCGTCACGCATGTAGGCATCTTTTTTAAACTTTAGCTGGTGAGGATTTTAAATGCGTTTTGATACCTACAGTTGTGCAAGAAATGTGTATTGAACATGAGGAATTTTCTAAAGCATTTCAGTGCAAATAACAGCCTCATACATTTTTAAAGTAGTTTGACATGCAGAGCATGTGCCCCCTCTTGCAGGTGATATGCGAAGGAACCCTACTCCAGTGCAGAGTTCAACAACTGGTTTGATTTAATGTGGGTGTTGAGAATGTTTGAACCTCCTGATGAGTCAGACTTGTCTGCCAGTTCTGTGGCTAAATTTAGATGGTGGCAGATTTGCTTCCAAATTGATGGAACTTATCAATATAGACATGACTGGACTAGTGACCGAGATAATTGGTTGATGTAATTTTTTGTGAAGTTATTTAATCATTGAATTTCGGTCCACCATTTTTTAAAACGAAAGGCTGTACCGGCTACATTGAAGAAGTGACAACAGCTGTAGTGATTTGTAAGTATAACTTGTTCTCGATAGGTTATAAGAAGTTTGATGGTGTGAAATGAATGATGTGGAAGCTCACTTCCACAGAACGGAAGCAATGCACATGATGTTGTTTTCTTAGACTGCCTGCTCGACGTGCAAGTTTTGTAATGCGCGACATCATGCCACTAGAACGCACGGGGAAATATGAATGTTGGGGCATCGCCTTCATTTGCCGTTTTCTCAATAGCTAGCCTGAATTTAAGGGTAATAAATAATGTGCTGGGAAGTGTAAGCCCTGGGTAGTCTGAAAATGTAGTAACCGTATTTTTCGGACTATAGTCCATGGACTATACGTGTTTAAAAGTTGAAATTTTACCCGATGTGAACTATACAGGTGCGGACCCTACAAGGATTTTATGAATAAGGGAGTATATCAATGTTGAGTCATGTGTGATACCATCTTTGTGAGCTAATACAATGGGCATTTCTCAAGATGTACTGTGTATGATAATTCTTACGTTTGGACCAAGTGTTGTGTGGACTAAGCGCCGAGTGCGGACTACAGTCTGAAAAATACTGTAATTTGGGTAGGTAAAAAACCTCCGGAGCTCCCCCTTGACAAGCAGTCCGTGCTGGGTGCAGGTCACAACAGTGGACATGCTGAAGCCCCCCCCGGACTTCCGCTCCAACTTCGACTCGACGCCACCGCCGATCCTGATCGACCGGGGCAGTGCCATCCTGGAGAATGAGAAGATTGAGCGCTACATCATGAAGAACATTCCGGGGGGCCACAACCTGTTTGTGCAGGACAAGGACACTGCCACAGTCATAGAGAACCTCTACAGCGTGCGTACCACCCTTCTTCCTCAGCATGTACAGGGTTTCAGTGCGTGGTGTTATATCTACTGCAAAAATGAACTACGCATCGCGGAACGATTAGTGTCTGCTCAGATGTAATGCTAGCGGTCCACACCAGATGTCGAAGTTTCAGAGCTTGCCGTTATCAGTATTCAAAGGTAAAAAGTAGGCCAGAGGCTTTCCGGTTTTAACAAGAAACACCAATAAACATCGGCCATTGTCTAAAATACAAAACTGGTTAAAACAAGGAAATTGTATCTGGGAATGGGATCTCTACGCAAGGACTGTTTTTAGTTGGAACCTTAACTTCTTAGACTCTTGTCGGGCACTTGCTCCTGCTAGAATCGAGCGGCCTGCCAGCAGTCCCGAATCAGTGGAATTGCTGACCTTGGTGGTCAGTGGTGTGGAAGTCAGGTCAGTTGGTTGGTCAACACAGATGTTCCCAATGTCTTCGTTCTATTCAGGTCAGAGTGGGACGGTAGTGTGCAAAACTACATTGACGGTCATTATCGGGTGGATCTTGCAGAAGTAGTAAGATGAACTCGACTTCCTCGTTGCAGAAACATCTTGCTTGAGGACAATTATTTTTCTTCACCAGACTGAGAAGAAGGATGGAAGGATGCAAAGAAAATGCTAAGCACCGGATGATTATATTAAGGAGTACTCAGACTTTGGCTCTTGCTCGACTTTGGCTCTTGCTCGAACGTGTCCGTGGTTTGCGCATGCTGTGCATGATGAGCCCGAAGCCTTACAAGGATGTATACAAATTGTACATTTAACTAAAATTAGTTTTTCATTAGTTTTTGTTTTTAATAATCCTTGTTTTTAGCATTCATGCAAAACAAAACGCCAAAATACACATATTTTTACAAAATAAATGATAACAAAAACATTGGCCTAATTTCCTTTATATAAGCACTGGATAATATATGGTATACCGTAATGCCCCCAGAGATAGCCCACCTAAAATCGATAGCAAATCAGATGAGAGTAAGGGGTAAGCTTACCTTCAGTGCAACATTAAAAAAAAAAATGTTGAAAAAATTGTTTGTTTTAGATTTTGTGACTTTCGAAACTTGTGATCGGAGGAAGGGGCAAGGAACCAGTAGACTGTCCTTCCCAGTCAGCATTGTTCGCTTGTCTCGCACCGTGGTTAAGTAACACCGATTTTGCCGAGGTCACCATTGGCCAGGGCCCTGTGATTACTAGAAATACGCTATATTTCGGTATTTCACGAAAAGTAGCAAATCATGCCAAAAATACTAGCTGAAAATTTCTAACCATCGCTTATAACGGAAATCGGATAATGGCAGGCCACGAAACTTTGACATCTTATCTGAACTGCTAGTGCTACATTTGGGCGGAGGCCGAGCTTACAACGGTGTGTACTAGTTTATTTTTTGGTGAGAGATCACTTTTCAGACATGCGGTAGACATTTCTTTGATTTGCAGCAAGTGACACAACTGCAGTAGTTCTTTGTGACTTAACGTTGATTCACGTGTTCAGAACACCCAAACCAAGCTGTTAGCATTATTTTGCATGCTATTTCAAACATTAGGCCAGTAATCGTGCACTTACAGTGCGTGATGCTCTTAGCATGAAAATTCAGTTGCTGGGTTTTTCTGTTGCTCTCATAGTATTCAAAAGGCTGTCATGAAAACTTCCCCAGGGTGTCTAGCATCCAGGAAAACCGGGAATTGTCAGGGAAATGTCAATTACCGGGAAAAATCTGGGAATAGTCAGGGATATTGTCAAAAAGCGAGCTCAGTCAGAGAAAATGAGCCGGAAACGCCATTGAGCGCCTTGAGCAAAGACTTGAGGACTTGGGGGCAGAAAAATAGGCAATAAATTCTGCTTAGTGCAGAGCGCGGGCTCTGCTCACGCGATGTAGAGTGTGCTACTCAATGCAAAAGGAACAGCCGACAAATCCAGTTCAAGCCTTGCATTGGATTGGATTGAGGGCGCGACACTAGGCTAGATCCAGTTAGAGCTACTAGATTTAGTAACAAATGGGGAAACCACAGACCCCGATCTAATCCAACCCTTAAAGGTGTACGGAAATGAAATTCCAGCATTTTGTAGCTTAAATGTGTGGCATGTTGCAGCATAACCTCAATAACACCGGTCTTACGTTGAAAGGCACAAGAAAACTAAATTTAAAGCTAATTAAACAATCTTCCAGTGGGCACCTCGTTGATGCGTGTGAGGCTTAGTTGAAAGGTAATCTAGCAACGTTAGGAATCTTGCTACGTAGGTCATGATTAGGGTTCCGCGTTTTCGGTTTTTATTTTTTTTAAATTCGGCGTATGTTTTTCGGTGTTTATTTTAAAATTCAAGTTTTGGTTTTTTTTCAGTGTATATTTATTCACCAAAAAGTTTACCTTTTTTTATTGTGAATATGAAAGAAACACCATTGGACACTGGATCAGATGATCCTTGTAGCTGTGATATTTGTGATCACCCAAAGAACGACACATATACATACGTGGTCTTCGCTACAACTTGCGTCAGGACACACCTAAAAATATCGGAATTTGCAAGCGTAATCTTCAGCGCGCTTCTTTTTCCTTCCCATTCTGACGACGTGACCGTCTGAGGTGATGACAGTACAAAAACTAGCGGAATGGCAAAAAAAAAAAAAAAATCCATTGTATTTATGTTGTTAACTACAGTGAAGTTTGAGATAGGGTGTTAAGAAATGTATTAGTGGGTTTCTTCGATGTCCTCTGAAGTGCATGAAGTGAAAAACCTTATATTAGCCCACATCCAAACTTTTTTTTTGGATCGGGACTTTGACACACTAAGCCCGATCACAGAAAGGACACAGATGTCCCGCAAAGGCCAATCCAAGACCTCTTTTGTTGCATATGTTGAACCTTGGAAGGGGGCAATCACAAAGACGTCACACAATGTCGAACCTTGCAAAGCCCTCTCTCTGTGTTCCCCCCTTCTCCCCCACCCACCTCGACGCGACCCTAAAACTGACCTTTTTCGGTTAAAACCGAATTTTAGAAAACGGAATAGACATACTTTTATCGGTTTTTGTCGGTTTAAACTGAAAACGCCGAACTTGCAAATTATTTCGGTTAAAACCGAATTTCCGAGAATGGATTCGGCATACTTTTATCGGTTTTTATCGGTTTAAACCGAAAACTCCGAACCCTAGTCATGATGTAGCAAGATCGGTTACTTAGCCACACTAAACATTGGAGCAGCGCTCTTCGGAAGTGCGCTCAACAGTTTAAAGCAGTCATGTCTTAGCTTTCCTCCTTAATTAACCCACAAATTGTGCATTGTACCAAACAGTTCAAGAAGAGGGAAAGGAGGGACTCCACTCTTGCTCATCTCTCGTTTGTATACCCGGACAGCCATTCTCCTCCTAGAAGATTAGCCCATCGCTCAAACCTCGAACAAAAATTGCTTCCCCCACCCTGTTTACCCCTAAGCTGACAGTGGTGTGGAAGCTACATGCTCGTTGGGCCAGCCACACTTTTGCCACGTGATCACGCTCCCTAGCGCATACCCACGCGCAGAGAATGAGGTCAGGTGATGAAAGGGAGGTGGCTGATTGGTCTGGCAAGCGCATAGCTTCCGCCGTACTGTCAGCTTCGGGGTGACGGAGATAAGTGAGGTCCGGTGTCTTATGATGTGCATTTGGGCCGGGTGACGCGCTTTGGGTACCGCAGATATATCACAGTGAAAAGGTAGAGAGCTTTCGAAGGGAAGAAGGTATGAAATAGTCCTCTGTGTTTTCAAAATTTTGTATCGAAAATCGGGCTTTTGACTATACCTTCTTTTTTTGGCCCACTAAATGATATGCTATAGTTAAATCCCAATCTAAATTCATTTATGCCAGCCAAGGAAATCGTCCTCAACCGCGTGGGAGCGAGATCACTTGTCGAAAGTGGCGGGCCCAACAAGCATGTAGCTTCCACAGCACTGTCATCGCGCACTCCATCCACTTCTTTTCGAGCACCTGCTCGAGCGCACCGTTTGGAACGAAAAATATAGCCAGTCGTTCAAAATACAAACGTGCGATTATCATTTACGGTTATTATCCGTCGTGCTTGAATCATTTCCGAACGAATTTTGTGCATTTCAATGTTTGTTTCTGTACCCCTTTAAGCCGAAAGTATCCAAGTGTGCATCTGGCGGCCATGCTGCCATTCGGTTATTAATGTGTGTGGTTGAGTGCGTATTCAGGTCATCAGCTTAAAGTGAAACTGAAGCGGTTCTGTACTTGAGGAACACTTCAATCGTCTTCATTTGGCTTCCAGGATTTTGAATATCTAGATTATTTTCCAAGTACTGCTGATGACGTCGTACTCCTTCCCGGAATAAGACACCATAAAAGGAGTTCTCAGAATCTTCGCTCTTGCGCATCTTCGGTGCCTGTCAAGGCTATGCTAGGTTGGAGAAAGATGTCACGACTGGTGCCAGTGCAAGGGGAAATATCTGGCAAGCTTGCAATTGCATGCGCTGCTCATATGAGCGACACGCGCTTAACGTCCGAAAGATTCTCTTGTGCCAAAACAGCTGGTAGGAGGTTTTTCGTGTTTTCTCGCATTTAGTTACATATTTGGGAAAAACTATTGTGATACTGTAAACGACTTAATTTTCGCGGGCTCAAATCTTTGCGAATCGGGCCAAAGCTGAAAATTCAAAATTATTCGCGGGTTCTAATTTTCGCGAATGGAGTGTAGCTTCCGTAGTGTTCACATATTGCCCGAATTGTTCGCGGGACCCATTTTTTGCGAATTGTAGGCGATTCGTGAAATTTGCGAAAATTAGGTCCTTGAGAAAATTTTGTTATTTACAGTATTCAGATTCACGGGATAAAACTACGCTAGGATCAACCTTTATCTCATTTCCTGAAAGAAGTGTTTCAGCTTGCTTCCCTTTAAAAGTGCTTTGCCATTATTGTTTCTCAAGGTAAGTTATTTGCCTCAAAAATGGCTTAATGCGCCAATAGATTTTGTTGATCTAGGTACTCAAGCATTACCACATCAAATATTTTTTTGCCAAGTTATAATTGTTTTATTTTGGTTATATTTTTTCTTTTTTTTTTAAATTCTAGTATGTTTGTATTATCATTACTGAAAATGTGATGCCAGCTGTGGGCACAAGTTCACTGTTTTGGCAGTAGAACTTGTTTGTTTCCAGTTGATTATAAGAAGTTAGATGTGGAAGGAGTGCTGTGGAAGCTCACTTGAGTTCTCGGCAATACAAAAGAAATGCATAAGGTGCAATACAGCACCAATGGTGTGTCCATGCTGTCTGTTATGTAGTGTAAAGTGCACTGTTATGCAGTGTACAGTGCGCAGTTGTACAGTGTACCTAGAAAGTACAGTGCACTGTCGTGCAGTGTACCTAGAAAGTTCAAATGCTTAAAGGGGTACTCCAGCGATTTTTGAGCTACCTCATCTAACTATATTTTCTGACTCCCCGGCCTTTACCCTTTCCGGTATGCTATTTAGTATCGCGAAATTCATAATAGTTATTGCGAAATCGGCAAATGAAAGTGATGCAAAAACCAACATTCAAATATACCCGCACTTTTCAGTGCCGTGACGTCAGTGGCGGGCAGGCTTGCTAGTTGAGCGAGCAGTCTAAAAAATAGAATATGCCAATCATTTGTTCCTTTCTGAAATGCGGATCCTGGAGCGAGCTTCCAAAGCATTCATTTGACACCATGAAACGGCTTGGAATCAGTTGGGAACAAATGCTACAGTCCAAAGAGTGAACCCCTGCCTTCCACTGACGTCACTTTTTCATTGTTGCCAGTAGAGACTTTCGGTTTGAAAAAGACGGTGAGGACCAAAATTGTAAATTCAATAACTTTGTGAAAAAAAATTATTTTAACCTAATATTTAGGATACTATTTTAGCGATGTTGTTTGGCGAGTTTAGCAAAATTTCAAGCGAATCGGGGACCATGAAGAAATCGCCGGAGTACCCCTTTAAACATCTTTTTCTAAAACTCACAATTCAGGATGGTATACCATTGCTGTTGGTATTGAAGTCTTTAATAATTCTTTTGTTCGAATTCGGAAATATTTTTAGAATAGCTGAGGCAAACCTGGGAAAGGCGGGAGTTGAGAAACATAAATAGGAAACACTATTTTCTTGTGCTGCCACCCTCACCCACTCCTCGTTTTTTGTGCTATTTTTTCCGTGGGGATGTCAAGTTCTAATGTTTCAAAGTCTGGAATGACATAATTTTTACTTCTGCTTGTTTTATCATTTATGGCTGCTCTGTTTACCCAAATCTAAAGCAACCCCATACCTGAGATACTTAAAGTACTACTTCAAGTAGGTTTAGGAAACTTGAAGCTTACTTGAAGTACATTCTCTGAGTATGTACTTGTACTTTACTTAAAGTATTTTTTTCTGGTACTTTCCGAGGAAAGTACAACTCCCGACTTCAAAGTACATTCCCCAGCTTTGGTTTTGTTAAATTAGTATCACGAAATGATGATTTGTTAACTCCAAAGAAATGCTGGGAGGGATATTCTACCATTACCAGAAAAGTGAGTAGACGACGCATCGCTCCGGTTTGTTCTGGGGGCAGCTCACCCGTAGCTTTTGAACTCTCGCTACTTCTCGGTCGGTCAGTGCGAGCGAGAAGGTTTAAAATATTAGGCGAGCAAAACTAATCATAATGTAGCGCCTGAGACTGTGGTGCGGGGAGATTAAACTTTCGAGTGGAAGAAAAACACAACAGAGGAGAACGTCAGAATGTTTTGAGACATTTTCTTTTGTCTTTTTCTTCGACTTGAAAGTTCCTTAATTTTTTTCGCACCCCAATCTCAGGTGTCACTTTATGATTAATTATCCCCAGCTCGCTTGCACACTCACGTTTTTTTGTTCTTTTTTTATTAAGGCGAGGACATTCCTCTCTGAGAGGATTGCATGCGGAAGCTATAGGGCTGACGTCATGCTTTCTCCTGGTACATTTAACCCCCTTGGGTGCAACAATCCAGTGCAAGAAAATCACTATACAGTGATTTTCAAGAAGTTGGCTCAATTCCTGAAAATAATTACTCTGTGGCCACTTTATCAAACATTCGCCGCTGTTTTTTTTTTTTTAAATAGGTCAATCAGCCTTGATTACCCCTGGACAATGCATACCAGTTAAAAAATCACTGTATAGGGGAATTAAAGGGCATCATGAAGGATTGTGTTAAAATACTTGTACTTTACTTTGAAAGTACATTGTATTTATAGTACTTTACTTCAAGTACATTGCACCCAGTGTACTTACTACCTTACTTGAAGTACATCACGTCTTATTTACTTTGTACTTTATTTGAAATACATTTTAGATGTACTTTACCCAACACTGATATGAAGCTATCAGAAGCGTTGAAGAAAGAAAATGCCAATCGTTAAGAGTTTGTTATTGTAGTCACTCAGTGGACACTGCGGTGACGTTCCCATATCAAATTGTGGTAAACCCGTCGTGAAGCAGAGATTTCGAAGTCGTTCCTGCTGCATTGCACTTCGATAAGATCAGAGTAAACAGGGTATCAATCGGAGCCTTCTCTCTTTGGCAGCAACATTTATTCACTTTGTTTTTCACCGGAGAGGATTTGTTTTTCATATAGCCTTCTTATGATCCATCTTAGCACAGCTTCTTAAAGTGTTGAATTACCGTAAAATACCGAGAAAGCGCCCCCCCCCAACTCAAGAGATAATTCAACCAAAATATGGGGGGGGCCCTTCCTCGGTTTTGCACCAATATTCAAGATGGCGGATAAAGAAAATGGCGGCCACTAAAAGTATGCAATCTAGACTGCAGTCTTAGCAAAAATGATTTCCGTAGACAGTTTCCTTGCGAACTTTATCCTTTTATTCGCTGTCGAAACCATCGAAGGATTCCTCAGAATCTGACCCAAAAACCAGGTCCACACACTCATCCCTCAGCTCGTCGCGGTCTTCCGGGACCACGGCGCCGATGTCAGCGAGCCGATCGTGCAGCTCACCGTCCTCGGACCCGTCGATCGCGTTCGTAATGCCGCAGCCCTTGAGGGTTTCCCTTCGGCGTTTTCTCTCCCTTCCGCATAAAGACCTCCCAGGTTCTCCGAAGATTGGCCTTAAACGGCTTGTTCCAAAAGACGTCTGCAGGTTGAAGAAGGCTGGTGCAACCGGCTGGCATGTACACAATGTCAGTGTCGCATTCCTGAATTGCATCTTTGCCGCTTGGGTCTTGTGTATTGGCGCCTGGTCCAACACCAGGAGCCGCCGTACGTCGTCAGTGTTAGGGCCCCATACCTTGGTCAGCCACTCCTTGAACTTCTCCGAAGTCATCCAGCCATTTTTTGAAGCGGTCACGCGGCAATTCGCTAAAGATGAAACAAAAAAAAGACATTGTATTTAACGCAAGCTCATAATGCATTATACTATTTCTCTCGGTGGCAAAATAGCAAGCGAAATGTTGTTCTCACCTGGTACACGAAGGCTCATGAAGGCCCTCGCTGGAATTTTTCCGCTCGGCTCCTTCAAGATGATAAACGCTGGGAGCTTGTGACCAGAGCCGCAGGCTGCTAAGGCAACCGTGAAACCCCGCCTGGCACAGCCAGTGTTTGTAATCCGGACAGTACTTTCTCCCACGAGGTTGTTGGTCCGGTTCGCCGGAGTGTCCATTCGGACCATTGTTTGTTCCATATTCGCTATGTTGAATAGAGTCAGGTTGTGGCGACTTCGCAGAGAGCCGATTGCAGCACGGAATGCTTGCGTCTCCTCCGCGCAGTCCTCAGGCACTTTTTGGCTCTCATTAGTTGCTTGCCGCATCGAAACACCGAACCGCGCCTTCCACCTTTTTAAATACATACTGGAGGCCACAAAATTGCCCAGCTGTAGGTTATTTGCTAGCCTCACAGCTTCTTCAGAAAGGAGCCTGTTGCTGACGGCACGTCCAGCACTTCTTTCGCACTCAAGAAATTCAAAAAGCGCGTCGTCCACTTCCTCGCTGAAAACGGGGGCTCCGTTTCCCAACTTGCGTCGTAACTTCGACTTTCCGAAGTTCTGTTCAAGAAGCACTTCATAGTTCTTGTCCCATTCGCGGATTCTCTTGCGATCAAGCTTGAACTGACGCGATGTCCGATGCACGTTCTTGCCATTCAGCCTGTGCCACTGGACGACCTCTATCTTCTTTTGCACAGTGTACGAGTGCATAGCGCACGCAGTAACTCGACTGGTTCCGGCGCCGTCAAACAACAAAATGGCGAACAAAAGGTTCACGTGGTTCACGTTTACTTTTGGATTGGATTGGATCCCTGGCTACACATAAAAACAAAACTTCCAGAACGAAACTTTTTTTGGGGCCACCGGCAGCGGAAAAAGGGGGGAGGGGGGGGGGGGGCGCTTACTTGGTAGTTTACGGAAATGCGAAATGTGCGGAAAAAGGGAGGGGGCGCTTACACGAGGGGGGGCGATTACGCGGTAGTTTACGGTACGCAATTATATTGTCGAAGTAAACACCGTGCTCGACTGAACGGGCAAGTCACAATGCCACGTACAGTTGCCGACCGATTTTTCGTACACGTTCAATTATTCGGACGTTTTCGTTGTACAGTCACTTACCCCATAGAGTTAATTTATAACATATTTCGGACATAATTTGCGTGATTTCCTCAGTTTGCAGCCATAAAACAGCCGCTGCGATAGCGCTGCAAGTTTAGTCGCTGCTATTTTGGTTTTTATTTTGCTCTGTAGCCTCGATACCACGGCTTATGCCATAAACAAGCTGGGCTGAGGCTATAGCCGGGTTTTCCGGTTCCGCTATAGCCAACGTGGACGCCATCTGCCCATTCTTATAATTCTTTCAGTTCTCTGGGTCCTTGGTTGCGGCCGCGAGAAGAGCGGCCGTCTACCGTTCTCGTGATCCTTGAGCGCGAAGGTTCTTTGCCGATAGGCTTAGTACTGAAGCGAGCTTGCTGGACTAAGCATTGTCTCCAAATAGTGCCAAATGGCACCAACTTCAAGTGCTCTGTTTGTGCCAACGAAGCCACCGACAAATCGCAGCACCGTGATCAGATAAACAAACATGTGAAAAGTGGCCAATATAAAGTGGAAGTTGCGCGAGAACTTAACATCAAGCAAGTGGAAAGTGGCCAATACGCAGTGGAGTATGCGTGTAAATTTGATGATTTGGCTGAAATTGATTTTTCGTACGTCTTGATTATTCTGGCAATTTCAGGGTCCCCTCAGAGTCTGAAAAATTTGTCAACAACTGTACTTAGTTTTTTGTCGCGTAGAGACAAAGTTTGTTCAACAATAGCACTCCAGCTTTCGACAAGTTGCGTGACAAGCACTTCAACGAAGATTTGAGCTCTTTCTGGTTTGAAGCACACATTATGAACCCAACCCTGAAAGTCGAGCTTTTGCAGGATTTCCAGGGTGTCTACCAATTTGAAGGACCGATAATTGACAGGGAATTTGGCAGGTCTGGAAAAGTCGGGGAATTTCCACCCTTATCAGCGTCTGTCGGGAAAACTAGAGCTTGCCTTTGTCTGAGTGACACAAAAAGACGCTTGTGTGACGTGACACACGTTGCAGGGGACTTGGCCAACGTGCGGATGCAAATTTCCGTTCGGAAACTAGTATATTGGGGGAAATCCAGAGATTCGACCCAGATCACCTCCTCCTGAAACACTCTCACCAAAGGGAACTTCCCTCTTGTCATCTTTGTGCATCTTTCTTTGATGAGCATTTTTAAATGCACTTTACGACTACCATAGAATATTGCACATTCGCCCATTCCACATTAGGCGCCCATTACCAAATTTGTAATGTTGCGCCATAAAACCCCCAAACAACAACAACCAAATTTGTAAGATTTGAGAAAATATGCACAGCACATTTGTACGTAAAATTGATGACGGGACAAGTGCCCATCCCCCATTTTTTGCAATTATCTCCGAAGTTTGAGTGGGCACTTGCCCGGTATTTTATGGTATATCAAAACGATGCTCCTAGCCATTTTTGTAGTTTTGCTTTTAATTTAGAAATTGCAGCAGATTTCCCTAAATGCCACAAAATTGCACAAAAATATTTAAAAAACAAAAACTCCATCTTTTATTTCTTTTGAGCTTTCCTTACCCTTTTGCAGTGATTTCAACTAACGTGTGATGGCAAAGCATTGTGTAACATAACCTTCCAAAGAGCAAACCAATAACAAAACCTTCGCTCAAGTTCAGCTGGCTTGCTGCACGACGTTGGCTCGAAAGAGACATTTTCAAGAACCAACGAAGGCTGCACAGAAGTTCTGCTGTATTGTAGGGTGCAGAAAGCCGGGCTGTCCCAAACTTGGCTGCATGTTTGTGTTTCCTTTCTTTGCCTCCTTCCACACTTTGGGATTTAAAGTAAGACTGCCCTCTCTCTTTTATACTGGTGTCAGTGTTAACAGGGTGTTCCATCATGAGTTACAGCTCTTCCAGCACTTGTTTACTAATTGAATCTTCCAGCTTTCGTGGATAGTGCGCCACTCGGGTTATTTTCCTGCTCTTGCCCAAAAACACGTGGACGTGCTAGCTTGGGGTGTGCGTCTTCGCGTGGCTCGTTTGGTGAACCTCATTTCTATGGTTGTGATGACATGGCCGCCAAGCAACACCATTTCTGGCGAGGTCACCATTGGCCAGGGCCTTGCAATTTCTAGAAGTATGCTATTTTTTGGTGTTTTTGAAACAAAATAGCAAATCATGGCAAAAATAGGGGTGGGCCATCTCTCTGGTTATTATGGTATTTATGAAAAAAAAGATTTTGGAAACAATGACTAGTTTTGCGGATAAATTTGATGTACTCGCGGTACTCCCGGACCTGCCCGTCTAGGACGGCTGCAATATTTGAAGGGTAGGTGACATACTTTGCTCATTGTATCTACCAGTGCACGGTGCAACCGGTTGAACTTGACCATCTTTTCGCACGCACTTGCAGACTTTGCCTTTTCGGCGTCTCGCACTTCAGCTTCTTCGTTTACCTTCAATTTTGGAGCATGCGGTTTCAAGATGATGACTTACTTCTGCGGCATGACATGCTTCGTCAGAGCCTTCTAGTTCCGACGTGTCGGACACTGATTGCAGCAGTGATGAGAGTGATTGTTATCAATAGAGCCCTGCATTTCCGCGGATTACCCGCAGATATCCGCAGTAAACTGGCGGATGCGGATAAAAATTGAACGGTTTTTGGCGGATTGCGGATCGGATGCGGATGTCAGGGGCTGTGGATGCGGATATCCGCGGATCCGGATCTAAATTTTTGCCCGGTGGCATTCAGTCCGTCTACTGACGTTTCATCTGCAGATTGTTTCGTTGACATGCGACGTTTGATCGAAAGGATTCCCGTGTTCGATTGATTGAAAAACCTGAGACGTTTTGTCGCACACAACCCTGCTATTTTCGTAACAAACATTTTGCGTCTCGCCTGGATTACAGGGGGAAGGGGGACATGGTTTGGTTAAGCACTCCTTAGTGAATCGCACGCTAGCTTTTAGCGGCTTAGTGAAGAAATACGTTGTCGACAAAACGTCGCAGGGGCATGTGCCCACAAAACATACTGCGTCGACGAACCGTGTGTCCATGAAATGTATGTCCGTGAAAAGTTGTCCACGAAACATATTCCCACAAAACGCGTTTCGAAGAAACTAGGGATCCTAAGAAAGATCTGATTCTTACTGAAGACCGTTTCAGTTAGTGCATTTCATCTCGTCAAAAAGTAAAGAATACAGGGCATCAATCGTCCCGAGAAAGTTAGTTCTTTGGCAGGGAAAAAGCGGAAAACTTTCTCCGGGCAAAGAAAACCTCAAACGAACAAGTCACAAGAAAGTATAAGAAACCTCCCCCTCTCCGCAGAGAGTGGTGTGGTCATGATACCAAAAACAAAAGAAGTGCTTCAACAGCGAGCGCGACCTTGTGGCGCCACGGTTTGCAAGTTTCGGAATCGGCGGCGCACGTACATAGGCAGCCCGTAAATTGCCTGTTTCTTTTTTGTATGCTTAGAGTTCTAGCCAAGAAAGTCTGGTAGTTCATAATCGTCCGATCACGACGCCAGGGCGCCAGATATGCCAGCGGCTGCCGCGCACAACCTCCGTAGCCGCCCCAAGCAAAAAAGAAAAAAAGATCTCTTAATATATATATTTGGGCGCCTGCAGGCCGCGATCTTTCTCGAACAACACGTTAGTCGATCCGATCAGGCCTTGTACTCTGACTTAGCGGGGCATCTGCCGGCTGGCTGACACGAGACACCGTGAGATGCGCTCGGTAACATCACAGAAAGGATTTTTGTTTTCCTACCACTGCTTCTCCTCCTCTCTTTCCGAACTTTGTTATTTTTATTTTGTATGACCTTCTTTCTGAGGCGTTTGGACTTCAGGGGAGAGTTAAAGGGCAACTCCGCTTCATTTTTGATATTTAGAAAGCTATGCAGCCCTCTTCAGTATCATATAGGAAGACCCCATGTCAAATATTACGATCTAATTCCGTCTATATATTTAATAAACTGGCCAGCAAACTTTCAAATGAGCCAAGTCGCCGAAATCTGCCAACTCTAGCGTGCGACGTGAGGCGCAATCGTCAGCGCAGCCAATGCGACAGAGTTGGAGCGGCCAACGATGAGCCACTACGTCAGAGGCATGTCTACGTCATTCTCACGTTTTGTTTGTTTTTACTTCTCAGAGCGAAATTGAACGATGACGTCATGAGTTTCTCCTCCCGGTGTTGGCTCGACGGCGTCCACTTGATCACCGTAACGCGGATGCGCTAGTTTGCGCTCCCCTGCGCGCTTATCGGTCTGTTTCTCCGCTCCCCTTCTCCTCTTTCGTCTTCTCCCCTTCTCCCTCTCCCCCGGGCCGTCACCGTCCACGCCACCCGAAGCGACCTGCCGGCGTCGCGTGTCCTGTACCTCGCCCCCACGAACGTCACAAGACCACGTGGTTCGACGTGACGTGGCCATGACTCTGACGACACGCGGCCAATGTTGCCTGACGCAACCGAAGTTTCGGTTTCGGTATCAGCTGATGTTTAAATTAAGATTACACAAATATTATTTCACATTTCGCGAATCCGAAGACGTAGAGCTGTTTAGTAGTGCTTTGTGAAATGGAATCGCATGTAAGCCTAAATTTTTCGGAATTGAGCGGAGTTGCCCTTTAAGGGGCCACAGGTGAAAGTTTTGGTCGGCGTGATTTCCGCTGATTTTGCTAGTCTGAATGTAATCGTAACCTCTGGTGGTTAGTAAGAACGTCGACATGGTTCCACATTTTGCGGATGCGGTTCGGATACGGACACAAAGTATGCGGATCGGATACGGATACGGATACAATAATGTAAAAAGTTTGCGGATGCGGTTCGGATGCGGATACGAAGTCTGCGGATGCGGATACTTGAACTGTTATCCATGCAGGGCTCTAGTTGTCAAGAGACGTTGGAAGCTGGTACTTTCGACTTCGGCCTACTGCGACCAGCTCCGGTAGAACTCGTTGTTGACACACGAGACTCGGTCGTGAAATGGTCCGCACACAAAACTGTTGCGTTCGACATGGTCCAGCCATTGCCGTGTGACATCGTTTCCACGTCTCTTCTGCCTGTGTTGCCTGGTCCCCGGGTGCAAATGATACATATTAGTAAATTATTATTGCAATCATTACTAAGACTCTAAAAATTGTGAAAATGGGTGTACATGCTAGGTAAGTATGAGAATTCCATTTCAAGAGTAATTTACCTCTATTTTTTATGTCCTAACCCTTTTGAGGGCATGCGGCGCACCAGCTACATCAGCATTTTCTATGTTACAACCTGCGCACCCTTTTCGCAACTTTTTTTATGCTCAGGGTGCTAGGGATAATTCTGCGACTCTTGGAAATAGCACTGCATCATTCATAGCCTTCACAGTGCAGGCTAAAGCAACAACTGACTTTTTGTTTTTCAATATAGAAGCTGCCGTATTTACTCACATAATAAACACACTCGCTTAATCAATGCATCTCCCACAATGGGTACCAATATTTGGACCTGTTTTTTTTTTCTAGCTTAATGAACATTTCTCCAATTTTTGGCTCTGCGAGTCTCGAATTGCATCCAATTTAGCTAACCACCAAGCCAATCTTCTTTTGCCGCCAAGCGGTCAGGCCTAGTCAAGCCAAGCCAAGCCGCTCTTGTAATGGCTGCAAATGCGTAGTGGTGTAAGTGCGTAAGTGATCAACCGTGAAACCGAGCGGCGTGCACACTTGACGAAGCTTGGGTCGAAGAATTGCCCAGCCCCGGACATTCTCCGCCTATCGGGTGCATTGTCAACAAACACACCTTTGTCTGTGGTCCGCTTTCGGACAGTGAAGTCGTGAAAGTGGTTAGGCCTTAGAACAGTCGCAGTGCTCTTAATGCTGAGTGAGCTTCGTAGGGTGCTTTTCCTTCAGAAAAAGGCACGCCGAAAGCGGCCTAGAGAAGGTTTGCAATTTATAAAATATGGTTAGTGTGGCGTGCCCCCAACCAGCTGTGGGTTCGCCTACATCAGTGGAGACGTGCCACAGTACCTTGCCTTGTCATATTGGCACCTAATATGACATTTGCACGAAGTATGTAAATGCAAAAATTTTACCTTGCGTAAAATTTTTGCGCCCCCTTTTCCAAATAGGTTTCAATTTTTCGGGAAGGAAAGTGCATTCATTATGCGAGTAAATACGGTATTCGCAACTCCAATGTCCTATATATGGTGGGGCAATAGTTCCAAGATGGCGGAAGAGACGGGGATAGATTTTCCTAAATTTTTCTTGCGCCTACTCGCTGATGCTGGTTGGTGCCCTTAAATTAGTTTTATTTGTATACAATTGCGAAGTGGTCAGGGCAGGAGCATATCACAGGAGACTGAGATGACGACATGTGTTAGGAAAATGAATGTGTTGATTTAAAATTTGCGGGAACTTCCCAGATCTTGGGAAGCTTTGTGGAATGCGAGTGTGTTTTGGGCACTGGCCACATCATTGTGCGTGTGAAAAGTTTTTTTGAGGGTGATGAAGATATCGTGGTGTTTTCACCGTGCTTGGCAACTGGTGCTGTAAAAAGCAAGCCGTGCAGGGTGACCGTCAAGCTCCGGAAGGGCAGCATTCACAATATCGATGTCTCTGTGAGACTGCACATTGTCGCAGTTTGAGTGCGTTTCAGCATGTGAGCAGCCTGCGCCATGGTTACTAATACGCAGTTTTCGTATGTATAGCATGACCGCAGGCTACCGTACAGCGCGGTATCGCAATCGGAAGCTTGCACTGCACCTATGACAAATGATTTTTAGTGTTTGCCACAAACGTTGCTGTGCCCACGGTAGCCTGCAATAATGCTATGCTAAAACTGCATACTAATTCCATCGGCTTGTTTGGGGGTTTCGTTTAATCTATCAAAAATAAATATTCAAATATGCAGTATACCACACCTGTGTACCGTGTTACTCGCAGCATTGAGACTCGCCTCGCCCCAATTGCTCGTTTTAAGCAGTAGTCACGAGCGGCTGACTAACACAGACGCGTATAAAAATGCTGCGAGCATTTCTTTACTTGCCTTTGTAATTATGTGAAAGCATAGACACATAGATAGTCTGTCTTTTGAAAGCTTGGAGCAGATGGTCACATTTCTGTCACTGCCTTTCAGCTTGTAAAACGTAAACCCATTCGCTCAACACACCGCTGCCGAGCAATTCTCTTACTTTCAGGAATAATGAACTTTTCGTAGGTCGCACGCAAGAGCTTCGCACCACGAACGGGAGCTTTTGCCGTCAAATTGCGCACAGATTGAGCTGGCGATCGCATGACTCGAAACCCGCAGCGTAAGCAATCTAGGGAAAGTCCCTAATGAAATTGGGCATCCCGGTTTCCTCGTGCTACGCTGTTGCGAAGCAAAACGGAAGATGTCCTGTTTTAACACATTCATTTTTTTTCGTTGAAATTGCACGATTCACGAACACGGCATCCAGATCCATCCGGTAAGAGCAGCGCCAAGGCCAACAGTTGCTTCTACCGTCTTTGCCACCGTCTCTGCTCCTCTAGTTCTTTGTTTGCCCACGAGAGATCTAGTGGCGGGTGCGAGTTGCGAATACTTCACTTGTACCTAAGCTGAGAGGGAGCTGCACTCTCGCCAGACCAATTAACAGCCTCCCTTTCATCGCATGACCCGCTCTCTGCTCTTGGGTGTGGGTGAGAGCATGATCGCATTGCGAAAGATTGTTGTACGACAAGTCCAACAAGCTTGTAGCTTCCACCGCACTGTGAGCTTGGGGGTAAACTGAGTATAGGGATGACCCAGTGCTGTTCAATTCAAGCAACTGGTAAAGGTCAGGTTTTTGGGTTCCAAAACCTTATACCTGGTTTGACGCGGTTTGTGATAAGTTGGCCCAAATAAGGTTCTCGTACGTTGGCCCGAGCCTGTGCCGATCTCTAGTTGACCCTTCTCAGAAGTATGTCAAGCAACAGTGGTGGCCATCATATTCTGGGCATCGCTTCTACACAAAGCACGTGATTGGACCCGAGCTTGCGTCGGGCGCCGACGCATCCTTCGTGTCTAATACATTCGGACCAGAGTATGCGCCGAACACTGGCACAGCGCTAGTGTCCGACGCACGCTCGAAGCACGTGCCCAAAATATGGCGGAGTGTATAATCGACGCCGCAGCTACTTGAGAGTGCACACTTTTCAAAGGTGTCTATAAGAGCACGAAGGCACTTCGATCAACACGTGCCAATTTGCGTCTCGTTACCGAGAGGTGGTCCATCCCAGTCGGGCGCTCCTTTGTGCGACAATTGGGGAACGCTTGCCGCCCGTCCTCTGCCCCCTGCAGAAGTTCAAGCTGATGCTGACCCGGAGGGACGAGCAGAGCAAGAAGAGCCTGCTGCACCAGCTGAGCAACATCGACGCCCACCTGGAGCGGGGAGGGGAGCGCTTCCTCACGGGGGACACCATGTGCTGCTTCGACTGCGAGCTCATGCCCCGCCTCCAGCACATCCGCGTGGCCGGTGGGTCCCTCTTTTGCTCGCTCGCTCGGCTCGAGCCACTTGGGAGGGGATGTTCGTTTGCCATTATCTGGGGCCTCGTCCGAAATCGCAGGAAACGCTTTTCCGTCCTCCGGACGGAGCAACGCGATGTCTCTCGAGCTTCCTGAACCTCTATCTGGAGCTCGGGAAGTCGCATTTTTTAATCGGGCGGCAAGTTTGAGGGTATGGGTTGTCTTCCGAGAAGGGTCACCTTTCTTTTTCTGTGTTATTGGACATAGAGAGCGGACGGGAAAGGGACACTGAACTCGCAGACTGCCCAAAATAGTATATCAAAGCCCCCTCCCCCTTCAAAGAAAAAAAAAAAAGCGCAGTATTTATGGCACGCGGCATATTTCGAATCAGGAGTAGTCTTGGAACAAACTCGTATTTTGAGACGTTGACCTCGAAATAAAAGTTAGTTTTGGAATCGCTTCTAACTATAGATGTGTCTTGCAGTGTAGTAAATATTCTGCTAAAACTTGGCTTTTGGGCAACGTCTATTGTGCGACATGTGCCCCGTCCTTTGCTCTTGGGAGTTCAGTTTCCTTTTAAAGAGGGAGGGGAAAAAGACTGTAGAGGGTTACCTGATGAGTAATGCTAAATGGTTATAATAAATAATAATAAAAAAAAATTGTAGCAGTTTTTTTTTTTCTTTTTTTTTTAGTGGAAGGCATTGGTGACAGCAGATAGTTGTATTCTTGGGCCATTTCAAGGATGTTTTGAATTACTGGGTTATGTGCTGCTTGGTTCCACACCGCTGTAAAATCTTGAACGGACACGCACTCCAAATGATTGCTCATTCATTTTTCTGGCTAAATATCCGTAAAGTGAAAAACATTGAGACGTTTGCTCAGCCTGTCGAATTCGTGCACTTTTGGTTGAAACCGGAAGCGTTGACACGCTTCCGATTGAGAGGCTGTGCTAGGGTTGAACATGATGAAAAATCGCGCACAAAGAAGCAAGGACGCAAAAGGCGCTGGGCGCTTTAAAGGAAGACAAACGCGCGAGGTGCTCGAGGCGTATACCATCTCGAGTCTGGCCGATCGCTGCATTAGTCAGCCGTCGGTCGCTTTCTGTGAAAAAGATGTTGCCTTTTTGCGAACATTTGACTGTGACTGATCTGTATTCCCCCTCGTGCCAGTGTTCCCTGTCATGAATGAATCTTGTTTCATCTTTCCTTTCTTCACCCAATATACCAGATTTGTGAGTACGCACTTGTCTGTGTACTGTGTTCTTTTCTCGTTTGCCAACTCGCTTAGCTTACCACTTTACTACTGTGCTAGAGTTCCAAATGGGGTGGGACAGAGGGTCGTGCTGGGCCCTTCCTACAACATTAAGCATAATGGACTTTATAATGATCGCAGCTTAGGCTAAACATACACAAAGCAAAGGACTGCTACAACCGACCTCCTGTTATTTCTTACTTACTCTTTCGTATGTAAACATATTCGACAAAGATTTGTCTGGTTAAGAAATAGACTGGCTGAAAAAATTGAAACTCTAACCGAGTTTGACTAAAACCAAAATTCCCTATGTTTCGGTACTAGCTCGGTCTCTTGGTCACGGGTGACTACGGGTTGGGCGTATCTCCTTCGTCGTCTTCAGATTCGCCCGACCCATAGTCACCCGACCCATAGTCACCCGTGACCAAGAAACCAACCTGGTCCCGAAACGTAGGGTATTTTGGTTTTATTCAAACTTCGTTAGTTTCAATATTTTCAGTCAGTCTACTCTTTCGTATGTCAGCCCTTGTGTTTGAACGGTGGAGAATGAAATTTAAAAATAACTACTACGAATCAAAAGTCTGGTGTGCTTGCAAAGACCTATTTACTCGCATAATGAACGCACTTTTTACACTCGAAAAATTGGCACATATTTCGGGGGTGCATTCATTACATGGGATAAAATTTTTGCATTTACACACTTTGTGGAAATGTTATATTAGGTGCCAATATGACATGGCAAGGTACTGGGGCATGTTTCCACTGGTGGAGGCGCACCCACAGCTGGTCAGGGGCGTGGCACAGTAACCATGCTTTATAAATTGCGAACCTCTTTAGTGTGCTTTCGGCGTGCCTTTTGCCGAAGGAAAAGCGCTCTACGAAGTTCACTCAGTACAGAGAGCAACGCGACCGTTCTTAGGCCTAACTACTTTCACGATTTCACTGTCCGAAAGCGGACCATAGACGACGGTGTGTTTGTTGACATCAATGCATCCGATAGGTGAAGAATGTCCGGGCTGGTCAATTCCTCGACCCAAGCTTCGTCAAGCGTGCGCGGCGCTCAATTTCATGGTTGATCAGTTCCGCAACTACGCCACTACGCACTTGCAGCCATTATGAGAGCAGCTTGGCTTGGCTTGACTTTGCCTGACTGCTTGGCGGGAAAGGGAAATTGGTTTGGTGGCTAGCTAAATTGGACGCTATTCGAGACTCGCATAGCCGAAAATTGGAGGTGCGTTCATTGCGCGAGGGGAAAAAAAAAAGTCCAAATATTGGTACCCTTGGGGGGGGTGGGTTCATTATGCGAGTAAATACGGTAGGTACACATCGCGACACTGTTAGCGCGAACACGACAGCGGTGCATTTTTGCATTTTACTCATAAATAATATTAGCGAGCATGAAATGTTATCGCTTACATTATAGAACTAAATGAGCTCTTTCTGTAGCAATAATAACTTGGATGACATCCCTTGGTTTCAAAGAGAAAAACTGGAAAAAAACGGCGATCGCTTGTTCGCGCTAACAGTGTCGCGCTCTGTACATGCATCTGACTGCACATGTTGAGCGGCAGCTTGCACCACCTTGCCAGTGACGGTGGTAAAAGACATTCAGCCCGCAGGTCTTCTACCGCTACCACAGCTGTTCGCAAGCTAGCGCAAGGTGCCGCCGAATACTAAAGTCCTGGACATGAATTCTATGCAAGTACAACCAAGGGGTTGCAAGGGGCTTATTGTGTTGCTGGAAATAACAAGTCTAATAGCAGCTTATGCATAGGCCAGGGGCCTATCTATAAGCTTTATCATCCCGCCACCAAAAAATGGTGGCGAGATGATAAAGTGGTGATGCTTGAGCAGTTGGAACAGCCAGCACTTTGCCCGTACGGTGGCACTTTGCATGCAGATACATGTGCTGTTGGTGCTAGTGTGCTGCGAGCAATTGCCTTCAAAGAGGTCATAATAGACTTCAGTTATTATTAGCGTCATCTCTCGTCGGCCGCGCAAACTATCGAGCCTCTGCACCAGGGGTGCACAACTAAGAAATGAGGAGGGCCAAAATTACGTTTATTAAAAACTGCGGGGCCGCACTTAGTGCGACGTGTTGCATATTTTGGCTGCGGTCAGGCTTCCGATATCAGGTGTCATCGCACTCGTTGCAGTCTTTAGCACATCTCGCAATGTCATGTCCGTCATGGCAGATCGAAGGCGGTTCTTGTTGAGTCATCAGTGTGAAGTTCTGCTCACAAGTATACGTCCTCTCGAAAAGTGACGAAAGTCTCAAGGCGTGGTCCACCGGGTTTCCATACTTTTTCTTGTCTAGGTTTTTGTAGAACTCATGCAGCTCAGATTCACCGCTGGTGGATACTGGAGGTCCATGAACTCCAGTTGCATCGTCGGATCGGAGTCCTCCGATCCGACGATGCAACCCTAACTATTCCAAGAGGAAGGGTTGATAGCCTCGGTGGTGAAAGGGAAGGGGATCTATGGAGAGAGGGCAAGAAGTTTTCGCGTTGCTCTCTGTACTGAGTGAACTTCGTAGTGAAGGGGGAAAATTTGAACTGAAAAATCGTAGTTCCTTCACCGAAAACTGACAAAAGTAGGTCAAAGGGTTTCACTACTGCTTGCCAAGCGGAGTGGGCGCTCGGTGGATTGAATGGCATAGTAAGCAACTTTCTGCGCTTAGCCGGGCCGCGGGCCGCTAAAAAAGTGCGCGCGGGCCGCATGCGGCCCGCGGGCCGTATGTTGTGCACCCCTGCTCTGCACCATCTTTGAGCCTTTTCCAGTGTCCCCGCTCTTCCTGCATAGCATTTGCCATGCTAGTTCATACAATGTTGTCTTTCTGGTATCTGGTGGAGCTGTTAGGTACTTCAAGATGAATTATGTTAAGAAGCTGGTTCAGAAAGTTGAATTGATTCCGTTCAGAATGACCGAAAAGACATTTGGAATCTAAAGCCGGGAAAACTGTGATAAGTTGGTACGCAGCGCGATAAGCAACGCAAGAAGCAGCCTTTTCAAAAGATCATGAGTCGCAATTGTCCCGGTGTCTTTATTGCTGCCGTTGTTTTGGTTGCTGTGGACGCGACCGGCACAAATCTGGGAAGCAGCCTTAACCAGCCATTAATACAATAATGGGGAGCTTCATGCATTGAGGAAGTTTTAAAAAGCTTGCAGTGGAAGCAGATGGCTCGGGCCCATTTCGCCACTCGGATAGTCCCAGCAAGAATGCTAGAATTATTCCAAGATTTGCCGTAAAAACTTCAGATTGAAAAGAAAAACAAACGCAATTCATATATTTACTTCAGTCGGCTTCTTACGTATTCATTGTTTGTGCAGCGAGACACAGCAGTAGTGCAGCATCGCTTTCCCATGGCGTTACTCTGCCCGTCGCCTCAAACACGGGTCACAATGTTTGAGGTTACGAAAGAAAAAAGGATGGTGCAACATCCAACGGATGGTACGCAAATCTGAATAAGGTCTGTTGTCACTGGACACATTGAAAATGATTTTCTTGGTGGAATGATACTCATGTTAACTTTTCTGAAGTAGATCACCAGCACCATAGAATGTGAGCTAACCGTGTCTGCAATCTACAGCATTCATTCCCGTATCACATGTGTAGATTGTTAATTTTTGTAAAAATATGCGATACATTTGTTTGGAAATCAAGTTTCATCTTAAACATGGAGATAGGCACTGCAGAATATTTGTTTGAGTCTATTGGTTTGCATGGAGACGTCCATTTGCAGGCTGAATGTGGTCAAATTGTGAAAAGGCCAGGAAAGGAAGTGTAATGGTAGGGATGCTGAATGTGAAAAGAAATAGCGTGGAAGAGGATATGAAAGGCATCCACGCCCTCTCAATCCTTCGATGAACTGGCTGCAACCCACATCGGGTGAAATCATGCATTGTGGATGCCACGGTCACGAGAAAGGAGCTTAGTTCTGCGAGTTTTGATTTGGAAATGATGCGATTGACTGCAGATTATCTGTTGCACTGCATTGTCCAAATGTTTCTTTTACAACAATAAAAGCAAGTGTTCGATATCGAGAAAGGGCAGTTTGATGCCATTTTGAAATATGTGTTTGCATCTTCATGAAATAAATACCCTGGAATTTCTGTTCAGAACAAAATCGTAGTGTGCAGTAGTGCTCTGCCCACCCAAGTGCCGTAAAATACCGGGGAGCACCCACCAGACTTTCACTCAAAACTAAGTTAATCTAGACATGGGTGCTTATCCGGTCAATTTGGGCACTTAACGTATAATTTTCAGAATTCCCAACTTCGGTAAATGTTCAGAGTGGGCACTTGAATGAAGTGGGCGCTTCCATGGTATTTTACGGCAGTACTGTGGTAATAGTAAAGGATCGACTGTCATCGGTATCTCAACCCTTTGTATTCTTACGTCGTGACAGTCTGCAAGTTTAGAAGCTTAGTTGTATGCAAAATTTGAAGGCAACGCAACATGCGAGCGATTTCTCCACTCTGCTTTTCTTATGGTGGGCCTCAGAGGATGAGCCATCGAAACTAATCGCGTACCACGGGAGCGTCACATGGCATTCAAAAGGGAGACAGTGATGCGCGGGACGCGTAGTTGCACAATACGTGTGTCCGCTGCACTTCATTATAGGCTGAAGCGGAGAATAGCCCAAGGCATAGGTTCTCAATCCAGAAACCCAGTGGTTCCCCAAGCACCCCAATTTCCTCGACCGTCCCTCGCAGTGTCGCGCGACGTAAGAATCCGTCGTTAGGTTATGAACCGAGGCACAAGTGCGAGCATTTAAGGCTGTCTTTGCGTTCTTGCAGGCAAGTACTTTGCGGACTTCGAGATCCCGCGCAGCCTGACGTCGATGTGGAACTACATGGGGCACATGTACCAGCTGGATGCCTTCACCCAGTCCTGCCCGGCCGACCAGGACATCATCAACCACTACAAGCTGCAGCAGGGCACCAAGGTGAACAAGCACGAGGAGCTTGAGACGCCCACCTTCACCACCTCCCTGCCCGCCGCCGTCGCCGGGGACCAGAACAACTGCCACTGAGGGGCCCACCAGAGGGACGCCCCGACCTGCCGGCCACTGCTGCAGGCTCATAATATATACTTCTCCGCCCCCCCTATGTTTTTCTTATTTTTAATTTGCGTCCCGGAAACATTCTTGGCGTACCGTGAGCCGTTCGTAACGGAAGCCGTTTGTAACGGACACCGTTCATATCGGAAAACTGTTCGTATGGGAAACAGTTTCAGGTGTAGCATGACGACGTCTGCAGGCAATTCCCTTTTTGTCCCCATTTGTTTTTGTTAGTTCTTTTTTTTTTTTCTATTGCGATTATATAGAGCTCTATGTTAGACCGTGATAGTCTAGTTCTTGGCCAATCAGGAAGCCCGAGTTTCCTCGAAACGGAAGGGAACGGCAAACTAAGGGAGCCGGAAGGCCGTAACACCTCTGCGGCGGCCCTCTGCTCTTAATCTCCCCAGGCGCCTCGATCGCCGAGGCACTCTGCCGCGAAACTGCCAAAGCACAATTTGCCTTCTTCCGAGCGTTTTTCAGCTGCAATGCACGATTTTCCTTCCAGTTCGCCGTGCAAACGCTCGTGCTGCCTTCGACCTCGTCATCTTTTCTGCTACTGTTGAAGCCATTCTGATGGACCCTTGTTTTCATCATCCGCCGAACCAGTCTTTTCTCGTTTTCCTCCGTTCGCTTTTCCTCTCAACGCTGGGACATTGGTTAAAACTCACTATCCCTGGCAGTCAGCAAATGTTTGTCGAGATAGCTGTAGATACAATGTACATAAAGTTGTTTGTCGGACGTTGCGTGTTACCCCAGATTGCTGCAGAACTAAACGAAGTGCGGGGCCTCCCAAACTGTCCAGACAAGGACCCTCACGGGCGTCTGCTCTGTTGGCAGGTCGGCCAGTGCCTTCCCCGCAGTGCCTCTGAATTCGGGAGCTTGATCCCGGTTGTCGCGTCTGCTTCTGCATGCCTCTCCTCCTGGGAGAGTTTGCCAAATGTTGTGCCCAGGGAAAGAGGCAGCACTTGCAGCTGCCCACCCCCCAGGGCCGGTAGACTGTTTTCCCGTGCCTTCTTTGTTACTGCCAGATTTGGAAATCAGAACCCTTGTTTTGTTGTTGGCGCACGTACATAATAAAAAGACGAGGTTGAGACATTATGTCGTGTGCTTGTGTGGAATGAGTCGAGGACATTTTAGACGTAGGTGCCCAACGTCGTTGTATTCCTCCAGGTATTCAGTCTATTAATATTTGGCAATTTTGTAGTTCGTCCCCCCCTTCCTGCTAAAAAGTATCCAGATGGAATTGGCCTTCTAGTTTTTTGTATTGTCTTTGCATGAATAAAACGCTCTAGTTTGTCAGTGTGGTCTCTCTACTCACGATGCACGGGGACCGGCTCAAATTGCGTAGAGTGCTTGAATATTATGTTTCCATTTCCTGATCCCTGCGGGGCACTACGTACTGTCTTGGAACTGTCACTGCTGCCACGTCAGCTGATGCCACCCGTTGATTAGGCATCGCGTTTCGGAGTGTGAGGAGCCGCCCTCGGATACAAAGGGCACAACGGGCCTACTATGGCTACGCACTGGCGGCACCTCCGATTATCAACACGATGCCCGCCGTTTCTTTCCTTGCAGCTGAAAAGACTGACAAGGGGAAGCGGCAGTAAACTCCGTTCTTTCTTTGGACCTAATTGTGTCAGCTATCGTCACCGGTGGCGTGCTGTGCGGCGAAGAGGTATTCAGAAGCGACGCCGGGTTGTGGTGCGAGAGTTCAACTTGCAAAAATTGTTTTATCGCTTTAAACAAAAATTACTTTCATTAAACTTTTAGAATCTAAAGACAATCGATTGTTCTTCCAAGCCCACCATATTTTGTATTTTTAGTTGGACCACCTCAGGGTGAAATAAACGGCTGCTTATGCATCAAAACGCACAATTTTGCAACTTCAGGATTTTTTTTTTTACTGCGAGATATTTAATTGAGCAGTTTAAACATTTTTTTATAGATGTTATGCCTGCAGGGCAGCCGGTAAAAAGTTCTATGAAGTTCCCGGAGCAATTTTATATTTTCTAAGAAAATAACAAAAATGTTAAAAATTTAAAAAGTTGTGTTTTTAAAAAATATTTAAATTAACAAGACTGCACAAGCCCAACCACATTGCAAGTCGAAAGCCATGCAGATTTAAGAAAAAAATATTGTTAGGGTGTTTCATAAAGAAAGCTGATTTTTCGTCAATTATGGAGTGATACCTAGTTTCACGCTATTTTTAAAAGTTAAAACCGCGTTTGCGCCATCAAAACATTTTTTTCGTCAAAAATATTTTAGGGCATGGCTACAAACATTGTGGCAAAAGGCCATGAATTTTTTTTTTTTTAGAAATCGAAGGTGGTTGAGCGCAACGTCTGGGACGTTTGACATGAATGCCCCTAATGCTTGCAAAGGCGCTTGCCTGCCTTTAACCCTAGAAAAATGAGTAAATTGACAATTCATATCAAACATGGCAATATTGTAATCTTAAATCTACACCTGGTGGTCCTTCCATCTGCTGCAGCCGTACCATATAGCAAAAAAAAAAAAAAGGTAGTGATGGATCTTTGACAGGCCAGTGGACATTGCAGCCTTGGCACAAACATGCCAAAGGCTGCCGTGCTTTGTTGATGCCACTCCTGCAACTAGAGGGCAATCTAACTACATACTCCAGCGGTACATTAGCTGAAAGAGTGACATATGGATGACTAAGGTCCATGTGCCACCCTTACAACTAATGGGCAAAACCAGAAGCAACCCCAATAGCTTAAGGGCATTCTGTGGTATGACTGTCAACAAAGAGTTGAGTTTGTTTCCTCCGTCATATCCCTTCCTACTGCAGACCTTGCGGACTTATATCCTGCACCTCATAGCAGCATACCTTGCTGTAAGTTTTACATGGGTAAGTGATGCAGTAAGTATACGTTTCGTCTTGTGACTTTATTAGACGGTAAACATTCAAGGTGAAAGCAATCTGGGTCACAACAATGAAGCCAATCGGCATACGCTGTTTCCGCTCCAAATCTGCATGTGTCTGTTTTAAGTTCGGTAGACTTTGAGGAGGGCAAGTACCAAGGTTAGCATTGGGTTTTCACAGTGTCCTTGTGTTCTGTCTATCATTCTTAAGTAATCATATTTTACTTTTGGGCTTGAGTAGCTCACCATCTTATAAAGCTATAGAAAACATACTGCATTACATGCACACATGAATCAATTCATGAAGACAAGGGCCGGGTATGAGGTAGAGGTTTGTGCCTGGCCTTGTACGATAGAGCTGAAACTGAGTCATTTCCCCAAATGCGTCTCAGCCGTGAGGGGTGCTCTGGTTTTGCACACGTTCATTGGTGACATTAAAATCAAACAAGAATATCCACGGTCGAAGAAATGTCCCAAATTTTAAACAATGGTAGAATGACTTGCTGGTTCAGTTCTTTGGTTAAATGAATACATAAATAGAAAAATTACATGCCAAACGAAATGGGAATAGCCATGATAAATAAGAGGTCAGCATGACGTTTTGATGGTTGCATCTTGGTTGCACATTGCAGAGAAAGGTGGTTGGCGGTAAATGGGGTGCGAGAGGAGCTTCTGATGCATTCTTAAATTCTGTCTAGACTTTAGTTACGCTCCGAGAGAAAGAGAATGCAGTATATTGAACTGCAAGACTGCATCGACTGTTTTGTGTTGAACTGCAAAACATGAATTTGCCTTTGGAAACAGCCATCACCACCTAGAAGACAAGGCCCTAGTGCTGACATTCTTGAGTAACCAGCGAAGGCCAACACTAGACACAGATTGGAAACGAGTGCTGCATCAGCGAGAGAAGTTCACAGAAATGGAGTCGAGGGTATGGCTTTCTAAGTAGTTTCTAAGAGTTGATGCCTGAGAACATTAACGAGCTGTTGCAGTAGACCTGAGTGAAGCTTTGACTTTTGATTAACACTGGGCAAATAACTATTCGATTTCACATTTCTATTGAACATGGAGGGTTTACGGAATTTCTGTGCTCTTTCTCGATATTCGTGTCATGTCCTATCATGGTGGGCTAGTTAGCTGTATTGAGTGTGCTTCTCACAGTGCGCTATTCCATTGTGGAGAGGCAAAGCCCTTGGAGACATATTGGGGATTTTCTAGTGGAGTGGGGTTGCGATTCTGCATATCAGCCTTTGCCGCAGCGCAGCTACGTGCCTAGGGGTAAGCAGTCCTCCGGAGCGGAAAGGTGAACATGCACCGAGTATTGCGGCAAAAAAATAACCTGGTGGTTGTTGATGTGACAACCCTACCATGCATTTTAAACCAGGCCATCCTGAGGAGCTGTGTTCACCAGAGGTCGCGATTTTTTTTTTCCTCCAAATCCTAAATGTCAGAAGGGTATGAGGTGATTTCAGATGGGATCGAACAAAAAGCGGCTGGTTAACATTTCATAGTTTACTTGATATCTTTACATATGGTTGCCTAATATCTTGGATAAACAAATCCAGAATTAGTTTTGTCCAGAAAAAAACAAAAAAAAACCTTGAAATTTGAAATTTCGGAATAACAAAAAGGTGAACTACTGCCTTTACATGCACTGCGTCATGTGGGCCAACTTTCATGACAGATAACTTATATGTTTTTTTGAAGGGATACTTCAACGAAATTTGAAATATTCCCGTCGTGTTCAAAAATAGGTTGAATATGATCCACAATATCCGTAAATGACAATCGCACGTTTGTATTTTGATCCTGGTGGCTGTATTTTTCGTTATAAACGGCCCACTCTGGCAAGCGCTCGGAGAAGGCCCAGCTTAGAGCACGTGACATCCAACGCAATCGTGACGTAGGTCGTCTCGAGACGAGCAAAGCTACGACGAGGCTGACGCCGAGAGGATGGTCTAGTCGCTTCAGCCACCGAAGCGGCTGCTTTTGTACGAATTTTGAGTGACGGGTTAATCTTCTATAATCTTGTAGGAGGACAATAGCGACTTCTGCGACACACAAATGGGATTCTCGGGAAGAGGGGAGTTCCTCCTCCCCCCCCTTCTCTCGTCGTGGCCGGAGGCGAGACAACCTCCGTCACTAGCTGTCAAGGTTCCTAGACGGGCATTACAAGCGAGGCGTTAGCGACATCCACCAGGTGCTCTTTGCTAATCGTTTAATTCGTTTTAAAATTCCTTTTCGAGACTTTTTTTAACAAGATATTGGTATGTTCGATGTGATACTGCTCCTTTGAACACATATAGACCAAAAAATGAGCGCCGAAATTTCGTTGTAGTATCCCCTTAAAGTAATCAATAATTTTTAGGCAGAAACTGTGGGTTTACACAGGTTTTCAAAATATGATTTATGCCTATACGCTTTTTTGTACAACAATGTCAAACTTCACTGACAGGCTGCTTCTTTTTTGCAGGCCTGTATCTTAAAAACGTAAATCACAATTTTCACATTTTAATCAAATATTCTACTTATAAGCTTAAACAAATGATATGAAAGAAAATTATATGAATTTCCATTATATCAATTTATTACGGATGTTGAAATAAATCCTCACAAGCTTCAAACAACAAAGTTTGCAAGCCGATTAGAGAAAAGGCCATATTCACGTTTTTAGAGCTCCGGCTAGTTGGACTTTTTTTTTTTTCTAGATTCAGTGTGTCAACTTTGATTATTATCATTATCACAGTGTATGGCATCTGTGCCAAACTTATGGCAGCCTTCTGAGGCTGATGAAGGAAGA
Organism: Ixodes persulcatus; assembly: GCA_013358835.2. Lineage (NCBI taxonomy): Eukaryota > Metazoa > Arthropoda > Arachnida > Ixodida > Ixodidae > Ixodes > Ixodes persulcatus. The sequence continues at coordinate 276,748 of JABSTQ010009110.1, forward strand.
TACTACCGAGCGGAGAACATATGAGGCCTACACCAAAGATTTGCTTACACGTTCGAGACGTCAGTACAACACGACGAAGGAATGAGATAAAACAGCTGCAAAAGTGTTTATTTCAGAATCTGGTCCGATCAATTCAATATTAAAAAAAAAATTAATTGCGCGAAAACAATTAACAACTTAAATACCGAACTTTAATCATTTTCTTAAATAGGCCCCTGGTCTAGGATCCAAAACGACACAAGCCCTTTTTTTTGGTGCGATGCGTAGTTCTCGCAATATCGAATTTGTCCACCTTTCGTGAAACGTACCCTGTATATGTGTCAGGAACGCATAGCTATCTTTCATATAATTTCAGGGTGCATTATGATGTATATCTTTAAAGGGACACTAACACCCTCCAAAATTTTTTTTTTTTTAATTTTTTGCCAGGCGCTTTATTATGGTGTCGAAGGACTACCCAATTAATATTTTGTAACAGAGTAGCGCATATTTTTAATAAATCCAAACGACGCAACTGCTTGAAACCGAAACCGAAACCTGCGCATGGAGGTCGGAGGAGTGGAGAGGGGAGAGTGAGTGGCGGAAATGACGTGGGTACACCCGACCGTGCGCTTTTTTTTCCTTTCTGCGTAGCTGACGACATGCGTGGCGACGTAGCGGGAATTGTTTGCCGTGCGATTCTTTTGCAGTTATATGTTTATTCCGCTCGCTGTTCTGTACTTCAAGATGAGTTGTTTTGTACATTGAGGAGTTGGAGATGAGTAGTGAGTGCCCGTGGTGAATTTCCGTGATCGGCTCCGAAAAGAATACACCCAAGATGTTGCGTGAAGAGCTGGCTCGCATGTCCTGCGTCCGAAAAAAAAAGTGGCATTGTGCGACAGAGTTTTCGAAAGATGAACGGGATCGGGACCAATGGCTGGCTGCAATTCCTGTAGAACATTTATGGGCACCTCGGAAAGCGGACACTACCTGATTTATATGCTCCTTGTATTTTGTTGAAAGGGATTACATTGAGTTCGCAGGTGTACGTCAAAAAGCAAATCCCATACCATTCAGTTCAGCGACGTTTCGTCCACAACATTTGTTTGTTATTTTTTGTTTGTCTCTTCAGTGATAATTGTAAAAGAAAATGTAAACATCGCAAAATGTTTGAAAAAAAAAAGGTACGCTATCACTGGGCATCGAACCCGGTCCTGCCGCGTGTGAAGCGGGCGTCTTTCCACTGAACTACTGGGGGAACTCTCCTTTTTTTTTTCCTGTTGGATACATGACACAGATGCATTCGGACACTACACTTCTCTCTTACACAGCCCATTCGCCATTTGCCAGTACATCGGGCCCTAAGATAGTTTCAAATCAACAAGTTTGTCCAGCACAGACAGCCATTCTGGCGGTTCGCTCTGCGACTTTATAACTTCTCGTAAATAACACACGCTCTCAATAAAGTAGTCTCTGAGCGGTCAAGCGGCCAAATCGGCATGTCGCGCATGCATTGCTAAATGTCCATCTTTGGCGTTGACCGAGAAAGAGGTTCAATACTTAAACCACTATACATGACAATCTTCGGAATTATGTTGCACGAGAGCGTGTGAGGTGGGGCACCGGGTGGGTCTTCGCGCTCGGGCCGGTATAGCTTTGGCTGTGGTGCCTGGCCCTCCTTAAAGAGGCTAGCGAGGAAGTTGAGCACCTGTGTTAGAGAGGGAGAAAAGGGATCAACAGTCCTTGAATGGCACCAGCGTTCCCACCTGCGCCAGCAAGAGGTGTAGGTGAGCTGTGTTCCCCGCCTCCATGATGCCTCGATGAGGTGTGCAGCCTGCTCCGAAAGTTGGCTATGTGTTTGCTGGAGTTGGTCAGTCTCCATGCTGCTAGTGTCAGGCTCCCCGTGCTGAGCATCGGATGTACCTGCCCGTCGTGGCTGCGCAGTAGGTCGTGTGATTGTGGAAGAAGACGCGGTTCCTCGAACGAGTGGTGCAGCAACGAGGCGTACCATGGCTGAGATGGCCAGACTGGAGCTACTAGAATGAGCGGACTGTTGGAGGTCTGCAACTTGGCAATGCATCTGCTCACAAGGCTGAACGGTGGGAAGGCATAGAGGCCCTGACCCGTCCAGTCCTGGCTGAGAGCATCCACTGCTGCCGCCTGAGGATCTGGTTTCCAACTGTAGTAGTGCCTCACCTGGTGGTTGGAGAAGTCCGCAAAAAGGTCCGTGTGCACGGGGCCCCACAGACAGTTGACCCTGCTGAATGTGAACGGGCACAGTTTCCAACTGCTGGCATCCATCACTCTCCTGGATGCTTGGTCTGCCTCCGTGTTCATGTGTCCCGGAATGTGTTGCGCCCTGACTGATATTCCCCTCGCCCAACACCACGACCATAGCTCGTGGGCTATCCTGGTGAGTTGTGGAGAGCAGGAGCTGCCCCTCCTGTTGATGGCCGCTACTGCTGCTGTGTTGTCTAGCTCGAGAAGGATGGAGCCCCGAGACCATTCTTTGCCAGCGCCTGAAGGGCCAGGAAGGCTGCCATCAGCTCCAGGACATTGATGTGCCAAGTGGATTGGAGTGGTGTCCAGTGATGCCCGATCGTCCACCCCTCCGAGCATGCTCCCCACCCCTGCAACGAGCTGTCCGACTGTATCGTCTGCACTACTGGAGGTGTCTTGATCTGGCCTCTTGGGGTCTTCCTCAGTGCTCGGATCCACCACGCTAAGTCCTGTCGCGTGTCTCTGGATAGTGTAAGAGTGGTCGTGTATGTACCTCTCTGTAGGGCCCGTCTTAAATCTGTTTGAAGGTTCCTGATATAGAAGGAACCCTCCGGCAGCACCATTAGGCATGCATTCAGTTGTCCCGCCAAGCTGGCAACCTGGCGGGCTGTGATCCTCTGTTGCTCTAGCCTCTGCTGTAGGTGGTCTAGCAGGTTGGCAAGTTTCTCTCCCGGGAGCTCGAGCGTCAATCGTCTTGAGTCTATCGATAGTCCCAGAAACAACAAGTCCTGGGCTGGTGTCAGTACTGGCTTCTCCAGGTTTACGGCAAAACCCAGGTTTTGCAGGAGGTTCACGATTAGACATCCCTGGTTTGCCAGTAGGGAGGGGGATTGGTCCATGACGAGGATATCGTCCAAGAACATGACGATGCGAAGTCCCTTGGACCGGAGATAGGCCGCGACCGGTTTCAGTAGTTTTGTGAAAACTCTCGGTGCCGACCTGAGGCCAAATGGTAGCACGTTCCAACGATAGACCCTGTCCCCCTCCTGAAAGCCGAGCCAGGGTCGGTCCTGGCGGCAGATTGGGACAGACAGGTATGCGTCCTTCAGGTCGATACGTATCATGGAGTCGCCCTGCTGGATAAGATCCCTCACCGAGTGCCACCCCTCCATCTTGAAGTGGTTCTGTTCCACCGACTCGCTCCGATCAACGAAGGAAAGATGAAGTCGGAAGGGGAGAATACTTCCCTAAGGGGGAGCGCCTATGGCGCCACCTACTTTTTATTTTCAAAATAGCTTTGAAACGTTGACGTCAGTTCCGGTATAGAAGGAAAAAGCAGTTGTGAACTTGATAGTAAGTGCGACAGAGGCTGAAGTATAATTCGTTATAAACGGCCCACTCTGGCAAGCGCTCGGAGAAGGCCCAGCTTAGAGCACGTGACATCCAACGCAATCGTGACGTAGGTCGTCTCGAGACGAGCAAAGCTACGACGAGGCTGACGCCGAGAGGATGGTCTAGTCGCTTCAGCCACCGAAGCGGCTGCTTTTGTACGAATTTTGAGTGACGGGTTAATCTTCTATAATCTTGTAGGAGGACAATAGCGACTTCTGCGACACACAAATGGGATTCTCGGGAAGAGGGGAGTTCCTCCTCCCCCCCCTTCTCTCGTCGTGGCCGGAGGCGAGACAACCTCCGTCACTAGCTGTCAAGGTTCCTAGACGGGCATTACAAGCGAGGCGTTAGCGACATCCACCAGGTGCTCTTTGCTAATCGTTTAATTCGTTTTAAAATTCCTTTTCGAGACTTTTTTTAACAAGATATTGGTATGTTCGATGTGATACTGCTCCTTTGAACACATATAGACCAAAAAATGAGCGCCGAAATTTCGTTGTAGTATCCCCTTAAAGTAATCAATAATTTTTAGGCAGAAACTGTGGGTTTACACAGGTTTTCAAAATATGATTTATGCCTATACGCTTTTTTGTACAACAATGTCAAACTTCACTGACAGGCTGCTTCTTTTTTGCAGGCCTGTATCTTAAAAACGTAAATCACAATTTTCACATTTTAATCAAATATTCTACTTATAAGCTTAAACAAATGATATGAAAGAAAATTATATGAATTTCCATTATATCAATTTATTACGGATGTTGAAATAAATCCTCACAAGCTTCAAACAACAAAGTTTGCAAGCCGATTAGAGAAAAGGCCATATTCAAGTTTTTAGAGCTCCGGCTAGTTGGACTTTTTTTTTTCTAGATTCAGTGTGTCAACTTTGATTATTATCATTATCTCAGTGTATGGCATCTGTGCCAAACTAATGGCAGCCTTCTGAGGCTGATGAAGGAAGATACTACCGAGCGGAGAACATATGAGGCCTACACCAAAGATTTGCTTACACGTTCGAGACGTCAGTACAACACGACGAAGGAATGAGATAAAACAGCTGCAAAAGTGTTTATTTCAGAATCTGGGCCGATCAATTCAATATTAAAAAAAAAATTAATTGCGCGAAAATAATTAACAACTTAAATACCGAACTTTAATAATTTTCTTAAATAGGCCCCTGGTCTAGGATCCAAAACGACACAAGCCCTTTTTTTTTTTGGTGCGATGCGTAGTTCTCGCAATATCGAATTTGTTCACCTTTCGTGAAACGTACCCTGTATATGTGTCAGGAGCGCATAACTATCTTTCATATAATTTCAGGGTGCATTATGATGTATATCTTTAAAGGGACACTGACACCCTCCAAAATTTTTTTTTTTAATTTTTTGCTAGGCGCTTTATTATGATGTCGGAGGACTACCCAATTAATATTTTGTAACAGAGTAGCGTATATTTTTAATAAAGTCAAAAGACGCAACTGCTTGAAACCGAAACCGAAACCTGCGCATGGAGGTCGGAGAAGTGGAGAGGGGAGAGTGAGTGGCGGAAATGACGTGGGTACACCTGACCGTGCGCTTTTTTTTCCCCTCTGCGTAGCAGACGACATGCGTGGCGACGTAGCGGGAATTGTTTGCCGTGCGATTCTTTTGCAGTTATATGTTTATTCCGCTCGCTGTTCTGTACTTCAAGATGAGTTGTTTTGTACATTGAGGAGTTGGAGATGAGTAGTGAGTGCCCGTGGTGAATTTCCGTGATCGGCTCCGAAAAGAATACACCCAAGATGTTGCGTGAAGAGCTGGCTCGCATGTCCTGCGTCCGAAAAAAAAAGTGGCATTGTGCGACAGAGTTTTCGAAAGATGAACGGGATCGGGACCAATGGCTGGCTGCAATTCCTGTAGAACATTTATGGGCACCTCGGAAAGCGGACACTACCTGATTTATATGCTCCTTGTATTTTGTTGAAAGGGATTACATTGAGTTCGCAGGTGTACGTCAAAAAGCAAATCCCATACCATTCAGTTCAGCGACGTTTCGTCCACAACATTTGTTTGTTATTTTTTGTTTGTCTCTTCAGTGATAATTGTAAAAGAAAATGTAAACATCGCAAAATGTTTGAAAAAAAAAGGTACGCTATCACTGGGCATCGAACCCGGTCCTGCCGCGTGTGAAGCGGGCGTCTTTCCACTGAACTACTGGGGGAACTCTCCTTTTTTTTTTTTTTTTCCTGTTGGATACATGACACAGATGCATTCAGACACTACACTTCTCTCTTACACAGCCCATTCGCCATTTGCCAGTACATCGGGCCCTAAGATAGTTTCAAATCAACAAGTTTGTCCAGCACAGACAGCCATTCTGGCGGTTCGCTCTGCGACTTTATAACTTCTCGTAAATAACACACGCTCTCAATAAAGTAGTCTCTGAGCGGTCAAGCGGCCAAATCGGCATGTCGCGCATGCATTGCTAAATGTCCATCTTTGGCGTTGACCGAGAAAGAGGTTCAATACTTAAACCACTATACATGACAATCTTCGGAATTATGTTGCACGAGAGCGTGTGAGGTGGGGCACCGGGTGGGTCTTCGCGCTCGGGCCGGTATAGCTTTGGCTGTGGTGCCTGTTGGATGTAAAAAGGAAAATAGGCTGTACGAGGCACTGATCGGCGGCCTATGAACGATCATTTATTCTTTTTTATTCTTTTTTATTCCTTTTTATTCGTATTTTGTCTCACACGGTCTAGAGGTTATTTTTCTAACACTTCAAAATATTATCGTATGTAGTTCAAATTCATTATACCTTTGTTTAATTTTTAATACCTTCTTGGAGCGCCCGGCTAGAAATAGAATTATTTCTTCTTTTTTCAACACCAGCCACTTCCTTCACCTTCTTCTTTATCGTTGTATATAAAACCGTCAGTTGTGAGTTAGCGCCTGTCCTGTCCACTTCTTTGTTTGTCCTTGTCTTAGCGCTATTTGTAATTTAGTATGTGTAACCAACTAGCCCGCCAGAATATTCGGATAACCCTTTCTCGTGGGGTAAGTACAGTTTTTTATTATTTCTTGGATAGACTTTTCTTGCAGCAGGGACGAAGTTAGGACCGTTTAGACACGGGTCGAAATAGAGCAACCAACTTGGGCAGCCACGCGGTCATGTTAAAAGCGCAAACGACAGTTCGTTCTGCAATCGGCGAAGCGGAGAAAACGCTCACTTCGGTTTTCGGTAACTACGAACAAATGTCCACAGAACGTCGTTCAATCAAGATGTGTCGTGTCAAAGGACTGATCTGATTCTAGAGTCATCGCATCGAATCCAGACAACGACGGGCTTCTAGCGCATTAATTCCAAATATGGAGTAAAATAGCGCATTTAGAATTGCATCTCAAGTCAGGCAATGTGAACGGAATGCTTATTTTACACGCTTTATGCCATTTATTCATCTCCGACGGGGTTGTATTTTCCACGGTTTCGACGGACCTGCGGAGTTTCACGTCTGCTTGGCTTCCAGGGTTGCGACAGTCCGGTACGCAACAGTGCCTACAGCTTCGGTGTTTGCTCTTCTGCGACATCCGATAGCAATGTTAAGAATGAAAGACCAAAAACGCACAAATCAACACCTTCAAATTGACGCGTGAACAGCCCCACGAGAAGCAGGCTGGCGAAAGGGCCTTCTCAGTGTTGCAAATATTTTGAGCTAGATGGCGCAACGTGTCACACCAAACTTGACTGCCCGGAGGGTATAAACATGTCGTGGGGCACGCTCTCCTCGTTATCTGTCTTGAGGAAACGTATGCCGTGAGCTGTTATTGGCAAGCATTTTTTCAAAGTACGCTGTAGAATATCCCAATGAAATACTGCGTCCCAGCAGTCTAGAAATATATGGTCTATAGTTTCTGGCTTTTTACATAAGAGGCAATCGATTGACCAGGGCTCAAAAATGTCTCTTTCTTGCAACCAGGGTTTCACAGGGAGTGTATCACTATGGAGTTGAAAAAAGAATGATTTGATAGAAGGTCGTACAGGCATCTTCTTAACGTTTTCTAAAACATCTTTTCCTGTGTCTGCAGCAAACAAAGAGCGATACAAGGGTACCGGAAACACTACATCTGTTAAGTCCTTATACAAACGCCTCCTTGGAACCTCACTTAAATATTCCATGGAGAATCGAACTTTCAAAAACCGGAAGGCTTGCACTACTTCATACAGAAAACCACGAACTCTCAAAAACTTTACATCAGCAGAAGAGACAGAAAAATCAGGCAGTGCGTTTCGCAGTCCAACTTGAAGTACAGTTCGCACAAAAGGGTCCTTCTGATCCCTTAGGCAAACAAATCTGGATACCACCTGACGGAGAAACAAGTGGGGTAAACCAAGTCCACCACTTTGGGCGGCACGAAACAAATTTGTACGGCTCATGCGTTCCCATCCGGAGCCCCATACAAAGACCGCAAACACTCTATGCAGCTTCTGGATGCTGGCCCTCGACATCCACATCATCTGGAGGACGTGCCAAATTTTTGCGACAATAAACATACTACAAACTGTTGAACAGCCTAACATTGACAGGTCGCGCGTCCCCCCTCACTTTAATGTTTTTGCTCGGGCCTGTTAGATTTCTTCCTTCCAGTAATCCACGGTGTCTCGATAGTGCTCTAGTGGCACCCCGAGGTACTTAGCTGGAGAGGAAGCCCACTGGATGTTTTCAAAAATAGTAGGTACGTTTTCCCAACTTCCGTGCCAGAAACCCAGACATTTGCCCCAGTTTATGGCACTCCCCGACAACTTACAGTACGAGAGAGCCTCCTTGACAACTTCACTGACACTCTCCGCGTCGTGACAAAAAACTGCTACGTCATCCGCGTACGAGAGAACTTTGACTTCGTTTGCCAATAGTCTAAATCCCTGTATTTTTATTATTAAGAAGCTTTAAACAAAAAGGCTCTAAATAAATGGCGAACAACAAGGGCGATAACGGACACCCTTGCCTTACGGAGGACCGTACCTGGAAGCCTTTACAAAGGTTCTTATTAACAATTATATTCGCAAAACACTTTTTATAAGCCGTTTTAACCCCGTCCAGTAGTACTGCGCCTACGTCGATATGTTCTAAAATGCTAAAGAGAACTTTATGCACAACGTGATCAAACGCTTTTCCTAAATCAAGCTGCATTATTGCAACTCGGTCCCCTGTTGCGTCTCAGCATTCTAAAATATTCCTTGCCACGTGAATATTGGTGGTGATGGTTCGGCCCTTGATGCCGCAAGTTTGGTGCGGCCCTACAATTACTTTTATTACATTTTGCAGTCTCCTTGCTAAGACCTTCATAAATATCTTATAGTCGACGTTCGCTAAGCTGATTGGACGATAGGACCCAACAGACAACAATTTAACTGGATCATCGCTTTTAGGAATCAAAACAAAATGCGTTCTTTGAAAAGAAAGTAGAAGTTCTTTTTCCTTGTACCACTCGGTTAACACGCGATATAGCACTTCTGCACTTCGTTTTTGAAAGCCTTATAAAAAGCAGCACTCAAATCGTCAGGTCCGGGAGACTTACCGAGGTGCAATTCGCCGATTGCTTTCTCTATTTCACGCGCACTAATCGGTACTTCCAGGCCTGCTTTAACTTCCTCGTCCAACTTTGGCATGAGTGGCAAAAGTCTTGTTTCGAATCCTCCTCCAATATCTCTCTCAGCTCCCAAAAGGTTTTGATAATGCTCAAAAAAAGGCTCGCTCAATCAATGCTTTATCGCGGGTGATCACGTTTCCGTATCGAATTTCATGGATTTCGTTTTTTGCTGCACATCTTTTTTCGTCCCCGAGAGAACGCTTGGTTGGCATCTCACCCGCCCACAGTCGTTCCGCGCGCGCCCTTATCAGGGCTCCTCTATATTTTTCAGTGTCGATAAGCTCTAACTGGCTTTTCACTTCGCTTATTTCTTTGGTAAAGCTGCCAGGTTGTGCGCTCTCAACACTTAACAAAGACTCGAGAGTCGATTTTGCATCTCTTTCTCCTTTTGCTTTTCTTTATAACGTGCTATGCAAGATCTTTCGATCGCGTTAACTTTAACTTCGTTCTTAAACTGTTCTCACATTCCCACAAAGTTTGCCTCAGCTTCTAGTGATTTTTCTAAACCTTCTTTTACGCCGCTCACAAAAGTTTCATCTTTGATAAGTTTATCGTTAAATTTCCAAAGTTTCCAGTTAAAGCGCGACTTTGCTTGTTTTACCCCAAGTGTAAACATAACTAAACTATGGTCACTAAAAGACACATGCCCGACGTCGTAGTCCCGACAGAGTGGCACAAGGCTCGCTGAAACATATGCTCTATCGACTCTCGCATGGATCTGGCGTTGGAAGTGCGTAAACCGGGGAAAATACCCAGTTGAAAGGACACCCCCCACGTCCTCCAAATTTAGTTCTTTCACCACATTATTTAGAAACAAAGCGCTCCGATCTCGAACCGGCACATTCTGGGCACTGTCCTCGACTGAACACACACAGTTGAAGTCCCCTAGCAAAATAAGTAAACGTTGGCAATTAAAAAAAATCAACAACAAAAAAACATAGTACGACTCGTTCAAAAAACACATTGCGTTCGCCTTCTTTGTTGTAGACAACGTCATTGTCTACCGGAGAAAGAAAAATCACAAACCACCTAGCGACCCATTTCGCCTACAATTACTGCTTCCTCTACAATACCAATAGTATTACTATTACGAAGCAAAAGAGCGCAGCCCCCAGAAGAACCTACAGAATGACAAACACAAATGTTGAACCGGGCTCTAAACGGCTGTACCATTCGGTCTGCCTGCTCAACGCTTTCGACTTTTGTTTCCTGTACTCAATTATATCAATATCATTTTCTAGTAGGAGTCGGCTAAGTTGGTACTGCTCCTCCGTGCTGCTAGGCCTCGTACGTTTAGCGTGGCTACGCGAAGGGCAGATTCGAGGGTGACTGCCATCTCATCTAGATCAGGCCTAACCTATAGCGTTTAGACATGTGCTCAGAGTGAAGACCGCACACCTACCGTTCCCGGACATAGTTTGGACGGCTTCATCGGTTGGTTGCTTTGCCTTGACCCCTTAAAGTCGGGCCGTCCTCCTCTCTGGAAGTGCCGTTCCGAGCCCGGTCCCTCATCCTTACGAGGGTGGTGTTGCAAGTGGCCTCCTATTCTGTAGTATGCTGGGCTTCGGCTTAATCCGTCGGCTTTGAGCCGCTTTTGGTGGCGGCTCCTCGGAACTTGTCTCACCGGTGTTCTGCTCCCCCTCCGCTTTGTCCTCGCGGGGTTGCTTGGTGACTGCGCTTGTGGCGTCCATCCCTTCTCCGGGCCCTGTCCCTGCCGGCGCATCGTCTGCCTTGTCGATGGCTTGGGACACGTTGGCACCTCTAGCAGGTGACACCTTGAGTGCAGGGTTCCGCTCTTCTTTGCTGTTGCTGCTTCCATCGCCATCAGCAAAATCGGACAAGATGGGCGTCGCCTCACTTGGTGGCTCGTCCGCCTCTCCTCCGGCGACTTCCTCGGCGTCAGCTGCATCCATGAGATGTTCGGACGGGTCGTTACCTCCCACAGTCTCAGCGACACTCGCGTATGTCTTAACGCACTGGCCTTCGTCATGGCCGAAGCGACCGCATGACGCACAGCGCGGCACTCTACATTCTCGCCTCATATGGCCCGTGCGGCGGCACCGAAGACATAGCGGCAGCCCTGCCTGGAACCACGACGAGAGCGAGGTCTCCAGTGACGCGCAGCTGATGCGGCAAGTCGTTTGCCGTGCCACCTGCCTTCAGCCTGAGTGTCACCGAACGCGTAGTCGACACCTTGTCTTGGCATCCTCGGACGCGCCACTTATCTTGGGTGATTTCCATTACCTTGCCGTAAGGCGCTAAAACTGCCCCTACCTCGTCGTCGTGGACGAAGTGGAGCGCCCAGTGCAGCTTGAGACGTGTGTCCTGGTTGCACGGGTCGATCACTACACAATGACTGTCCTTGACTGTGAGGTTACCGGCAGCGAGGATCTTCTTCTTTCCCTCTTGGCTCTTAAAGGTCACGGCCCACACATAGTTGAACTGATACGCCCCCAAGGCGACCACATCGGCGAAAAGCTCTTGGCGAACCAGCTCGTCACGAAAGTGCTCGGGACGATACGGCCTAGCCCGCGCGTCTCCATGCAAAAAAACCGTATGCAAAATAGTTGTACCTGATGGTAGCGGTGGCAGAATGACTTGATATTCCTGGCTAGTCGTCTCCGAGTTCCTGTTACCGCGGCCCTGATGGGCCGCTGAAGCCGCTCCACGGGAGCTCATGATGCCACGTCCTCGCGCTGGCGCGTTCGAAAATGGAATCCTGGGGGAACTCTCTCCTCGGCAATAATGCAGCCGGTAAACTGCAAGTTGGATAGTTTGCTGCCGATTTTCCTCCAGCAAAAGCACTCCCGGGTCGAAGTCGGGAAGCACCACGCCTTGGCGACATTCGCACCTAGTAAAGAAATCGTACGCGTGCATATTCAACTCAAAGTACACACTTCGTGCTTGACGTTTGCGTGAGCGATGTCTTCAGCCACGAGAAGGGAGCGACGGCTCGGCGACGTCTTCATGCAAATCGGCTTGGTGGTCGGGCGTGTCTTACGGGATGAATACCGATTCTTTCGATCAGTCCAAAATTTCTCTTTTAAAGGCAGACAGAATTTGCCGGTACCGCGAGCGACAGTTCTGAAGTAGATGTCCCACGCCCGTCGTCCGCTGCCATCGCCGTCCCCCGCGAGTCCCACGATACGCGAAACGACGCACGCACAGAATGCTGCCGGTTCTCTCTGGAACTTTTTTTTTTTTTTTTTCAATCAACGTATTTGCAGCTTTTTAAAAGCCACAAAAAATAGGTTTCATATTTTTTTCTATTTTTAATAGTGAGTGCGTGCCTTCAGTGACCAACGACTTTGATTAAATTTGGCGGTCGCGTCGAAACCTTAGAAAACGACCCGTGACCACGAAAAAGAAAGTGAGCGAGACTCGAACCGGCCAGTTCTTGATCGCCGGTGTTCGGGCAGAAAGAAACCGAATTTCGAGCCGCAAATTGTGTTCTGGGCATAGAGTTATTATAATGAACGCTAGAGGTTCAAGTGGCGCTAGTGTGCTGACGCAAATTGAAGCAGACAGCAACCAGTCGAAAATTGACTTCCGGTAATGCATCTCTATGGGAAAAATTGAGTGCATTTTCTCCCTGCGCTCGATCATAAGAGCAAATATCCCAAATAATTCGTACGTACTAGGTCCATTGGAACATTTCTCAGTCAGGCCGACGAAAGAATTGGTCAGTTACGGCGTTTTTCTTTGAATTCATCGCATTCAAAGCGGTGCTAAAACGGCTTCGTACGTGTATTTATGTGCACTGTCGGACACTGTTAGCGTGAACGCGGCGTCTGCGATTTCCAGCATGGGCGATATACATGCCAAGCGAACGAAGGGCATCTGGAAAATCAAGAGCGGCGGTAAGAACTACGCAGTAACACTGGATCAGTAACTCGGAGGGCATGTACGATAAAAATAAATTGAAGGTCACGTAATCTATTCCGATTTCAAATCAGTAAGTAAAGCTTTATTTTTTCTGCCTTGAGCGAAGCTACTGCTTGTTCTACGTTCAAAATATCACCCGCGCGCTCGATATCTTTGAGAACAAGTGCGCGATAAAAGCTGCCCGGCAGAGAAAACAATACGAAGAGACACCTTTCGTAGCCCACGGACTTTATTCTCTACGTTTTGAATGTTTTTATCCGCTCATGCACGACGGGATCATTTTCATATAGTGACAGGACTGGCATATTATCAATATACAAGCGTCAACGGAATGCTGGCGAGCCTTGAGCACACTCTGTATTCGTTTCGATTGTAATTTTGCTTTGAATCGTCGCTTGTTTTTACACACCTGCTGCGGAACACACGTTTGGGACTGAAATGTAGCGAAGTTAAACATCGTTCACTGATGAAGAAAAATGCGCTAACTAAAGCAATTACACTTTTACAGTGTTAATCAAGGTACATATACTATTCGGCACGACCCAAATAACCAAAGTGTTCCGTGTTATGTTCCGGCGAAGAGACAAAATGCACGCGCGTTTTCCCATAGAAATGCACAGGAGCACCGCAAAAGGAGACTGGTTGCTGTCTGCTTCAATTTGCTGTCACGGAAGTCGCATAGACACTAGCGCCAGTTGAACCTCTAGCGTACATTATAATAACTCTATGGTTCTGGGTAGTTGGGCTCTGATATGTCATGTACAACTAAAAACCTCGGCGAGCATAAATACCCAGTCAGTGTCCCTTTAAGGTGATCGGTCCTACTTTTATGTTGTCGAATCTTCAGTCAGTAATTAAATATATTTTTCATCAATAAATTTGACTTATACGAAGTTTGCATAACCGCTTGAGGCCTACACGGGAGTATGATACCAAAAATACACCAGCTGTTGAGTCCGCGCAAACCTGTTTTTTATTCGCTGTTTGGCCAAATACGATTTAGCTTCACCAATACTGAAAACTACCCCGAAAACCCATGGGAGCGGCGGCGAACGCGACGGTGGCGCCTCTAGCGAACTCGGAGTCTACGGGAGCAGACGGACGTCCTCGAGTCTTGTGAGCTCCGTTTCGCCACCCGTACAGCTGAAACAATTCATTACGGTTAGTCCGCTTGCAAAGTGGAATCCTCTGATGGCAACTGCAACGACAATCAAATAACAAAGCGCGCAGAAACAAAGATAGAGCAGTTTATTTAGCAGTCTCAAACGTCACTATGGGGATCACATTTGAAGCGCCTCTGAGAAGCGGGAAAAAAGGAGTTTGTGGTGAACCGTGATCGGACATATCAACGAGGTGCAAGAAAGAAGAAGACAAGATTCGGAAAGAAAAGAAGCACGAGACAGCAGGCAGAAAAAATGAAAGCCGTTTACAACTCCCTGTAACGCCGAATTAGAGCGCAGCTCTTGAGGAGGGGGGGAAGGCGCGGAGGGTGGGGGAGGGTCACGTGACCAGGGGCGCCACGTGACCTGGGGGCTCACGTGACCTCGGGGGGTCGGGCGGGGGGGGTCACGTGACCTCGGAGGGGGGGGGGGTCACGTGACCGGGGAGGGTCACGTGACCTTGTGGTTACGCCGACGCCGACGCCGCTCAAGCCGGAAACGGGCGCCTAAGAGCTGCGCTCTAAAAGAAGAGGTGGCGACTAGAACTACGAGGACGCCAGCTGACTAGGGGTTGTCTTCCTGGGAGCCATCGACGCAAACAGAAACGACTGGGCGTAACTGCGAGGGACAACCGGGCCTAATCTTGAAGACGATGTTCCGTTGTCCCGGACGACTCACAGCGGCGGCTGCACCGACCATGGAAGACATCACCTCATCGTTGCCACAACGCCACATCACCACATCGTTGCCACGTCACCACCGTCGTTGTCAGCTGAAGTGAAGTGAAGTGTTTCTTCTCGTATCGTGAAGACTCGCATTTATTTTCAGTGGCTCATCAACTTGTTGTTTGATGACTACCCTAAGGGAACTGTTTATCCCGTAACGTATTTCATGATTTTCTTTACATTTGTATCGCTATTGTTTCTCAACGGAATTACTAAAGCTCACACAAAAACCTACTTGCCTCGTCAATAATTTAACGTATTCAAAGAGAGCTTGACCTCAAATAACCAACCTCCTCAGATTGGCGGCCGCGACAGGACGAAGCAAGTCGTGTGCTGATTTTGTGTAACAAAGAAAAAAAATGAATACAAGAGAACTAATATCGATGGGCGAGGTGCTCGGTCTGAGTGGAGATGATCTACGCAAATGGGTTGACGCGGAGCGGGAGCCTGGGGGGCTATGTTGCACGTTTTGAACTCCCAGGAGACTTGGGAGAAGGAAGTGACGTCAACGACTAGAGCAAACGCAGATTGGATGTTGACAGAAGAAAACAAAATCAACATCTAATCTGCATTTGCTGCGTTGTTGACGTCACTTCCTTCTCCCTAGTCTCCTGGGAGTCCAAAATGTGCAATATAGCCCCCCTGAACGCAACGAAAAGCTAGCGGAGAGGGAAGCAACGAAAGAGCGGCTTGACGCGGAGCGCGCGCTGGCTCAATGCGAACGCGAGCGCCTAGCGCTTGAACAACAAACTCTCCAACTAAAGTTGCAGCTCCTGGAAAGGCAACAAAGTAATGTGGAAGCAGTCAACTCAGGATCGTCAGGCGAAGGATGCGCCTCACCAGTAACTGCAGCCGTTATTAGTCCCCACAAGCTCATCCCAGTTTTCAATGAAAAACGGGACGATCTAGATGCTTACCTACATAGGTTCAAGCGCATAGCCATCGGACAGGGTTGGCTGCAGGAGAAATGGGCTACAGCCCTCAGCATGTGCCTCGTAGGGGAAGCACTCCGCGTTTTCGGACGACTTTCTCCAGTGGAGTCGCTAGATTATGAGTGCACAAAGCGTGCCCTACTTCAGCGGTTCCGGTTTACAGCCGAGGGCTCGCTCCTGCAAACCACAAAATGGAGGGACCGGAGGCCAGTTCGCAGCCCGTCTAGAAGGGTATTTTGATCGCTGGATTGCGATGAAAGAAACTCCCAAAACGTACGAGGCCGTGCGGGACCTGGTTGTCTCTGAACAGTTTCTTGGTAACTGTCACCCTAAATTGGCGGTTTTTCTTAAGGAGCGGAACTGCACAAGCCCAGTTGAACTAGCTAAGAACTCGGACAACTATCTCGATGCCCAACATCTATCAAACCTCAACTGGATGGGAAAAAAAAAACAAAAAAAAACTATCGCATCTGGAGAGCTTGGGCAAAAGAAAAAGGACAATACCCCCGCTGTGGAGAAGCCACGTTGCTTGGTGTGTAACAAAACCGGACACAAGTCAGCGGAATGTCGATCCCGGATGGGAAACCAGAATTTTTGCTGGATATGCAAAAGGAGGGGCACCAGGGAAAAACCTGTCCTCAGAAAAACCAGCCGAACCCGCAAGCGTTGTGTATCCTTGCGCCACAGTCTACTACGGGCCCAAAGGCAGAGCAGCGTACGCAAGAGTGCTCCAACACCCGGGAAATCCAATCACAAATGGTCAATGTCGTTCGAGACAGTCCGGAGCAGTGACACGGGTAGCAATACTGCGGTAGTCAGACGGCAATTGGTGCCATCGGAAGCGTTCACTGGCACAGAAGGGCCAATATACCTAGTCGACGGATCATGTCAGACACTACCAGAGGCTAAAGTGCAGGTCTCATGCCCATACTACAGCGGCACATTCCGAGCCAAGATAATGGACAATCCACTTTACGATGTAGTACTTGGAAATATACCAGGATGCTTACTACCAGGAGAACCAGATTTTTCTTGGGAGACTAAGACTGGGTGCACGCAGCTCGAAGAAAACAATGTTCCAACCGATCTAGTGACCACCAGCAAGGAAAAAGTTGTACCTAGCATAGCACCGGTGGGGAAGGAGGTTTCGAGAGACGAACTGAGTCAGCGCCAGAAACTCGATCCTACTTTGACAGTATACTTTAACAAAGTCGGCCAGATGCAGACTTCGAATGGCGGCCATACATCGGAGTTTTACCCATCAAATGGGGTTTTGTTTCGCCGGTATGTCCTTACATCTCGAAAATCATTCAACCAGGTGGTGGTACCGCAAGACCTGCGACACTACATCCTGAAAGTGGCTCACTAAGGAACAATGGCAGGCCTCCAGGGCATCAAGAAGACTACAGATCGCGTCCTGGAAGCTTTCTTTTGGCCAGGAGTGCAAGCACAAATCAAGCGATTTGTGAATTCTTGTGACAGATGCCAGAGAAGGATGTGACAGATGCCAGGGAAGATAGCAAAGGCTCCGCTTGGGAAGTTGCCGATAATCGAAACGCCATTCGAGCGCGTCGCAATCGACCTGATCGGACCTTTCTCGCCCTCATTAGACACGGGAAACCGCTTCATTTTGACCATGGTTGACTGTGCTACAAGATATCCCGATGCGGTGGCGCTTCCATTGATGGACTCCAAAACTGTGGCCGAGGGCTTGATCCAGATGTTCTCGCGTGTTGGAGTACCAGGGGAAATACTAAGCGACCAGGCTCGAACGTTCACTTCAGCATTGATGAAAGAGGTAGCCTGCCTCAAGCTAACTCATCTCGAGATCGTCTTAAGTCGAATGAGTGAGGCCGGTCTAACAATTAATCCAAAAAAGGTGCAGCTGGCCGCCTCAAAGGTAAATCTTTTAGGCTTTGTCGTA
Source organism: Ixodes persulcatus (assembly GCA_013358835.2). NCBI lineage: Eukaryota > Metazoa > Arthropoda > Arachnida > Ixodida > Ixodidae > Ixodes > Ixodes persulcatus. The sequence goes on from JABSTQ010009110.1 coordinate 294,591, forward strand.
GACAACGGTACCTTGAAGCCGAACGATGAGAAATTGAGGGCCATTCTCGATTATCCACCACCGTACGATGTAAAAAGACTTCAAAGGTTTCTGGGGATGGTTGGCTTTTACCGGCAGTTCATCCCGATGTGCGCGGAGCTGGCGCGGCCATTGAATCTGCTGCTCCGGAAAGGCTCGAGGTGGGTCTGGGGTCCAGAGCAGGGTGCTGCCTTCTCTTCTCTCGCGAGGGCAATAGCAAGCACCGCTAGCCTTCGGTTACCAGATCTTAATCGGCATTTTGTTGTACAGACAGATGCGAGCAACTTATGATGTCGGAGCGGTATTGATACAGGAGCATGATGGACAGTTACGCCCTGTGGCATTCGCCAGTCGAACGCTCACACCGTCGGAACGCAACTACAGCGTGACGGAAAAGGAGGGGTTGGCCGTCATGTTTGCTCTGAACAAGTTCGACCTCTATTTAGACGGTACGACTTTCGTTATTTAGACTGATCACGCAGCACTTACCTGGATTCAGAGGCTAAAAGAGCCCGCGGGAAGGCTGGCCCGCTGGGTACTAACCTCGCAGCGCTACTCGTACACGGTTGAGTACCGAAAGGGATCGACCAACAGGGTCGCGGACGCGCTCTCTCGGGAGCCCCAGGATAGTGGTTGGGAGGAGGTGACGCAACCAGAGTGTAACGAGAAGCGTGGGAAGAACAGGAGAATGTCTCCGGATGCAGGGGTGAGGTCCCTCACGGACGGTTGGGAGGAGGCGAAGCGACCGGCACTCGTAGCAGCCTTAGCGCGCGGCACGAAGGAGCAAAGGATCGTTGCTTGGGGTGAAGTGATCAGCAAGAAAGAGCTTGTCGAGGCCCAGAAAGAAGATGGTTTTTGTCAGCGGGTGTTGGGTAAACTGGCGGAAATTGCGGTTGACATTGGGAAGGCTGGCGGTCGAGTTAATAATCAATTTGATTCATATCTGTTGGGCGAAAACGGCCTATTGCTTCGCTACATCCCAACGATTGATAAAGTGGAGGGTAATGAGTCTCCCTTCAGGGTGGTGATTCCCAGGAAGCTACGGAAGAGGTTTATTAGGTACTTCCACGACTCGGCTCTGGCAGGTCATGGCAGTGGCAGCAAGACTTTTCATAAGTTATGCCGCGCCGCGACCTGGCCGGGGATGAGGCAAGACGCACTCCGATACGCCCGCAGCTGTCCAGCCTGCCAGAAAGCGAAGCCCAGAGGGTGCAAGCCTCCGGGCTTGATGCAGGCGGTGGAGGGTCACTACCCGTGGGAGATCGTCGCTTGCGTCATCATCGGCCCACTGCCGAGAGGTCCGCGAGGAAACCAGTACCTCTTGGTTATTACCGATCATTTCTCAAAGTGGGCAGAGCTGTACCCACTGAGGAAGCTGATTTCAGAGCGGATCTGGGAAAAGTTACTAAATACTTTCCTACGCTTCGGCACACCCAGGTGTCTCATTAGTGATAACGCTAGTTATTTTACTAGTGAGGTATTCGAGGACTCCTGCTTGGCGCGGAACATAAAGCACAAGGGGACAAGACCGTACCATTACCAAGGCAATATCACTGAGCGAGTGGATCGGAATCTCAAAAGCATGCTGATCGCGCTAACGGAGAGACACCGAGACTGGGATGAGCACATCGCTGGGATGGGTTTTGCCATCCGGGGTACCGTGAACAGATCGACTGGTTTCACGCCAGTGTTTCTGAACCTGGGTAAAGAGATACCGTCTCCGCTGGAGAACGAGTTACGGAGCGACCAAGGAACACCAGGACGCCCGCTCTCTAGGTACGCGGAACAGCTAACAAACCGCTTGTCTGGGGCGCTGCACGATGGTAGGGAGAATCTTGATGCCGCAAGGATCGAGCAAGCGGCGCAGTATGACATTCCATAGGCATTTGGAATTCAAAGTTGGTGACTTGGTCCTGAGAAGAACCCACCCTCTGAGTAACGCAGCTAGCGGTTTCGCCGCATCGCTTGCTCATAGATGGGAAGGGCCTTATGAGGTAAAGACGCGAATGTCACGGCTTACTTATAAACTCACTCGGTGTGATACAAATGAGGAGTCGGGTCCAGTTCACATCGCGGACTTGAAGGGGTATCACCGTCGCGATGGGGAACATAGTTAATGAAAACTACCGCCGCCGCCACATTCGGCCACAGAAAGTGATGATTTTCCGGTGTTCTGACAGTGTTCTTTCTACACAGGATGCCTCTTTGGAGAAACCGCCCCAGGGGGCCATACCCAGGAGGCCCACCGGACGGGTCAGGCCCCGGGGCGGCTGGACCCAAGTGGTCCGGTCGACCAAACCCTCGGGGCGGCCGCTCAGGGAGGCGTCAACACCGAGCCGAACGGCGGAGCGGGCCAACGCCGCCTGGGCTCGAGGTACCGCGAGCCCGGCAGCAGGCAGGCCTGCGCGGCACGGGGCAAGGCCGTCCGCAGTAACATCGCGGCACCAGGCAGGGCCGTCCGCGACGGCACCCCCCACCACGGAGCGGGTCCGTGTACGACGGGGGGACCTGCCTGGAGTCGGCCCCCCTGCCACACCGTGGCCACGTGGACGGCGTGGGAGGAAGGAGGGGCGGTCCATTTCGTCTCCTGCCGGCGTTGGAAGCACCAACCCAGACCAACGCCTGGCCAGCCCGACCACCAAGTCCCACTCCCGTTCCGTGGCCACACGCAGCCGGTGGCGCCACGGGTCTTGGGAGCGCCTGACACCTGCTGACTGTGCGGGGTCCAATAATACACTTGGAGACCCACGAAGCAGGTCGACTCCATACCGACCTGCTGGAGGCACAGCCCCTCCCGGACAACGTGGCGGCAGCGGTCCAGACCCTGAGGGCAAGCCGCCCGGACCTCCTGGCTCCCGTTGCCTTGGCCTCCGTCCAGCCAGTCCGGCCTCCTGAAAACCGTGCCGCCGCACCGGCTGCCGCAGCCGCCGCCATCGAACCCGCCACCACGACATCCCCACAACATCGGCCGCCACCACCTCTTCCGGCCCAAGCCATCGGGCCAGTGTCGTCCTTCAGCCCCCTCCGTCCCCCTCGACTTCCGACGACGCCATCATGGCCGAGGTGGAACAACTCCTCGGCCAAGACCAGTGAACACCCGGGGCCCCCCCGAAGACCGGGCCTTGAGGGGTGGGGGGGGGGGGGGATGTGTGGGAAGCCGAGGAGGACGACGGCGCGCGAGGGGGCAGGAGCGGTGGCCGGCGGCCCGGCGCGCGTGAGAGCATGAGAGTTCCGACAAGGCATGCGGGCAAGACACCCGGACGACGACTGCAACAGCAAGGCGCCACAGCCAAGGCAACCGAGAACAGTAAAACGTTTTGAACTTATCCTTGCACGTGTGACTTCCTGGGACGGTGGACCAGGTAGGGACCGATTGGGCAGCAGTTTAGTAGAGTGACCCACAAACTTTAAGTTTTCTCCAGCTAGTTTGGATGAATAGTTGGTATCATTAGGATCGCTAGGTCCTGATGGTGCCAACCGTAAGCATGAAAAAGAAGAGTTACGTCTAAAAAGTTGTTTATGAAGCCTGAAGTGGGTGCAGATGTACTGTAAACAATGGACTTAAATTTCGAACTTGAGCTTGTTTTTAGGTTTTGTTTGGAAAAAATTGGTATTGTTAGAATCGCTTGGTCCCACTGAATCTTATCGCTATAATGAAATGAGCTGTGTGTCTTCAGAAATTTTCTATTGAAGCCCAGCGATTCAAACAAGATGGTCATTTCATAAGCAAATAATTCTATATTGATTTTATAATTATTTAATTGAATTTAAACGATAGTAGGGTATCATTTGAATCGCTAGACTTCACTGAATTCGACCACTAGGTTGAACGTAGTGTAAGATTGCTAGAAATTTAAAAAATAATTGAAACGATACACCTCACTGCTTTGGTGCTCTTCTTCTCTCCTTCCTCGTCGTATCGTCCTATGTCGTGTCTAGAGCAACTAAATGAGCTGTGCTTAGAGTATCGGCACTCTGATCCCCGACATTGTTATAGGCGCCGCCATTTTGGTGCTTGCGCAGAGCAGACGCAACTGCCGATCGTCATAATTCGAAAGCGCGACTTCCTCAGCATTCAATTCGGTGTTAGAAACCTCATGTAATATGTCTTTGTTATGTCGCGAACTCGTTAAACATTTGTGGAGGACGGAAAAGCGTTTCCTGCGATTTCAGATAAAGCTTCAGATAACTGGCAACCATAATTTTAAGCCACAATATGGGCAAGTGTCGTTATTCTGAAGCGAAGCGTATTTAGTGGCACTAGTTGTGTCGCTAAGTCCAATGTGAAGCTGGGCTCATGCAACCATTTTTATTAATAAGGGTTCGCTTACACCGTGGGGAAATGCAGTTTTCCCTAAACGTAAAGCCATCATCAAATAATCCGTTTCGGCCATTTTTGTTTTTCTATTTGTGTTTTTGGCGGTTTGATTACTTAGTGTCGTTTTGATCCTCCGATCACAACCTAGCATGGTGAAGACATCCCAGCTGCTGTAGTGACCAATTTAGCTTTCAGTAGCCGGTAATAGGCCAATATTTAGGTAACCGAATGGCGACGCTAAGTTTGAGGAGCACGCTACATACCATTGCATAAAACATCTAGGAACGCAAGTTCACAAGAACATTTATTGTGTCAACAAAGCGACATTAAAATATAACAAATTATTTAAACAAAATTGAGGGACCGTCCTTATTTAGAGCTTTCGTTCACAAGTGGCGTACCGAACTTGTTCTTCACAAGACTAAGAACCTTCTGCTTTCTTTTTTTGCGTCGCAGCAGTTGGTTGTATCACTATTGGGAAGAATAATTCCAGGTACTTCAGGTGCAAATAGGTGAAGGAAGACATCAGCACGTCCAGTTGTTTTTTTTAAGTTCTGCCTGCCTGAGATTGTACATAGAGGCTTGATGCTTGAGCGGTCTCCCCGCACCGCTACACGCACCTGGCACTCGGGACCCGCATGCCGTCAAGGCACGTACGGCCCACTACGTCAACACCAAGAAAAAGGAATGGAATGCTGTAAGTTTAGTCGGTAGCGTTCGGTCATGCCACTTATGTGCGAAAAATCAACAAGGACAGGTTCCTCGATAAATTATGTTAAACAAATAGCTAAGCTCCTAGAGTAATATTGTAATCCGGTGTAAGGGCACTTTTTGGTCTGATAATACGTCCTCGTGAACTTGCGTTACCGGATATTTTATATAATTGTTTGTAATTCCGCACGGTGTAGGCAAGCTTTCTTATTAAAAAAGAAACAAACATTAGTAGGCTTAAGCGAGCCTATACTTACTCACAAAGCTTACGTGCGTGAAGCTACATTTGAAAAGAGTGGAAATTTCGTGCTAGGGCTGTTTGGAACATCGCTCATATTTTGTTTCCCTCGGACACTTTTACATTTTGTATAAAACGTGTGAAAGAAGCATCTATACACATTTATTTTCGTGAGTCAATTAAAACAAATAATTGCGATCTCTTGTTTTTTTAAAGTAAGTAAATTGCCTGTATCATAAAAACCTACATAAAGTAAGCATAGCATTCCATTTACGTATCAGCGTTACTTTATTTGCGTGTTAGATCGAAACGAACGAATACTCTGACAAGGTGCCAATAATTAATCAACAAATAGGCATCCAAATTACGACGGTTAAGTTTCGCATCTTAAAATAGAATCGTCTATTCGAATACACAGATTTGTAGGTTCAAAACATATTCTGCATTTGACTTTTATTGGAAGCTACTAGACCCTTCCAAAAACTCTTCGTATGGAAAAATTAGGAAAATGAAATATTAACTTTTATGAAAAAAATTAGTGTTTAAATTTGTACTGAGTTTCCCCTTGTGATCAAAGTCGTTTTTCGCTAAGATAACTTTATTTGACTATATTGATATTCTATTTGTTGATAGGTATTTGTCGAAACCTCTATTTGATATATACCTTTATTATGTCCTAAAACATAATGTAACAAACGTCATCATCATCCAATTAAACCAGGTATATTAACGTCAAAAAAGCCCGTTTTGTTTTAAATAGGTGAAATAAACTACCATTTTTATTAACATTTGGCGCTTTTACTCTAGCTTAGAAAGCCGCGTAAGACGTTTGTTGTGCAGAAGGCATCTGAGCCTGACGAAGCTTCATAATACCAAAATAATTCCAGTGGCGCTCGCCCAAATTCCAAATCCGCCTTTGATCCTTTAGAAGTAAATACACTTAAAAACTAAAAATATGACGCGAAAAGGTTTTCAGTTTTGTCCTGGTGAAGAATTTGCCCATCATATATATATTTTCTTCAGAGAGCTTTTGAGACATGACCCCTTTCTCCTGGGTCGCTAAACTCGTGGAACAAAACATTCTTTGCTTTCTGACGTAGCGGGGGGAGTGACCAAAAGAACGCCGCTAAGTTTCCTCCACCCTGCGCGCGCTCAACTTCGCAACTCTTGACGAAGAATCCCCCGCGATCCCTATGCGGTGCACGAGAGCACGAGACAGCGCGGGGAGGCGAGCGTTCACGCCGCTCGCTGTGCGTGAAGTCACTGGCTGTGCGTTGTCTTTGGGCTCTGTAGCGCCGTTGGGGCGAAATTCGATCCCGTCATGCCTCGCTCAGACGAGGAGCGAGGGCAGACGACGGGAGTTCGTCTGCTACGATGAGGCATTCGCACAGCGGAACCGAAAGGAAAAGTAGATTTTCTGCTCAAAATCACGTCCCGCGGGCCACAAGCTCAAACGCGAGCTTGAATTGTAAGCGTCTGATATTTCACGAAGGGAGGAATCGACGACCCGTGCTTTATTTGCAAAATGTGAGTCGCTATGTTGCCATACAGACGCTGAAACCAACCAGTGTGTAAGGAAAGGCTCAGGACAAACGCAGAGACCGCGAGATCTCACATCATCCGTGTGCGGGTGAAAAGTGGAACATTTGTTGACAAAGCTCCCACAGCAGAAACCTGTGACGCATTCACTCAGCGTCCGAGGAAGCTAAACATGGAGACGTTGCCCGAGGCTTGAGCAAAGTCATATTTGAACGGCAGCTATCTTGCCCCGTCGTATTTTGTTTGAGAAAGCTCTCGTTCTCAACGCCCTCACCAGGGAAATAAAAAGTCTTACGAAACGTATAGCTAGATATTCCAACGAACTAAATTTAAACCGTATCCTTTCAGTAATTCACTCATAATACCATGCTTAAAACGAAGCAAGCTCTTGCACGTACAGTGCCATTTGTCTCAAGTGTATGCTGTTTTGTAGTCAGCTGGTTTCGGAAACTTACGCCGTCTGTAGATATCTCTGACAGCCGAGTTGCTTAATTGGAAGTCATCGCAAATGTCAGCAACCAACGTTTATAGATAAACGACTGCACTCTCGCATTCCCACCCATCACGTCGAACAAAAAGGCGCTAGTTTCGGTTTGAGGTCGGTACTTTTCTACAACATCTATGGCGACAGCATCAGTCTGCACTCGGTGCATTCGGCAAGTTCGTTCGGGGCCGGTTCTCCGTGCAGCACTCCGCGGGTGCAATGCATTAGAACTCTCATGGTGCAAGTCTGAATCGCGGATCGGGAGCCCGTCGCTGGCATCACCGGCGGCCATTGCTTGACAACAGGCAATACACGCAAGTCTAAGGGAGAAACACGCAAAAGTAGGAAGCTTGTACGCGGTGCTCGAGGGCGAGTATTTTATGACGTGCTGCGATCATTATATCGGATGCTTGGAGATCAAATAGACATTCGTCAAGCGTTCGAACATCGATTAAAAAAAAAAAAAAATCGGCCGGAGCACCACTAACTTTACCGACGTCACTTGCTTCGGTTGCTAAATAAATGACACGTTCAGTGACTGAACGGCACGCTCCGAGTTTCAGTTTGTCACGGAAGCCCTCACAGCAGTTCAAAGGAAAAGCTTTTACCAGAAGTACTATGTACAAGCGGTTAAAACGATGCGAATGTCCCCAGTAAAGGCCTTCTAACTTATCGTTTGCTGAGCTCTGATGACTCCGATATCACGTATGATTACACAATAACTCTCGATAACCCTTGTCTCATTAAACACATCACAGTTAACGCCCAACAAAGTCGCCCTCGACCCTCAACCAAACAACATTTATTTAAAAAAGATTGGCCACAATATTAACTGTTATTTGCGGACAACACGATAGAAGTTTCATGGTCGAGAACAACCTACTAACGTAATAAAATTGAGTTTTCCCCGTTTCTCCTATAGCAAGCATTAGCTCGAGTCAAGCGATGACTGCCTCCGCGATCCAGCCTATACTGAGAGATCAGTGGTGCCAGAGCTATTAGACATAAATCGTTTATTTGCATCAGTACGCCCATACCTGCCGGATATCGGGACGAGGCGTAAAACCGTGCATCCGGCCAAAATTGGAGCCGGTTTTCGGCCGAAATTGCCTCGACACTGGCCAACTAGCGACGTGCTGTTTCGGCGACTCGTTTGTGTAATTTATTTGTTCAGTCATTTTATTGGGTCCCGGGCCACTGTGTACACCCCAAAAAAGAAGTGGACTGTGGTAATTACACCTTTACGAGAAGGAGTATTGTAGTTTTACATCTTTATAAAAAGGTGTCGTGCATTATCACACATTTTAAAATACGTGTTTAAAAAAATCACACATTTTTAAGGGTGTGAGGTTTACATTTTTTTATAAGGTCTATCGCTACACTTATTAAAATGTTAGTTATGGGACACCTCACTTACATGTATAAAGGTGTGGAAATGTTTAATGTGTATATACCTCTAACTGAAGAAAATCTCCTTCATGTGATTACATCGCGTGCCGATGAAACGATCTGTCGATGACACGTCGTTCGATGAACTGATTTTACCGCCAATGAGTGACGACTGCCAGTAGAATTTCGGGGAAATAATTCTGCAGGCTGCCGGGAGACTTGACCGTATACCCAAGAATTACCCTGGTTCTTTTTTGTTTTCCAACATTCTGAATTGTATACCTTTGTAGTACCTCTTTGGATATTCCAAAAAAAAAAAAAAAGAAACGATGGCAGCCGCAAAAACTCTGACAGCCCGGCTCACAGCCATGTGGGAGACTGACAGGTTCTCGTCAGTCGCCACCATGCCTTGTAAGCTACCGGTTCCGAAGAACCGGAGCGCGCAGAGAACTTGTTGTTCCACGGTCATGGTAGACGCGATTGTCCACCGCCTCGAAGTCCGGGCGCCGAACGAAGCTCGTTGCAGAGTCAACGCACAACGGCTTTCGATAGCCGGTACTGTCGTCGAAAGTCGTCGTCGGGGAGTTGAAAGGCGTCCCGGTGGTCTCGGTAGCGACGCCGACGGTGGCGGAAGATAAGCTCGGCCGCAGCGTACGGCACCGCCATGTTGACAAAGTTTAACTTCGCCTCGATCCGAAGCGACGATTTCGAGCTCAAACCACGGCTCTCGCAAAGTTCGGAAACGTCACTTTGACGTCAGCGACAACTTCGACAAACGAGGTTTCTAATCGCTTTTTTTTTTTACATGTAGGGACAAACGGGTGCTACGTCATTGGCGAAGCCGTTCAATCAGCGGGCTCCTCGCGCCCCTCACGCGCTGCACGCGCGCCCCGATGAACTTTGCTATTTTCTGCCTCTCTCAAAGAAATCAGCGTTCTAATGATTGACACCTCGCTCGGCGCGACGTCAGCGTCGCGAGAGTCCAATTAGAGCGTTCCGGAAACTTCGGGCACAAAGTTGTGCTCGACGAGTTTAGCCACCCTGGACGATTTGAAATGAGATCGCCCACTTTTATTTGTAACTTGGCTTTCTCAGGCCCACGTAGCGTTGAAAATTTGTTTGTATTATATTTTAAACAAAACCATTCAGAGTCAGTCCGTTCAGTGGTTGCTGAGCAGTAGAATAACAAAGTTGCAATTATGCTTTATTATGCTGAGCCCTATTGTACGCAGCAAATCGAACACAAACTTCCTTGTACCTTCTTTTTAAAGACTTTGCTCGCGTGAACCACGAACACGTGTAGTAAATACTGTGGATCACCCGCTGGTTTCTCAGTCCAGAACGTGCGGACAATGTCTGCCACGTCGGCCTCGAATTCTTTCCTTGATCCCTCGGGCAGCAATGGCAGAATGGGATCTATGGAGAGCTCCACTTCTGAAAACCAAAGAAAAAAAGAAAAGAAAATGCTGAAGTCAGTTTTCCCCACTCAGCAAAAGAGAGCGACAGTATACAAGCAAAGCAAAATATCTGTAGTCACTGGCATGTTAGCGAGTGAGTGAGTGAGTGAGTGAGTGAAAGAGAGATGGTGGAAAGACGGAGAGGTTTGCCTGGATCAGTTGTCCTAGCGGGCTACTCCGTACGGGGGTTGGAGAACAGGGATTTAAAGGAGAGAAAAAAAGATATGAGAAATATGAAAATAGCGGATGTCGATGACGAGGGGTGCAGCATCAGGATGCATGAGTTTGAATTCCAATTTTGGTCACTATGGGCGCAATGGTGTTAAAAGCCGTGAAGTCACTCCAGTACTTCTGAAGGAAACTAGGAGAGCCATTGAAGCTTTGGTAGCATTGTTTCTTAATGACCATGATCCAAGGATTTTTTTCAGACTAAATGGCCGGTTGTCAGATGTCGCCGTATGTCTTTCGGGAGGCACTTTTCAGTCTCAAATATAGAGCACCCAAGAAGGATGTGGCTGATGGTTGCTATGGTTTTGCATTGCTCGTAGTTTAGGGATGCGTTTCAGCCTATTCTGTACTAAACGTATTTTGTCAACGCAACACCAAGCCTAAGGCGATGACGCACCGACTCGGTGAGCCGTGGCAGTCCCGATGAAGGTCGGTACATCAAAGTCGGGTGCAAAGAACGTAATCTAGAGTAGTCCGTTGTGCCAGAGGTTCATAGTTGTCCCGCTATATTCTTAGCAACTTTATATACCGCGCCATTAGCATTTCCTATTTTTAATTGTATATGAAGGGCACTGGAAGAAATGTACACCAATTTCGTTGTAATATGAGCAGCTTCGTTCCCAGAAATACAGCAATTACTTGGTATCCATTGGAAATATATGTGCTGTCCTTGTTCTCTGGCGTAATGAAAGAGTATATAATTATCACTCACCGAAATTTCGTGCATTCCTCGTTGTAAAAAAAAAAAAAAGACTTTATGGCCTCAAGTGCGGACTTGAAATCGGTAAAAACGGACCGTGATTCGGCCTGTTTGTTTTCGTTGTAATCTAGCGCCTCTCGTATGGACCTTGATTCGGAGGTAGAGTAGGATGTTTTCTGCAGGAGTTTCGCTCTTCGAGAATAGCCCTAAGTAGGTATTACCACAGCCGCTGTTGAACAAAGTGGCGAAGTTGATACGCCTGTGATAATATGGACGGGGCTTAGGTGCGTGCCTTAAATAGTTGCAAGTGCTAGCTTTCGGAGGATTGATGTTGGAGTTGACGCCTTCGCTTGAATATTCTTGCGATTTTCAATGAGGGTACAGGTTCAGAGTTCAAGTATAATGCCTGCAACGCGTCTCAGACTGGTGTGTTTACCCATAGCCTCCTCTATACTGACAAAACCTGGTAGATCGTCACGTGACGCGGCCGCCAAAAGTGAAAAAGTAGAGCGGCAGACAAGAGTCACTGATCTTTATGATCGCGTTTGCCTGCTCCGCGAATGCGGCCACTGGCGGCCATCTTTTTGGTAGAGTTATATTACCTCTAGCCAAGGTATACAGCTGGTGCAGCCACTATCATTCATCCATGGCAGACAGCGTTGTGGCAGTTGTGGTGCTGCCATCAAACTAGCGTGGGTGATATTTCGTGCTTGATTGAAATTGCTCAATGAAACATATTTTTGAAACCCGTCGTGATCGGTAGCCCGATCTTCGAGGACCCGGTGAAAGTTTCACAAGATTGCAGCACCGGGGAAAAGCAGCACAGCGCGCATCGAGAGTCGCATCGAAAGAAGCATCGAAAGCAGACGCCGGTACGGAGGATGCGAGCTGCGCTGCTTTCCCCCGGTGCTGCACTTTCGTAGAGCTCTCGCCGGGTCCTCAAAGATGGGGCAACCGTTCACGCCGGGTTTCGAGAATCTGCTTCGTCGAACAACTTCAATCAAGCACGAAATATCACCCACGGTACAGTGTACTAGACCCATGGCTATTTTTATGGCAGCCTGCCGCCATAGCGCTGTCCGCCATATTACCCGTATACGATGGCTAGAGATATAATATAACTCAACCAAAAATATGGCCTACCGTGGCCGCATTCCCGTCCATAGGCGGAGCTGGTCAAACGCGATCCAGCAAATAGACATAAAGATCAGTGACAAGAGTCTAGGGTGCCTAATGTCTGTCTGTCTGAGGGTGAAGACATCCATTGTTGCCCTGAATGTGCCAGCGCGTGACGCTCTCGCGCACGCGGTGCGTGACTTGGGCGGTAAAATAGCGTCTATGCATTAGCCAAAGCTACGCGCTCGAGCTGAGTGACACCAGATTGCGCGCGCTTCAAAATGCATAAAAAAACGATTGGGCGGAAAAATGGCTGAGATGTCACCACTCAAGTAAAAGCGCGCGTGTGTATGAAGGCACTCTAACAAGATTCATCTAACGGGCGCCCCGCTGCGGCGAGACGCCGAAACACACTCTTCCCAAGCGATGGAATGTCCGCTCGTGCTTCTCGCGTTCCTCGGGCTACTGCTTCTTTTCTCGTCGGGTTTGAAAACCATTTTTCGGGTCTTCGCCGCTGCAAAAGCTGTGCGCTGAATACCAGACTCTCCGAGAAATGCTCTGTGCTACCAGATCCTCGCGCTCCAAATCTGTGACCGGGTACTGTATGGCTCCGTCGTCGGACTGCCAGGTTTTGTTAGTATAGAGGCACGTGATAGAGGAGGCTACGGTTTACCGCGTCAAAAAAGCGCTCGTAATTGCGCTACTGAGGAAAACGACGATGCGAGCGCAGACGGCGCGGGGCCGACTCACAGTCTGTTCTAATCTGGCTATGGACCACACTTATGAAATTAAACTCCGCAATAATATATAAACATAAAAATACATAAAGGTTTTTTTCTATGCTTCACCGTTTTACAATATTACTCGTGTACAACCGAGTGGTAGTACGTACTATAGAGACGTCTTGTATATTAATTTTAAGACGCTTACGGGAAGACTTAATGTATTGGTATTTGCACGTTTGTGTAAATACATTTGAGAGGGTAGTTGTTGGTAGATTTATTTAAAGTATACATATAGGTTCAACGAGGTTGCGCGCCAGCACCAAATGCATTAAGCCAGTTGTTTCTGTTGTTTTCTCGAGCCTGCACGGATGACGACTCGTGGCACGAGCCCTTTACTTGACATTGCCGAGATCCTCACACGCAGCCTGTCTTTTTACTTCTTCCTTTTCTACCCATCTGCTGCCAGTTAAAATTGTCGAATCTCCATTTGATTCGCTACGGTGGCATCCATGTAAACGCAGCCTATGAAGCCAAAGCTGCCGGTGCCTGTGCGCACTCGTGTAGCTTAATGCGGAGGGCAAGTTCGTCTGCTTCTCGCGCAGGGGGTACCGGTGACGTCAGAACGCCGTGCCCTGATTGGCTGATCGCGGCCCCCCTATCTGAGCGTCGTCTGCTCCTTTGCAACGTCGTCTGCGTCTGTCTTACCTTTCCTGCGACTTTCGGAAGTGCAGAGGCCAGATTCACAAAACCATTTTACGCCGAAAGAGTGCGTAAGACAAAACGTGAGAACAAATTTGTATTCACGAAACGAAATTATCGTAAGTTTTGCTCAGGTTACGACGGAATCCTACGACGATCAACTCAGCATGGCCGACAGCGTCGCTCAGTTACTTGGTCGCGACGACCAACGGACGTTTATTTTTGTACGTGCTCTTCTCACGCGTCACGACTACAAGCAGCAAGAAAAAAAGGAAAAAGTACTTGAAATAAACCACGACGAACAAGAACGCTGGATCCACAAACACCCGGGAAATGCTCCAACGGCCACGATTCCACCGACCCCGAGTAAGCGAGCTCGGCAAATAGGCCTAGCAGGCACAGCGGTGCTCCGACGGTCCTTGGCCAAGACCGTCTGCCCACGACCGGCTGGCGTGCTGAATGGAATATGCCCGCGCGACCCTTGTGAACCCTTCAATCTCTTCCTCTTGTCATCGCCTCGTTTTCCGAGGCAGCGGCGACTCTCGCCGGTGAAAAAGCGGTGAATCTCCGACAGACTCTCGCTTCTTAGCAGACAAACCTCGGCGCCTCGGGACACCTCGCCAGCGAGTCCCTTGACTTCCCTCCTTGATGCGCGTCTGCTAGTTGTTCGACAAAAACAACGTACCGCTCGAGTTATTTCGTCTCCCCTCTCTGAAAGGCGAAGTCGAGCTCGCTCGTAAAGACCTGCACTTCCGAAAGTCGCAGGAAAGGTAAGACAGACGCAGACGACGTTGCGAGCAGACGACGTGGCAAAGGAGCAGACGACGCTCAGATAGGGGGGTCGCGATCAGCCAATCAGGGCTCGGCGTTCTGACGTCACCGCTACCTCCTTTCTCATGCGCAGAAGACGAAAATGAGCCCACTTGCGAGGCGTATTGGGCAACGCTGAAAGCCGTCCACGCGCGCTTTTCACTTTTTCAGAAATGCCCTGCGCTCCAGTGCGGTCGCTCGTATGGCACACGAACAAATGTTAGTCTTTTAATAAAACACTGAAAGTGGTGTCTTTTTATACGTTTTATTAGTACCGGTGAGCAGATGCTGACAGATGCTTATTGGCGACGAGATATTTCGGTAGTGCCCTCTTACGGTTCGTATCCCTGACGTCACGATTAAGATTATTATTTTATTAGTAGGCACGATGTTGCGTATAAAAAGCGCGGCTGAAGCCTAGCAACCACGCTCCTCAATCAACACCGTCAGGATTGACAGTCTGACATTGCGCTTATCTCCGTCGATGAGGGCAGAAATGATCCCACCTGAGGCGCGCCACTGTGAGTGTTTGGACAATCGTGAATGGCCGATCACAGCGACGCTTTCGGTCGCGCACGTCGCCAATACCACTTATACACCGTTTCTGTGTTTACAAAATCACAGCCCAGCATGCCATTTTTAGAGGCCGGCACACGGTTGTTCGTCGCTTCGAAAAAGCGAGCAAAGCATCCTCCAGACGCACGGACATTGATTATCGCGTCGGCCAGAAGCGTTTTGTTTACAAAATACTGGGTTGTGAAGGCGGCACAGTTCAGCGTACCAAAAATTAAGCGAGCAAAGCACGCGCCGCACGTACAAGCGTTGAAAATGGTACCACGGCCATAAGTCCCTTTCGACATGTACGACGGCGACTCGTGCATGACCTGACGCCTCATTGCAGGCTCGCATCTAAGCGCTGAACTCCGGGGAGCAAAGTTTAACAGCCAAGTTTTCACTGCAAAACTCTACCCCCCGAGAAACTGAGAGAGGGGAGGAGGCGAGATCGCGGTGAGACGTCAGAAGCTCTGATTCGAGTGATTAGTGGGTAAATCTAAAGCTAGCTGCCTTTGTCTCCCGCATTCGTCGAACACGTTCTAAAACGTTCGACGAGTGCAATGGAGCCAAGGGCAGCTAGCTTAGAGTATGCCTCACTTTTCAAGATCTATAAGGGGCGCACTATTTCCTATAAAAATGGCTGTCATCTGGATGTTCGTCGTAGAACAGCAGTACGAGGTTGGGTTTGCGACGCGAAAGTAATTCTAATTTTGTGAAATATGAGCGATAGGAGCCTTACCTCGTGCTTCCACGTTAAGAAGGTGCAAGCGAGCACTTTCATTCTGAAGATAACCCAGGAGCTAAGGAGCGCGATTCTCACAACGCGGTATACCACCATCGCTGGAAAGTTGCGAATTCCAACTGGAGCTTGGCCAGGGATTTGACCCCCCTAGGGGGGGTTTAGACCCCCCCTCGTTTTTCCGAAGGCACCCCCTTAATTCACAACGACTCCTATATTCGCAATGCCCCCCCCCCCCTTTAACCCCCCAAAAAAAATTTAGACCCCCCCCCCCCCCCCCTGATTTCAATTCCTGGGGAAACCCCTGAGCCTGGCGTTCTGACGTCCCCGCCCGCTCTCGTCTCGTGTTCTCTTTCAGTTTCGGGGCACATTACAACACGCCGCCGTGTATTTGTCGGCACAAAACTGCACACGATTGCAAGCAAGGACACTGCCCGCCGCCATATCTCTCTTCGTGCGGACAAGCCCGTGCATTTGCAAGGTTGCCAGATCTATGTTCACGCGCAAGCTGCACGTACTTGCGCGCATAGGGCGCCGGTCGGGGAGCCATGTTTGCACTCAACGATTTGCAAAAAAGCTGCTGCGCATGCGCGAGCAGGGTGTATTGCTAGCGCCCCCTGTTTGGTTCGAAAACAAATGGGCGTGCCGGCTATTCCTAGGCTGCGACTGAGGCGCGGAAGCGAGGACGAAGAGAGCTCGCGAGTCGTTTTGTTTGTCGCCATGCCGGCGCACTGTGTTGCGTATGGTTGCACGAATTACTTTTGCGGTAAAGAGAACGCCAAGTTTTTTAGATTTTCGTCGGCCAGGCTGTATCCTGCCAAGAGAGGCTTTGATAGCTGCCGTGAGGAGAAGGAACAGGGACGGCTTACTATGGCAGCCGAACAAGCACTACCACATCTGCAGCGCGCATTTTGTCACGGGTGCGTCGATTTTGTACGCTCCTGGAGAATTTTCCACACTATTCAGTCTAGATCTCGAGGCAACGCTTGGAACAGACTGCGTGCACGAGCTTTACACCCCACATGTATCAAGCTAAACCATGCATCGATCGCCAAGTATATAGAATTGTATTCCAACCACTTTCCAGCCTCGCACCCAAAATGTGAGAGCAAAGGTCGAAAATATTACAAAACACAGGTGCCGCACAAAACACGTCCGCCCTTACGTGCCCTGTTCAACCAGAGTGGTTTATAGCATTCCCCTTTCCTGTGGTAGATCCTACGTAGGACAGACAGGACGGTGTATTAATGACCGGTTAAGGAAGCATAATCTTTCTCTAAATTCCACGGTGGGGGGTCACCTACCTCTGCATTGTCAAGCGTGTAAGTGTACACCTTTTTTTACAAAAAAACCTCGATAATTGGCAGATTCCGCGAAAAACATACTAGGGAAATTTTTGAAGCTTTTAGTATACTCCGCCTAAGCGGGCCAAAGGAGAATAAAGACAGGCTTTTCATCTCTACAAGTGAAAGCTACGTGCTTGTTAGACCGATTAATCGCATACCTTTTACACCAGACACCACTGTGTAGATGAAAAACTTGTCTTTATTCTCCTTTGGCCCGAAGCCCATGCATTTCACTGTCCTCTTAAACGCGAATGGAGGTCTTTGACGCCATTTTCGTTGCGTGTGCTCGCTCACACCGGCGGCTGCTGGCTCGTGGAAAGAACGTGCGCCACTTATTATGGGAACTAAATTCTTTGGTTCAGTATCCCTTTAAACGACAAGGAAATTGCCTTCCTACAATCGTTTGAGTGTGGTTGATGGTGTGTGTCCTCCGCGTGCTCGGGTGCCCCCGTGCGAGTGTGGCCTCGGCTCGAGCTGATACCGCGGGCTGTTCTTTTTTCTTCCTTGAATACATCGAGTTGCGAGTTTGCGGTCGTCTCTTCTCTCTTCCCTCTTCACTGTTCCTTTCTTTTTGTGCGCAATTTTAACCGTGTTTAAAATGTCAAAGTTCCGGCGTTGCGCAATAGGAATCGCGCACTATTTTACAACTGGGGTTGTCTATACAAACAAGCGATGAACGCCACCTTAGCCGATACATGATGTCAAGGCGTCAGTTGCGTGAGCGACTTTATCTGCACGCAAATGACGTAGTTGCAAACGTCGAAAACCCGTGTGCACTATACCGACGCACAATGCCACCATCAAATGAAATGTTCAGAAAATACGTTCGAATGGTCCGAACGTTGTTCCAACTTCGAAGCCAGTCGGAAATAAGAGCCAGTTCTAAGACTAGCTCGTGCCCCGCGTCGACCGTTGGTCCCTGCCGGTAGCGGCGGTACGCCGGGTAAAAAAAAAAAATAAAAAAAAATAAAAAAAGGTCTAGCTTGCCTAGATCGGCGCCATGCAGACCGTGGCCTGAGCCCACCCGGAACGCCCGACCTGCATGCGCAGCTGCAAACAACTCGATTGTTCCGGGACAAACATTAGCGACATCTAGGAGGAAAAGGCTACAAATAAGTTGCGGGTGAGTCTCCCAAAGCTGATAACGCCGGGGCACTTGGAACGTAAGAGAGAAATGAATCCAATATCCTGGATCTCACCCCACATGCCTCAGTTGCGGAGGGCATCCCACCATCCCTCACACTTACTGGTCCTGTGACTCACCCACCCTTTCCCCACATTCTTTCGTGAGGAAGAATGACTCCGCTGTACTTTAATGTATACGACCTTGCGATCAGATGGAGCCTAATCGAACAGCGCCAACAGTGCATTGTCACGGCGCTCGTTGTTCTTATGGGGTTGCTCTCGCCGGTTAAACCATTCCCGCACGGAAAAGAAAAAAAAACAACAACAACGCGTGATTGGTTTAGTCGGTGAGTATGAAGGCACAAAGGCGGCTGTGACGATGCACTTTCCGCGCTGCTTGATTAGTTGATCGTTAAGTCCGACCGCGGCTACGATTGCACTCAAAGTGAAACGGCGTATAGCTCTACCCCCGGTCACCGACGAGCCCACCGCACTTCGAGCACTCGTTGACCACTCCGTTCCCCTCGCGGTATCCATTCGCGAGACGTGGGCTATAGACCTTTCCAGTGGCAGTCTCGAACGAAGCGCCCGGGCGAAAAATGCTGAGTCACTGAGCTGTGGACGCATGCGCAGCATCTGATATACCGCACAACAGACCAACAGCGCATGCTCAGAAGGCGTTCCACAGCCCAGCAGACAAAGATGGCAGCGCGCAGAAGGCAATTTTTGCAAAGGTCTATACGGGCCGCTCGGACCTGGACGTGTGCCTGGCAACGAGGTTTTCGCTCTTTCCCTCTCTTCCTCGTCCGCCCTCATATGGGCGTGCACACGAGAATTCCTTCCACGATCATCGCAAACACTTACTGATGAACTTGTCCACGTCCATGCCGCTTTCGTCTCGGGTTAGCAGCTGGAACGTTCGCGGCTTGAGGTTGGCTTTCTGAAGAACGGCCAGCATGTACGAGTAAAGGCCGGACCTGCCTTCGATATCCTGAGTCGGGGGTATGAAGCGTTCAATAACCTACGAGAAAAAAAAAAAAAAAAACGGTTCATCTGTAAGTAATTTAGCCGGGTGTAGATGGCGCGTACCTACATTCGCAATACGGAGCGCAAGTTCGTCTGCTTCTTTTGCAGGGGTTGTGGTGACGTCAGAACGCCTAGCTCTGATTGGCTCTGATTGAAGGACAGGGAGTAGACCTCAAGGCAGCTTGCTTTGAGGTCTACCCACTATCCTTCAATCAGAACCAATCAGAGCTAGGCGTTCTGACGTCACCACAACCCCTGCAAAAGAAGCAGACGAACTTGCGCTCCGCATTGACTGCGTTTGATCGCGAAACGGCGTCCATGCGGCAGGGGGCACTCGCTTGCGGTACGGCGTTCGCCGTTAGAGGGCTGAGGAAGCGCGAAAAAATAAAATAGGGATAACTATACCGCTAAAACTCATTGCATGTTCCTATAACCTTGCTAAATTCGTTTTTCAAATGGCGCGATAGTTTCGTTGATAACTCGATTTATATGAGGGACCCTCGGATTCGCCCCATTCGCAAAGGCCGCGCCGTGGATGTTGGGTCGGTGACGTCATCCGCCCAAAGCGCGGCGTCCTCTTGCTCGCACTCACAAACTTGGCTCTCTCGGAGTCTCGACCTTCAGCTTCTTTGTTTACCTTCCGCGTTTCGAGCACGCGGTTTCGAGATGGTGACGTCTACTGCATCACTCGCTTCGTCGGAGTCTTCAACACTGATCGCAGCAGCGATGAGAGTGATGTTATCAAAACACGTTGGAAGCTGGTCATTTTGACTGCGACCGCCTCGCGACCAGCTCCACGCGACGGCGACGACGAGATCGTCCCGGACGAACTGGCCGTCGCCCCCGACGATCCCGCTCGTGAATGGAGGGTGGGAGATCGAAGTGCAAGAGGGCGAGTGGCCTGAGAGTGCAATCATTGTGCCGTGGCGAGGCGAGCAGAGCGTTGAACGAAATATGATGCTCCCCTAATTTATGGGCACCGTGGTGCGACTTACTTGAGCAGTGTTGGCTGGCCACAAGACGAAAATGATCAGCATTCGTAAATTGGCTATTGCAATTACTATAGCTCGAAATATCGCGAAACTTGGTGCGTCTAAGTAACCTATGAGCGTTCCATTTGAAATAATTTAACTGTTTAATTTTCATATCCTAACCGCGTTGGAGGGCAGAACGGCGTCCTTGCGGCAGGAAACGGCTGCTATACGGTACGCAGTGCGCGGTTGCGCAGCGCGACGCTAGAAACTCCAATCTCGCTCAACCTTTCGAAGCTTCACGTTGCACTAGGCCAGTCAGAAGTCGAAAAAAGAAAGGGAGGCTCACGTGCTCTCCAGCGCCCGTCAACCTCAGGGACGCGCATCCGGTTTTAGGGAAGACATGGGCAATAAAAACGGGCGCCGCGTGGCGATTCCCATAGCAACAGCCCAGGACGCTGATACGTAGACCTATGCCAAGCCGCCACGTCACAGCGTCCGCTCAAGGTGCCATGGAAACTGCCGCGTGGCGCCCGTTTTTGTCGCTCACCTGTTTAATAAGCCGCTTTTAAAGGGTAGGGGGAATGGAAGTGTATCGCAATGGTGCTCCCAGGGCGGCCACGTTGGATCCAAGGAATGCACTGCGGGAAGCGAGCGTCGCTTCTGCAGGAGTTTCGGCGGCGCGGATGGCGTGGCTACGATGCGTCGTGCTGCAGCGTGCGGAGCAGAGTACAGCGACACGCCGCGCGTGCGCCGTCGTCCCGTCATTTGTCCCCTCTTTCTCTCTTTGCCCCTGGCAGGGGCGGATCCAGAACTCCGTTTTGGGGGGGGGGGGGCGGAAAATTTGTAAGGATGCTATTCTCCCATTCTTTTGTGTGCACCGGGGGGTCCACCCATGTCAAATTACCCTCCGAGAAGGGGGGAGGGGGGTCGACTTGGTTTGGGGGGGGGGGGGGGGGCGGCTGCCCCCGTCGCCCCCCCCCCCCCCCTTGGATCCGCCACTGGCCCCTGGTAGAACGTAGCAGTCGACGAAGACGTCGTTCCTTCGCGAGCCGTAGCTGCGCGTTGTTGCCTGGTTCGGGGTGCCCGAATGTCCCCGGTCGGGTATTACTCCCCGAGCGCCGCAGACACGAGCAATGCGATCGTCCTCCGTGTCGTCTGCTGCTTAGACTTTAGAGACAGGTTTTAAAATATCGCCCGGGTTATAAAACAATGCGATTGTACTATACCCAGTGGCTATAAATATTGTTCAAAGGTCAAGGAACCTTCCAGTTCGTTCGATTTTCGTGTAGGATTCATATTTCGCAGACGAAAAGCGAGAAACCTGCTCCGTCCGAAACTGGGCGCCTGCAAGGTCGCTTTCCCGAGTGACTTTTGGATCCAGCTCGGCGCACGTGACCGCTTCTCCGCCAAAACGGAGTTGGCGGCGATAGGAAAAGGAACGCAATACTTTGGCTCTACAAGTACAAGCGGAAGGGGGATCGGTTGCCGAGGGGTCTAGAGCACACAAACTCGTCAAACACAAAGTTTGAGTCGAGAGTTCGCGGAACGCGCCGATTGGACCTCGGCGAAAAAAGCGCGAAGTCATCACCGTGATAGGCCAATCGGTGTGCTCCGTCAAATTCGGTCACAACTTTGTGTTTGACGAGTTTAGAGGCCCAGCTCGGAGCACGTGGAGCGAAAGCTCGCGTTGCAGGAACCCAGGATCCTGGGTTCTATTCCCACCCCTGCCCGTTTTGATCTGGATGGGCATCGTACCGGCGTGCGGTCGTGTATCACTACTGCATGGTGCACGTTAAAGTCCCCAGGCTAGCGGTTATGCTGCACTGGCTAAATTGCTCATCTACAGTTGAGAGAAAAGTCGCTCGTTGAAGGCAGACTAACTTCAAGGTTGTATAAACATAGCCACAAGCAATTTTCGTTTTCCCGACTGATGCCCCACGCGTGCATGCACGTGCAGCGCGCACGTGAAAATAGCTTCGGCAAGCTTGCAATTGCGCGGTCTTGTCCGCAAGAGCAGAGGTATGGCGGCGGCCAGTCGCCTCGCTTGCAGTCGTCTATAGTTACTCTAGGGACAGAGGACCAGCGGGATTTTCCAAGACTGCGATGGTTCAAGCTGGATAGAAGTCGCGAAAACAGCGGGATCGTCCCATCAGGGAGTTTTCGGAAACCGCTTTCCTCCCTCCGCAAAGAAGAGACCGCTACTGCGCCTGTGCGCCGCTAGCCTTGACTGAAGAAAGCCGAATCTCGGAGCGGGTTGCGGAGAGCGTTGCGGGACGAAGTAGTAGTAAGCTTGGTAGGTCAAGTGGGGGAAAGTGAGAGCCAATTGTGGAGGCGCGCTGGGCGCATTTGCCGCAGAGACGATCTGGGACCGTTTCCTCTCTCTTGCAACGTTCTCCGCAACCCGCTACGAAATTCGGGAATCTGCAGGCAAGGCTAGCGCCACGCATGAGCATTAATGGCGTCTTCGTTCCGGAGAGCGTAGCGGAGGTGGGAAAACGGTCTGCGAAAACTCCCTAATCAGGCACCTCGACGCCGTCGCCATGCGCCGCCATGTGGCCGTGGACTTCGCCTATTATTAAAAAGTTTTCGTAAACCGAGTTTCCACCTCTGCTAAGTCCTCAGCAACGAAGAAGCAGCTGCAACGCCTGCGCGCCGATGGCCTTGACTGTAGAGTTCCGGGTATCGTAGGGGGTTGCGGAGGGCGTTGCGGAATGGCGAAAACGGTCTACGAAAACTCCCTATTGGCTCGTGACTGCGGTCGACTGCGTGTCAACGTAACTCTGTCTTTAAAGGGGTTATGACACGAACATTAAACGGATAGATTATTCTTGAAATGAAATGCTCATAGGCTAAAGTTATGCGATTTTTAGAGCTCTGATAATTGCAATAATAAATTTACGAATTTTATCATTTCCATCTGGCGACCAGGCAACACTGCCGAAGTTAGTCACGCTATAGTGTCCCTAAATCCCGTGATCATGAATGCTCTTTCACTCTAGGCGCCCCCATGATCGCCCAAGCTCTCCTCGTAGCGGTACGATCGATACCGCTCACGTAACTCGGCAAGCGGAACGCTATTCTCGCTCTCGCCCCCGGCCCGTTGACCTTCCACCCGTCATGCGCCTGCGAGATATTCCCGGACGACGGTGACCACGGAGAGCTCGTCCGTAACTCGCCGTCGCTGGAGCTGGTCGCCAGCGGGTCGCAGTCAAAATGAACAGCTTCCAACATCTCTTGATAGCGATTGCTCTCATCGCTCGTGCGATCAATGGCGAACACTTTGAGAAGGCGAGCGATGCCGTAGACGTAATCGTCAAGAACCGCATGCTCGAAACGCAGAAGGTAAACGAGGAAGTTGAACGTGGAGACGCCAAGAGAGCCAAGTTTGTGAGTGCGTGCAAGGGGACGCGGCGCGGGAGGCTGGCTACGTAGCCAGCCTCCAGCTCCGCCCGGATCCGCTCCTCCGAGGGATCCGCATATAAATCGAGTTATCCACGAAACTATCGCGCCATTTTCAACACGAATTTAGCAGAATTATAAGAACATACAGTGGGTCCTAGCAGTATTGTTATCTCATATTTTATTATTGGCGTGTCATAACCCCTTTAAGCTTGGCACAATCAGTTGCGGCACAGCGCTGCCGCAACTGAACGCAACGCGCCCAAACGCAGATGTGTGTCTGGGCCTTTAAACAGTCCGCCGCAGTGCAACGCAAGGAGGCTGGAGAGGACTCATTTGTCGAACGCGGCAACGTAGTGGTGCGGCAGACCCATCCGCCGCTGAGAAAACAAGGGAGGCTCACGTGCTTGCCCGTTCCTTGCCGCCACGCGTATCCGGCTGCTCATTGGTGCGTCCGGGTCGGGAATGCAGCGAGGCAAAGCGACCACATTTTAATGAAAGTGAAACTTTAAGCTCAAAGCTACAGACTAGGGAAAAAAAAAAAAAAAAAAACTTTGTTGTATTCCATTTTTTGTCCCATATAATGCACCCCAAAACTTTGGTTCGACATCAGCGCGCTGTACGTCGAACTGAAGTTTTGGGGTGTCTTGTATGGGACAAGGGGTGTAAGAATAAATCCTTCTTTTCTGAGAGTGCAACGGCACTGGAAAGTTTTGTTTGAAAGGTTGACGGATCGAGATAAGTAACTTTGCTTGTCTCGCGTGTCCTGATTTATTTGCTAAGACGAGTGAGCTTATTTACCTTCTGAAGTCAATTTTTTTCTTCTTGAATACACGAAAGCTTTTAGTTGAAATTGCCAAAAGGGTCAGGTTTTGTGACTGGGTTTCACTTCATATTGCCCTGTGCATGGCGGAGAAGCCACTCTTCTCCGTACTTCTAGAAGATTTTTGTTTACTATTCCACCGAGTGTAATGATGACTGAGCGAGTCAGTCTCCCAAGTGTTCGATGCTCGAGCATAATAGGCGGAATGTTCAAGACACCGAGTCTAGTACTCACTCTGGCACTCTCGCGCTAGCCAGCTGTCACGTCGACACTTCGACGCTCGCTGTTGCCGCTTTCGACGCTCACTGCTGCTTTCACGACTCCCGTTCTTTCTTTTGTTTCTGGTACAAGTTCGCACATGAAACCTTTATTTTCGGTTTTATGCTGGTCGAGCCTTTTTCATCGTCGCCAATATGAGTGGCTATGAATTCTAGTGTGCAGAAAAAAGTGGGGTCGCTGTCTCTGATCTGTCCGCACGACACAACATCTTCCAAAAAATGGATTGCAAATGCAAGTTACGGCTAGCTGCCATTTGATTTAGTGCTGTAACACATCGGCCCCTTTTAAGGGGCCGAACCTGAGCCAGTGCTAAAAAAGAATGCAATGCTTTAATGTTTAAACAGCATGAAGTTAGTCCGACGTCAAAATGGGTAACTTAGATTCGCTATGGATGAGCAATCTGAAGTGGCACATGCGCCTTGGAGCACACATAATAATTGTTTCTTGCCCTAATTTTTATCGAGAACGCAAGTGCAGTGGGCTTCTAAATTAGGGTCTTTAACGTGTCTCATGCAGTAGTGATTATAGGAAAGCGCAACGGTACGATGCTTCATCCAGATCGAAACGAACGGGGTGCGGGCATTGAACCACCGAAATAAACCGTTTCAAAGGTTTCGACTTGCGCATAACAAAACACAGTAGACGCGGCGTTTACATACCTTTGTAGCAAAGTTTCACCATTAATGAAACCCGAAAGGTCGCTATGCAATACCTGGATGAGCAAGCAAACTCACTCCTTTGTACGGCTTCCATCGATCCATTTCCACAATCCTCCTCCATATCCTGTACATCGCGAGCTGAGCCGCGAACACCAGCAAGCACTCCCCTTGGTCGGTCATCAAGGCTGCTACATTTCGGAGAGCCGCGGTGAGGTCCTCCGCCCAGTGCAGGACGAAGAAGGAGTAGACACGGTCAAACTTGCCGTACTTCCTGACGAGTCCCGAGATCTGGCCTTCGATGTCGTGTACCTCGTACGCGATCTGCGGATGCGCGAAGTTCTCCTCGGCGTACTCCACCATGGCTCGGGAGATGTCTGTGGCCACAATTCTGCGGCAGGGCTGGCAGCGCGGCAGCAGTTCTTGGCGCGTGAAGTCGCCCGTCCCGCAGCCCACGTCGAGGAACTGCTGGCTGGCATTCGGCCTAATGCCGAACGACTCATGCAGTGCGTTCAGAGTTTGGATGCCCATAGCTCTCTGGCTTTGGTTGGATTTGATGTAGGTCTCCGGAACAATCTTCACCTGAAGCGGGTGTTTCTCGACAGTGTCATCAACTGAAAAAGACTTGCCCATGTTGCTGCGAAGGTGTCACCAACTGTAGAAAAAAAAAATTGTTTTTTTGTTTTTTTCTTGTGTAGAAATTCATGAAAGTTAGGGTCTTATGGTGAATTCTACCGCTCTATCTCCCGTTCCAAATTGACGAGCGGAAGATGAACTCGCATTATTGGAGCGACCCGACGGAGACGATCTGCCGTTCCCAATGGCCACTACTCAAACTTCACAAGCCGACTGAGCTTTCTAACGACCAGTCACTACGGTAATTGTTCAGCCAAGGACGTAACACGCGACACAGGCCGGGTGCATTATCCGTACCACTGAGCACATACGCCAACAAACAATGAACTGGATGTGAGGGCGCAAACGAGCTGGTGTATATCAAGCATGACAAAACCCCGAGACTGCGGGTAAAAATACCTTTTAATGTATATGCCTTTTTAACCGTAATTTTTTTTTTGCATGCTAACCAATAAGTAAGGGCAAAATGAACACACCTAACCTCCTGTCTGCTTCCTTCGAATTTTCAGAACCCCCCCCCCCCCCCCCCCGGCCCCCGTTCCTTTTCTCCTTCTTCCTCTCAGGGTCACAAGTGTCAGCGCTTACGAATTACCACGTTCCTGTCCCGCTTCTACAACCCTGACCAACGCGAGGTAGGAGCGTTCCAGCCATCACAATCCCGCGTAAACAACCTACGCATTCGAACAGATCCGACTCGACGGTTTGGCAAACGGGCGACCTCGTCAGCCTCGCACGCGTGCGCACCGCCGTGTGTGAAAGGAAATGACGTAGCGCGCTTTTGTCAACTTCTGTCAAGCACCGTCAAATTCCACGAATTAATATCGGCGGGGTAGGTAGCGCCCCGCTGGGCGGGCGCTGCCACAAATCTACGAGCGGAAGATGACCAACTTGAGCCGGTGCTGCCATAGAAAGATTACACGCTTCAAAAAGAGCACTTTTGGAGCGCTCCAAACCTGCGAGCGGAATTCACCATTTTTTTTATGCATGGAGCAATTTTTATAGGTTCAATCGCAAACTGAAACGCTTTTGTTTTTAATTTTTTTTGTATAATAATATCTGTTTAACAGCGGAGACTGTGGGTGGAAAGTACAACTAGAAACAATAAACAGTAACAGATATGCAGAGCACCACGAATATGTTTCTCGAATACCGGGCAGACATTTTATTAGTTTATGGTATTGGGAATTAAAACTTATTATGAGAGAATGATTGTTATAAAATACATCGACATAAGACGTAACCTCCAAATGTAATGGGGTGTTTTTGTCTCAACTCAGGCGTAAGCTTAAGGTTGTGGGAGCCGAGGGTGAAAGACGAGGCAGAGGGCACGTGACAGGCGTGACAGGCAATTTGTGACAGGCAATTTGCAAAGGATAAAAATAAAGCAAACGCAATGATAGTCATTTACACATACGAGCACAGTTGAGTGGCAATATTACACGTGGCACACGTTGAAAATCTACGAAGGCAAGGTACCGGTAAGGGGTTGTGCAACTTTGGCGACAGGGTATCTTTAAACTTGGAGTTAACTTGCCAAGAGAGGGTGGGTTTTTGTCATTCCTTCACATGATCATGTTGAAGCTTGAGGGTCGACCTGCCCATCAATCGACTGCTACCGAACTGATGGCGCACATAAGGTTCATCGTCCATTTTTATGTTCGACCAAAACCAACTAATAGCCACACTGGACCTGGATACCACCTACCTGTATACATGCCTTGAACGTGACGTCAAATGGCACCCTAACATCCGCCATTGTTCCGTACTATGTTCCTGTGCCCATACCTTTAGCAGCATACATTTCGCACCATTGACTTTGTCTTCCCGGCAAGGCTTGCCGTAAAGAACAAATTCGATGGTGCCAAATGTGTTCAGGTACGGGCACAGGAGCATGGTACGGAACAATGCCGGATGTTACGGTGCCAATGGAAGAATGGGAGAAATTCCTAATCGCCCATTGGCTGAGCGAGACGGCCCCTAGATAGCCATTGGCTGCGACGCGTCATAGTTCCAAGGAACGCCACCCCACAAAGAAGCCCTCATCCTGAAGCTGCGTCCAGAACTCCGGTAAAAGGGCGAGGGTGGCGCGCGCTCGGCCGCCACTCTCGCGTGAGAGGAGAGGGACGGGGAGGGGGGGGGGGGGGGGGGGGGGCTGCGGCTGCTTCTGTTTTCTCTTGGCTCCGAGGAACATGGTGGTGGACGCAACTTCGGCAGTATTTACGCACACCATCGAGCTTGTATTGATCGCCACTGATGATAATTGTAGGCAAGGTTACAACTCATGACGTCAGGGCGACGCAAATTCTGATCGTGACGTAATGGCCCCTTACAGCTTAAAAACAAACAAATAAACGTGGAAATTATTATGTTAATTCACGATTCGTTGCTTCGCGATTGGTCCTTCGCCGTCCAGATTGGCTCATGCCACACTCTCATTGGTTGCGACGCGGTAATGAGACGCACCGCATTCTGTGCGCTGCCATCTTTGCCTACTGGACCGTGGGAAGCATTCTGAGCATGCCCTCTTCTGGGGGATATCAGCCGCGCCGCGCGTGCGTCCTCAGCCCAGAGACTCAGCAATTTTGAACTGGATGATACGCGCTGGAAGGACAGAGCAACCAGTGTAAAAAATTGACCTATAAAACTCACTACATACAAAACTCTGGGAAGGCCTGTCCTCGAATATATACTTCTCAAGTTTGGGACCGTCACACGGCCGCAACAAACATTGCCAAATCAGACAACGGTGTGGAGATTCGCGCTACGCTTCGTATAGAGCTAGTATACAAACGAAACGAATCTTTCTACCTCATATACGATTGAGTCTCAAATTGAATTCTTATCGACTAGGCGTCGTAGGGAGAGACTGAAGTTTTTATACTCCTATACTTCAGGGTGACTTTAAAATGGGCACTTCTAAATATTTAGCTCGGCGACTGGTTCGTGCCACATGAAGCTTGCATAATGAGGCGTTAGTCCCGTGCCTGTGTCGCAATGACTCTTTTAAATGTTTTTTTTTCCCACGTAGTATCGAGGAATGGAATAGCCTTCGTGAAGCGAGTCACTTTGTCGACCGCTGACTTATTTAAAAAGAATATTAATTGGAAAGTTATCCTTGAAATTGATATCTATTGTACGTTTGTTTTGGTTGGACTTTACTTTTAAGCGTTGCATCTATAAAAATATTGTACATTACCTCGTACTACCACTCCTTTCACAACCTACAAAAGGAGGTTAGCGGTATTTTTGAATAAATAAATTAATAAAATAAATGCACGTGAAAAAGAAAACGTACATACCGTTCTTAAACCTCAGCTCAGCACGACGCAGCGGAAGGTCACAAACCTGCTGATGATGTACCGAGTGTAGCACTTCAAGCAGATATGGTTCGAAGTTTGCAGCTGTTCCAAAAAGGGAGAAGCGTGATTAGAGTTATCGAAGCGCATCGTGCGACGATAAAGACTTTTACGATCCGTTTCATGCAGACGTGTGCCCGAAGAGTGTCTCGAACTCACAGTACGATAAGGCTGTAAATTCAAACTTTGGAGCACTTTTGTTTTGCTGGGAGTTGACGGTGACACCAAGCGAGTTTTAGAAGTTTAGCAAAGGCGAATCAGATATCGAAAGTAAACTCTTACAAAAAATAAATTAAAACAGCGCTGTAAAAAGTAGCGCTACATATATATATATATATATATATATATATATATATATATATATATATATATATATATATAAGAAGGCCTGTCTCAGGCCGAAACGTCGACTCACTAAATGCTTTAAAACTCCAATAACGTTTCGAAGTGCGACTTCATTACTTTATATATATATATATATATATATATATATATATATATATATATATATATATATATATATATATATATATATATATATATATATATATATATATATATATATATATATATATATATATATATATATATATATATACAGGGTGTTTTTTTAAGCTTAACAGATTTGTTTAAAAAAATCCGTGAAAGTTACACTTATGCAGCTTGTAGAGGGGAGTTATACGGCCAGGGGGACATATTATAGGGGGCTAATCGTAATGATCAGTCGGCTAATTAATTAAAATTGGTTAATTAACTTTTAATTAATGAAAATAGACATATGGTTCCAATTAGAAACTTGCTCAGCGTCATCGAAAACCCCTAAATCCGTCATTTTCAGAAAGACTTTGAGCGCGTGAGAAGCGTAGTAGTGCACTAAAGTTATCACTCGTGGAGCAGGTACAAGGCTGGGGCTAGATAAGAGGCGGAAAAATCGCGCGGGCGACTTATCGCAACCTCTAGCTTTGTACCTGCTCCACGAGCGGTAACTTCAGTTCACTACTACTCTTCTCACGCGCTCAAAGTCTGTCTGAAAATGACTGATTTTGGAGTTTTCGACTACGCTGAGCAAATTTCTAATTGGAACCATATGTCTATTTTCATTAATTAAAAAGTTAATTAACGAATTTTAAGTAATTAGCCGACTGATCGTTGCGATTAGCCCTCTATAATCTGTCCCCCTGGACGTATAACTCACCTCCACCAGCGGCATAAGTGTAACTTTCACGGCTTTTTTTAAACAAATCTGTTAAGCTTAAAAAAAAAAACTCCCTATATATATATATATATATATATATATATTTTTTTTTTACAGCGCATCTTCATTTTTTTTTCATAGCAGTTTAACCTTGATATATATATATATATATATATATATATATATATATATATATATATATATATGGCGCACACAACCTGGGAGTGATGGATTTGTGGCCTCGTATACCGTGAAGCAAAAGTAAAAAAAAAAGGCAGTATATTTTCGAAATGTCGCGGTGATTCCTGGCAAAGGTTTTTCAAGATCCCCCCCACCCTCCCTTTATTTTTTAAAAAACGTCTAAATCGTTTTTTTTATTAAAATATTTTCGCACTAAGGACTCAGTATGCAAAGAGTCATCATGGAAAGCAAATACGTAGTGCATTTTTTTTTGCGCTCTACTACATCACGGTACTGAAATATAGTCTTTTCATTGAAACTGTTTACTCTTGTCTATAACTAGGGATGGGCATCGATTAAAAATTTTAACCCGATTAATCGGCACCATTCAATCGATTGATTAATTGATTAATCGATTTCGTTCACTCTCGTGCATGATAGTTTCTAAAAAGTAAAAAAAAACACACTTTTTTTGCCTTTGCTGACTCTCTGATAAATGGGGCAATGCACATTTTTGGTTTTTAAATCAACCTTTATATCTAGTTGAAAAAAAAAAAAGTCAAAAGTACTCCCATTCACCAACTATTACTCCAGCCTCAAAGGCAAAGAGGTTCGCTGATATTCTGCAATGCGAACGCCTTTGACAGTTCACAATAGACTCCACTGCGCTAACCTGAAACTCGCACGGTATTGAAGTGGCTGGGACACGTATCACCTTGTCCAATTGTTTCGAGCTACAAATCGCGCCCCTACAGTTTAATCTAAGCTAAAACTTCACCTAAATATTGCCTTTACACAGGTGTACTCGTTCAGGTCTGCGTGGCGAAAGGGTTACATTTGTTTTGTTTTTTTGTTGGTCACAATTTACCCGACAGACCGGTTGAAAAAAAAAAAAATTAACCGTGATTAAAACATTAATCGATTCAACGGTAAGTTAATCGATCAGCTGCTCAGCCGTACTATAAACGCGTTTGAAAGTAATCAGGCTGAACATTACATCGCCAGGAATAAAAGCGATGAAATGAATTTAGAACTCGAAGCAAATATTTAATATGATGCGAACATGTGCGCTCATCCTAAAGAACAGGGTTACAGTACATCCTGCTTCGGCGACGAAGGGGCGAATGACCTGAAGCACAGCGCTTCTTTTATACATGCGCAGTGATCAGGAATAAACACGATAACAGACAAGAATGAGCTGTGAATTTCTAGAGGAGACAAAGAAGGAGAGAACGGGATCGGCGGGGTTTGTACTCCGCATATTCGAGGTATTCGGGTGGCAACCGCGTGCGAAGCCAACTCCCCCGGGCACGCCGCAATATTTGACATATACTACAGAATAGGTTAGAGGCTTTCGCGAAGTTGTTTGGAAACACCGACCCACAAAGGTGCCGTATCTCCTGTTGAGGATAAGTACTTGGTATGAGTTGCGAACCTAAAATACGCATCAACTGTTCGCGCCGCCGTCCGCGGATACCAAATGCTGCACAGGCCACAACACTAATATTCACCTAAAAAGAAACATTAGTAAATAAAGGTTTTGCTTCTCGCAAAACGTTACTGATATTCCCATTTATGTGGTGCATTGAAAGATGTGTAGATGCATTTTAGATTATATTGCTATACATTTCTTTTTCTATAAAGACGTATGTGTTTAAAGCGCCATAAGCGTCCTTCTATCTTTTGGACAACCAAATATTGTAATACTTGGCGCAGAGTGAAACAATACGCAAAGCTTGTTTTAATTCTTAGTGTCATAAAACGAGCATAGTGTTTTCATATGTCGTTCGGTGCAAGTTGTGCGAACCTGCATGCAGTGCGAATCCGCACAAAAAAAAAAAAAAGGCAGTAACGAGTGAGCAAAACTCACCTTCATCTGGAGCCCCATTTGGTTCGGGTTCCCGCTCGCTCAACTGGAATGAAACGGCGTCGGCGCGGTAATAAAAGGGGCACGAAAGTGGATTCCGAAACCGTCTTTTTATGGTTCAAGCTGAGCCTACGTGCCGTGAGCATCCCATAAAACTCAAAATTACAATCATCCGTAGCTACGCTTCTAGATATAAAGTCAAGTAAACATCGCGCCACGTCATTTTCTTTTTTGAGGTACATATCAGAAAAAAGGCGTAAGACGATGTTTGGTTGCGCATGGTTCTAGAGTGCTTTCAAGGACGCTTAGGACGCGTAAATTGAGTCTGTGCAGATTTAATTTGCGCTTTCTAAGCAACCTAGAAAACCCAAACCTTTGAAGAAAAAAAAAATAAAACTAGTATCTGCCTCGGCGACGAAGGGGCGAATGACCTGAAGCATGGCTGTACGGCTTCTTTTATAGATGCGCAGTGATCAGTAATGTTTTAAACCAAAACACACTATAACAGACAAAAATCAGCCGTGCATTTTTGTTTCCCGCAAAAACCAAAGTGTCCTCAGACAGTAAAACTTTCAGCGAGAATATATTGCGAAGGAGCTTTTACATCACTTATAACATATTTACACTTTTACACATATCCGTAACGGTTCCTGGATCGTTTGGCGTGAACTTTGGATCCCTTGTGAACTTTGTGGTGTGTGTGTGTGTGTGTGTGTGTGTGTGTGTGTGTGTGTGTGTGTGTGTGTGTGTGTGTGTGTGTGTGTGTGTGTGTGTGTGTGTGTGTGTGTGTGCGTGCGCGTGCGCGTGTGTGTGTGTGTTCGTGGCCTTTGAAGGGGCACCTAAGTATAATTTTACATCAATTATTTATTGCGCGCACCATAAAAATACAATGTGAAATTTAATATTAACGTCGAAAAAATATATCCCCTTTTCGTCGACAGGATCGACCAGGATCAATCACACCAGATGAGTAAAGCAATACAGTTTAAAACGCAATGTTTTCAAATATTTCTTTTTCCCTCGGAAAATACAAGATTGGAATTCAGTTGAAAATGATATTGCAACCCTTTATTCAATTAAACATTTTACTGCTGCAGTGGACGACGTATCTTTGTAAGCTGGTCTTCCCTTACAAAAAAGTGTAATTCTTTTTTGTGGAAAGTCTGCTGAAAAAAGTCAACACAGGTATTAAATGTCAACAGCTTTCCATCATACTTTCTGCAGATTGTATTTAGCTTTTGACTTGACTTCCAGGAGCCGTCTGGCCCAAAGTTCATTAGAAAGGCAGTAGACTTCTTGGCGCCTAGGTGTCAACTTTTTGTTGACACTCCACTGAAAAGCTAAACCTCTAGCATAAGACCACCTTGTGACTTCAAGGCGATTCATTGGCAACAGACCATTTGTAGTCTCTGTGTCGCCAGAGCCTCCTCCAAATTGGCTGCAGCGAAATTCCGTAAAAAAACAAAAAACAAAAAAACAAAAAAAAACGCGATTTTTTTTTAGTTTGTTAGTAAATGGTGTCGCTGTGTTATTTGAAGGCACTACAACTACATACATCCGAGAACTACACATTAGAAACGAACACAAACACAAACACCATGAAGCACTGAACACCTGAAACACAGTCCCATTGTCTGCTCCAGAGC
Source organism: Ixodes persulcatus (assembly GCA_013358835.2). NCBI lineage: Eukaryota > Metazoa > Arthropoda > Arachnida > Ixodida > Ixodidae > Ixodes > Ixodes persulcatus. Next base: position 328,825 of record JABSTQ010009110.1, read on the forward strand.
CTTATATAGCCTACATATTGAAGGAATTCATTTGGCCGGTGACCACCTCAACCCTTATTAAGGTTTTAAGTATTTGATCTTCTCCTCGGGAGTCCATCAAAGGGAAAACAGTGTTTTGAAGGTCGTGGACGATATCTCTTACAAGAAAGCATTGGTTCATTCATTCAAGTCACTATAGTCACTTACAAAGTCAGAACGGCTGGGCATGCCTTTCGAACGCTTCAATATGCAGGCAGCAGAGAGTCTGCAGCCTTTCTGATAAATATGGCTGCAGGAAGTAAACAAAAAGACTTAACATGGAAGCACCAGAAAGTCTGCAGACTTTAAGTTGAAATGGGTTGCAAGAAGTCAACATATATTTTTCAACATGCAGGCAGCAGAGAGTCTGCAGCCTTTCTGATAAATATGTCTACAGGAAGTCAACAGAAATCTTCACCACGGAGTCTTCAAGAGGTGTGTTGACTTCCTGTTGACAATGTCAACAGAAAGTCAAAGTCAAAAGAAAGTAACCAAAGTCGACAAGAAGTCAACACATTTTCATCAGAAAGTCTGAAATCATTTTTGTAAGGGTTGTGTGCTCATGTTTATTTGTTTTAGATTTATGAAAATAATTCAGCTCCTTCCACGATTTTCAGCGGAGAACCGCAGTGCTTTTAAATAAATAAATAAATACAGCCTTAATCTAAGTATAACGGTCGAGCGTAAAAGTTTTTTAATGTGACTGAGCATATAAACACAATTTGACGTTTAAAAATAGCCTAAAACTATGATATTCGTTTTTTTTAGCAACACAAAGCAAACATTTTTTTTTGTAGAAGCCTTTCGCAAACAGCGACTTTTAAGAGAAATCGATTAGAATAGGTTAGAGTTTTCCACGTAAAACATTGCCGTTATTTGTAATATGGCGAACTTTAAGCGGAAATAGGTCTATTGATATTGACTTTATGTGGCTCTATGTGGTTTAAATTCCACGCGACAAATGAGCGAATATAGAATAGTTTCTTTCATTTTATTCCATTCGGAGCTTTTTTTGTGTGAAACTTAATGCGTCGCCAGACATAACTGTTTTATGGCGTAAATATACCGGGAAATGACTATTAACGTCACCAATAACACGAGCAATTTTTGATACCGTGATAGTCAATATCGAGCCCGGGGTTCCGTTTTGGTCCGATGTGAACGAGAGCCTTCTCAGCTGCTGATTGAACCTGGCGTCACAGTCTACGTGCTTGTAATCAAACGATGAGAAATTTTTGACCCGTTCGCGAGTTCAGAATCGGGCAATATTTTATTGGGAACGTCTCACGAAGACGCACCCAGATAGGTCTCGTGGGCTCTGATGCGCTTGATCTTATGGGAAATTCTATTTACCACGTGGTTTGCGATCAAGCAGACCGGACCGGGCCCACCCGTATAGAATACATCGTCAAACATGAAATAAAACCAAGAGGTGCATGGAACAATCGAGGAGCGGAGGTCCGTTCCTGTTTATTGAACATTCAATAAACGCAAGGCCATCTATGTCCATCGATAACGCATGGGCTAACAACGGCAGCGGTACAATCGTCCGTACCACACGGTTCACAAAAAAATTATATGCCTCATCCACGGGCCGGCACGTGGCGTTAGCCGTGGCGTTAGCCGTGAAAACGCCATACCCGCGCGACCTTGCACTAGACCTCGTCATACGCTGACGTCCAGGGGAAAGAGAAACCTCGCATTTTTGGTGCGGCCCGCCACCGCCAGGGGGCGCCGACGCGCCATCTATTGTAGAGTAACTGTATTGGCTCTGCTTTCTGGTAAGAAAAGGGAGCGGAGCATATGCAGTTACTCTAATCTGTTGATCAGAGGGGCAAATGGAGGTCAGGAGGCAACTTCGGACGCACCGATTTTACTGTAGATCGTTTTAGCGAATGCCGGATTAGAGACCCCCGTTTACAGAATCCCTTTATTCGCGACTCCAGCGATCTATTCACCGCATTCGGTGGGAGTTGGTACCACGAGGGCGCCACAGTATTTGGTGCCCCAGTAGACTTCCGGTAGTGTATTTATTTCTTCTTCAGTAACACACAGCGATCGGAAAAGAAGATTTTCCTTCGGAGAGGTACCTGTAACAGGTTTGTAAGAACCTGCGCGCTTTGTAGAACGTAGTGCAAATAACAAAAGGATGTGTGACAAGAGGAAAAGAAGAGGAAAACCGGAAGCGCGCAGGGGTCCGCCGATAGTGGGCGGCAGCGAGCTTGTTTGCAAACAAACATCGGTGAATACACGTTTCCAAGAAACACTCGACCCCAGGGGCAGCAAACCGTTTTCGAACCCAGTCACTGGGTTTGAGGCTAGACTCTCACCGGCGTCCCTGCTAACCCTAATCGAGTGGACTGTGGTTTTGATAGGCGTGGCCTGCGTATGGCGCAGTTTCAAACACTGCTAGTGGCTAAATTCTCGTCTTTTCCCGCTGTATTTTGTGTTTCATGGTGCATGTATTTTCCCGAATCACTGAAAAAGCATTGTACCACACAAGAAAAAAGAAAAAAGAAAGCAATAAAAACCCTATAAACTATTTTTGTGCTGTACGCGCGCGACAGAACAAATTGATGGCGCCGCGCGATTCGCCGCATGTCAAACGACAAAGCTGTCAAAAATAAATTACAACAGAAGAGAGCCGAAAGGCATGCATTTTTCACGCTCACAAATAACGTGTTTACCGATGGACAGGACACGGACATACAATTTAGAAAGTGTTAAGATTCGAACAAGATATTGTACGTACCACACAATGCAGCGTTATCCAAAAAAGAATTTATTTGAGAAAGATCTCAAATACAGTCACATCTTGACGACAGTCACATCTTGACGATCGGACAGAATTCAAGCTGACTTCTTTTTGGGGCACGTCTTGGGAAGAGCTTCCTTTTTTCACAACAGCACCAAGGCAAAGGAATGAACGCGGACTGACCCGTTTCCCACCCCGACCTGGACAACAATTTTTAAGAGATGACCGAGGAGTTTTCGCGGATTATCTCTGGGAGGGGGGAGAACAATGTTCGCAAAATCGCGTCGATTGTCGTTCGAAGTCCTTCACCTCCTTCGTTTCCTGTGCATTTCGAGCAGAAAAGCTTGAATGGCAGGCACTTACCAGCCTTATTTCTCACAATGGAAGATAACATAGAAAGGGTACGCAGCACCCATAAAAAGAATTAAGTGGAAACTTTCAAGAGGGCCGAGAAAACGTTGAATGCAAAACCGCAAAAACGTGGGTAGAGAACCGCGCTGAGCGGGTCTTCACAGTTCAAGCGAGTAGCAGAAAATTTCTAGCTGATAGAGGGCGCGAGAGTCGCACCAGCCGCATCAGCATCAGCAACATGGCGGCGGCCTAGGAGCGTTTTTTCTAAAGGTTTATAGGGGGCGCCGCCACCAAACAAACATGGCGGCTGAGAACAGGTCGCGTCGGCTCGGCCGCGCCGCCTAAACGTGTGGTGCATTCAATTTAACAGATTTTCTTTTGTTTAATGCTATATTTTATAGGTATTTGAACTGCGACTGTTAAGTGTAGCCGGTGCACATAAAGTTGCAGAGCATAGTTTTGTTTTCCCGGTGCTTTTTGTTCTTTTCATGTCAAACTTTTCTTTTGAAAATTACGTTCAAAACCGAAACTATTGGCTCCGGAGAGACGGCAATAGACTCTAATCAGTTTTGATCAGCTAAGGAAACCGGCGATGACTACAGAATTGTTCCACTAAAAGTAATTTTCAGCTAAAAATTACGAAAATTAAGCAAGCGCTTCTTGAGCCAAGAAGCATGTTAACCCGCTGGCGCCCCATTTAGCAGCTGATAATCATAATTCAATTCAGGTTTTAGTAGCAATCGAGAAGTCATTTTGATGAATATGCGGGTTATTTATTATATTACGTACTATGCCCCACTACAGCGAAATTAGTATATTCTTCGGGTCTAAATATGAGCTTAGTCGACTAGCTATTAGGTGAACTGCTGAATAAAGTTAATTTGACAGATAAAGAGATACTACTTAAACTCAGCCAAATGGTTCTAGCCGGCACCACGGAGACGAATGCGGACAAACTGAAGAGTCTTCATCGGAGATTCACGCAGAACCCCTCTGCATCGAACTTGACTTCAAATCCTGAACGGAGAAATTGAGTATTTGTTTTGTGGCCGGACAACCTGAGCAATGTAGACGTAGATTGCTGCTGGCTTCGAGGGGGTATAATATAAATATTGGAGGCGCGATAGATCATAATGTCGTGACAGCGTCTAACGTTGCGAGACGCGTCTTTCACCTTTTAAAAGGAGAGAATTTCCCTCATGAATCGTACGCATCTTTCAGGTTTTCCGGAATCAAGTAATTGCGAAATCAGCCCAACTCCTTCTGTGTGGTCAAGAGGCTTTTTCGGCGAAAAGCAGCCAAGATGAATAGCCAACGCACCGACCGGCGTGGGTGGCTCAATCTTGAAGCTAATTGAACACAACCAAACTCAAGAAAAGCAGCTATCAAACCTGCCCATTCACTTGACTGCAACATTGGTGTTCCCTCCAGTGAAACACCTCGGCTGTCGTCCTCAGTCCACTGTTCTACATCCCTATAAAGAAACCACCTATCAGTTATCAAGTAGTCGTCAGTTTGAATGTGATTTGAGACAGACAAGAAATCAAAACGTTTCTCCGTGATTCCTCCCCATCCAAGATATCGAAAGCACGCGACCGTATAATATGGAGTAAACGGGCTTTCAAACACGTGATGGAAGGAAGCAATCTACTGAGGCTTCACCACCCTAATGAAAACTCAGGCAAAATTAAGAAATATTCTGACCTTCGTCCAATTCCATTGTTCGCCACCACACCGACAACACGTAAGTGTCCGCGAAAGCCGCCAGAGACGCGGAGAGGCGCAAACGACCTGTTCCGGCTGGTTCCCGGTTTTTCCGCTTGGTGCCGTCCGTTTTGCTAAAGTCGCGAATAGAGAAACCCAGTTGAGAGAAAATAGCGAGGAGCCCTTTTTTAGAGAAATCATTTCTATTTATTTATTTATTTTTAGATTTTGTCGGCCCATGGGCCATTACAGGGAGATATACTATACTCCGTTTCACCTTATGTTGTACCGCAGCGAAGGCTAGAAGCACGAGGTCATAGCGTTGGCAGCTGTCCTTAAAGGGGCGGTGCAACGATTTTATGATTAAAAGAATTTGCATCTTGTCATTTTTACGTTGTTTATCGTGTCCCGGAGGATTGAGAAAACACCTCCTTCATTAAAAATGTCGCGATTCTGTTGCACAATCGCAAAGCAAAAGTCGAGCTTTTTCGCCCACCTGCAGCCCCAAGTGGCAGCCGAAGGAACTACGGCGAAAAGATTACGTGACCTCGCTCGGCTCTAAGCTGCAGCATAACGCCCGCTAATGTCAGCAGAGAGAGGGAGAGGAAGCGTCCTCCGATATAGCATACGGGAACCTACACGGCACTCCGAATGACGTCACTGGGAGGGCGACCAGGTGTGACCCTGAGGACTGGGAGTGAGTTGGTGAGTGCCCGAAATGCCAATATTTATCTTTTTTTTTACGCTACAACTAGGATACGCAGGCGAAATCGGTTTTTTGTTCTTTACTTCAGAAGTGTCAGAGGTCAACTTCTCCAAATCTTTGACCGAAGTCCGGAAATCGTTGCACCCCCCCCCCCCCCCCCCCCCCCCCTTTAATGCACGAGAGCTTGTGCCGCCGAGGTGTGCCCCAGAGCAAGGGGCTCGAGCTTGTAGCCTTTACTGCGGTACATCATAAGGTAAAATAGAGTATAGATATAACATAGTAGTTATATCTTCGTTAACATAAAAGTAAGCACCTATTTGAAGGCAAGTCTGATGCGTTGCAATTTGAAGACTAAAGATGCACATTAAAAAAATTTTTTTTTGAAGGCATGTCTAGGTGTTTTAAAATTCAAAAGTGCAAAAAAAAATTTAATAAAAATAACGCACATACAAAACATTATAACGAGAGGAATACATATCTAGACATACACATGGGTTATAGCAGAGAACATGGAAGCTTCAGATCTCAATAAAAATGTCAAAGCACATTTTCAAATGGAGACACCTTAATAAAGCTAACCATGTGCTCATGAAGTTCGTTTTAGTAATTTATCGTGTTAACAAAAAAAAAAAAAAAGAGTATTTAAACACACCAATTCTAGAAAAATATGACTCTAATGTTTTAGAATGATTTAAACGAGCCGACCTGTTGGTAACAGGTTAACAGGTCCTGTGAATAAATATATTACTATATATATATTACTATATATTAAGATAAACATCAGGATCGATTTCTAGCTGAGCATGAAAAATCCGACGCAGAAACTTGAAGCCCGCTATTTTTCTTCTTACCCCCAATGGCTCAAGCCCGTACGCGTTTAACATTTTTGTAACCAAGGAAGTTGATCTGTAGTCAGATTGTATAATGCGTGCAGCCTGTTTTTGCACTCCCTCAGGCTTGTTAATGTCGGTCTTAGTAACAGGGCCCCAAGCAACGGGACATACTCGAGTGTCGACCGTATCAGAGTTTTGCACGCTTAGAGTCTTACGTCTGTATTGGCATCCTTAAGGGGGGCCCTGCAACAACGTATTGACTGGTGCGCACTGAACATGGTAAATTAGTGGAAGTTTGCTTGAAATTTGCTTTATCTTAAAAGTTATAACTAGGGTTCCGCGTTTTCGGTTTCTATTTTTTTCCAAATTTGGCGTATTTTTTCGGTATTTATTTTAAAATTCAATTTTCGTTTTTTTTCGGCGTATATTTATACCCACAAAAGCTTAGCGGCTTTCTTCGGTGAATATAAAATAAACACCAACGGACACCGGATCAGATGTCCTTGTAACCCCTGATATTTGTGATCACTCAAAGAATAACGGCACAGATACATTGAAAAAGAAGGGGAGACTTTATTTGGCAAATGTGTGCAACTGTAAAAGAAACAAGAAAAAAAAACAACACAGAAGTACAAACAAGTCAGATATGAAGCCTATGCCCAAAATCATGGAACTTCACCTTCTGTATATCAGGATTACGTGATCTTATTATAGTACACACACATGTACTTTCCCAGGTTCTCCTCGTTGATCCGCACACTTTCTTTCCTGTGAATATGACTCTGAGCTTCGAGAATGCCCTCTCAACGCTAACACTGGACACTGGCAGGCTGAGGAGATGAAGCGCTGCCTGAGCCAAAATCGGCCATTCAACCAATTGTGACCGCCGAAGGAGACACGGTGCGACGTTTTGAAGCACAACACAGCATGCAGAGCTTGCACCAAGGCAGTCTTCCTTACAACGAGTTTGAAAACACGCTCGTACATGGCCAAGTCATGGGGCATTTCGGACTTCACGTTCCGATCGATGAAGCGCACATTAAACCAAAACGTCGTGATGCCATTCGTGTATCCCATACATTCGGACGCGTTTCGATAGACACTGTCGTTCCACTTTTTCGTCACGGCTCTGCGGTACGACTAAAAGGTCAAAGTGACCTTTTCCGGTTAAAACTGAATTTTAGAAAATGAATTCGACGTATTTTTGTCGGTTTTTATCAATTTAAATCGGAAATGTCGAACCTAAAAACTACCCTTTTTCGGTTAAAACCGAATTTCCAAAAATGGATTCGGCGTACCTTTATCGGTTTTTATCGGTTTAAACCGAAAAATCCGAACCCTAGTTATAACTTATAAGCAAACTAAAATTACAAAAACCAGTAAAAAATGATCTCCTTCATAACGTCCCTGGTCCTGGCTTGAAAGGCCAATGGCAGAAGCGAAGCGACTGACCAGTCGGCTGCGGCTTACACTGATGGTCGCTTCCCCTGTAGCCGCATGCGCGCCAACGGCTCGTTGCTTGTTTCAGCCCTCCACCGCGCTTGACGGCACGAATTTATCGGGTCCGTCGGAGTTGGAGCTACGAATCCTCGATAGAATTGCGGAGCTGGGAATATTAACGTACGACGACACTCCTTGTAAGCGTCCGGAGCGCGCTGGCAAAGCCTCTGGGCCCCAATTCGACGACGCTCAAGTTCCGGGCAAGTTCCGAACTGTGTCTCCTGTGGCGCGAGACCACAGGAGACAAGTTCGTACTTTCGGTTCTTGCGAAATGTGCCGCCGGCGTCGTGCATCGTCGGCTAGGATCCGCGGGGGGCGCCTGCGCCGGCCTGCGCCGCTTCTTCCACCGCTTGGTGGCGGTTATGTCAACGGGTCATTTCATGTTTCCGTGCTTTCTAAACTGCATTGGTTTCTTTTCTCATCTAAAATGCTGAACAAAAACAAATTTCATAAATAATTGAAACGGTTCGCGCCACTTATATTTTGTATATCGACTAAATAAAAGCTTTTAGCGGCTCCGACCAATCGTAAGGCAGGAGCTGAACGGGACCGAAGACGTCGCAAATTCGTCACATGTCGCGCGCGTTCGGCACCACGGGGCGTCCCCGTAGGACTAGGAGGTTTCCGCGTCGTCCGGTTAAAATATGACGCACAGATATTCTGTGACTCTCTCCGCGTCCGCTGAGTTGCCCGAACTACAAGAAATGGTGAAACAGCAAAAAATGTAGACGTTTGAGTAGGATTGCAGGGCCCCTTTAAGTTTTTGTCTCAACACGGATAATTTGCGGTACGCGGTTGCACATTATATTTCTAATGTGAGACTGGAATTTCAAACTTTTTACTTATTGTTAATCCTAAATACTTAAAGATTTCTATTTTGGTCAGTTCTATATGTCCAATTTCTTACTGAAAAGAGGATTTGTTCTTTTGTTAGTGATGTGAGTTATGATGAATTGCTGGAGTTAATATAAAATTGCCAATGAATGCACCAGTGGCTAACCTGGTTCAAACATTGATTTAAAGCTACTTGATCGTCAGACGTCCTGATTGGTAAATAAATAAGACAGTCATCTGCGAATGGGTGGATTTCTATGGGGGGGGGGGGGTGTAATAATTCTTCTGATGTTTTTACTATAAAGAATAAACAATAGCGGTGCTAACACAGACCCTTGTGACACCCCTGACGTTACGCTTAAGGACTATGATGATGCTCCTCGAATTTCAACTTTTTGCGATCTATTTTGTAAGCACGCTTCGATCCAACTGGTGACATAATTATTTATTCCTAAATTATTTAGTTTTGTTCCTAGCTTTTTATGCGAAACGCGATCGAACGCCTTCAAAATATCAATACTTATAACATGAATTCGTCTCCTTCGAGTTCATTGCAGAAACAAATTCTTGGAAAGTTTCTACCAGTTAAGTCGCCGTTGATAAGCCTGACCTCAAGCCGTGCTGTTTTGAATAAAGTAATGCGCGCTATCCAGGTATTGAATTATATGTTTTGTAACTAAGTGCTCCATTACTTTACAGCAGGTGCTTGTTAAGTATAAACCTCATGTAAGCAATTTGACGAGCGACGAGACAAGCGACGGCGACCCGCTTCGCTCTCGCTCAGTGAGTCGCGCAACGAAGACAACCGCATGAAAGTTACGGGAGCAAGCGACAAAGGCGATGAGCGACGTAGAGATTAAAAAAAACCGAGTGACGCGTCAAGCGACAGTGAAAAATCTCTGTTGCTTGACGCTGACTCGTCGCTGTCGCCGTTGCTCCCTGAATCGCTTACTTGCGGTTCAGCCTTTATAGATACAGGACGGTAATTATTTATCTTTCAACAATTCGCAATTTTAAATGTCGGTATCCCCTTAGCCTGCAACCAATTAAAAGGATAGTTTCTAGGGACCTCTTAAAAATTGCCTCAAGATAAAAGGACAACCATTCAGCGTATTTCTTAAGAAATTCCACGGGAATATTATCTAGACCCTGAGCTTTTTTCGGATCAAGATGCAGCAGTATCTCGAAAATTCCGTATTGTGTTATAGTCAGTTCTTCCATCTGAGGCAACACCTCACTGGTTGTTATTGGAATCGCTCTTTTTCTGTCGTCTTTCGCAAAAACTGGTTGGAAGAAATTATTAAATGAATTTGATATTTCCATACTGTCGTCAATTACTTCTTTATTAATAATAACCTGATGAATTTTCTTCTTTTTCTTGTCGAAATAGCTCCACGATTTTCCTGGTGAATTCTTTAGGATACCGTGTAGAGTGACCCCATAAAGCTGTTCTTTTGTAACCTCTCTTAGTTTCTCAATTCATCTAATATTCTTCTGATTGGCCGCGTTCTTTATGCCCTTCGCTTTTCGCAGTCTTTTGATTTTACTCTTATGATGAATTACCTCGCGAAAATGACATGAATTATGCTTTCCTATTGTTTTAACCCGCACCGGAACGTAATTGACAATGCACTAAGAAGCCAATATTTTAAAATGAATCCCCATGTCGTTAACTCTGTAAGTAGAAGAGAGGTCTCGAAAAACATCGAACGACATCTTCAAATGGTCGAGATTAGCAACATCATCCGCAATAATAAATAAGTTAATTACATTTTTGCGGTGGGATGCTTTACTCTCTGATGATGCAAAACAACGTCAAGGTAAACAATTTCAGGATTTGATATGATAGTTACTGCAATAGATTAATTATTACCATTTTGTGACAAAAATACCAAATCTAATATTGTCTGAGAATATTCTGAAATTCTTGTGTATTCCCGAACTACTTGGTTGAGGCAATAATTACACCCTATATCAAAAAAATCCTCGGCAGCTTGCAATCTCTGTACGTCTGGCAGAGAAAAGCTCCCAGTCAATACCAGGAAGGTTAAAATTCCCAGACATAATTAGTTTAGTTGTTTTGTTTATTTATTTGCCTAACAGAATGTTAAGAGTTTCTAAAATCTCAACTGATGCATTTAGCACTCTATATACAGCTACAATGACAAACGGTACATTACAAAATTAAATTTGACAAAACAGAGCCTCTTTCAACTCACAATCTAATGGTAAACAAGTGATATTACGTTTTGCAATAAAAGCAACGCCCCGTCCTCAAGATCCTCTAAAAATGCCGAGCACGTCATAGTTTGGAGAAATAATAAGTTCGCATGTCACCTCAGACGGCAACCAAGTTTCAGTTAAGATAATGATGTGAGGATTATGTACCATTATAGTATGTTGTAAGGATATAACTTTGTTAAAATGCTTCTCGCATTAAACGTAACAACCTGCAACACAGACGATTGCAAACATGTTTGCGATTGTCATTCCCGGTCATCTTTCTTTTTATCAAGCACAAGACGCATTGTATTATTTTCGCTATTACAGTAATGCATCTGGTCATTGATTCTAAGTTTGCAAGCCTTGAATAAGGAACACTTTTTCTTCTTTTCTCTTGTTGCTTCGCGCGCTTTTCCAGAGCTTTTTTTATAGTCAAAGTATCTTTCGCATAATCACAGCTTGCGCTAAGTTTGATTTTTTGCAGTTTTTTTGCAGTTTATTAGAACATTATTTTTCTCGTAAGAATCTAGAAACTTCATAAAAACCGGTCTACATGTGCCCGTTTTTTTTTTTTTTCTGCCCAATTATGTGAATTTTTTCAACTGAGGCATGGCCTCGTCTATACTCACAAAGCCTGGCAGTTCGACGACGGAGCCATAAAGCGCGCGGTTGCAGATTTGGAGCATGAGGATCTTATGGCGAATTCCAATGGTCGTTTTGGAGCGCGCTGGGATCAGTTGACCAGATCCGGAATGGAGCACACGATCCTAACGGGGTCGCGCCGCCTACGGATCCCCAGTGGAACATGACCACTGCTCCGGGATCGGCGGATGCCTTCCCGTCATTCAACTGCCCGGGAATCCCCTATCCGCGGCCGCCGCGGTCGTTTCGAAGACGTTTTCGCAATCGCGGCGCTAAAGGCCGGTTCATACACTTGCGTTTGAGTGCGTTTGACTGTGTTGCGTCGATAACAGAAAGCGAGTCACCGGAACATCTGTGCTTCGTATGAAGCGTGGAATCCAATTCAAGGAATCATCTTGGCACGAGATATAAGCAGCTGGTATGTTTTGGTTTCTCGCAGCCGCAACGCAGTCAAACGCAGTCAAACGCAACTGTCTGAACCAGGCTTAACACGTGTTCGACGCACGAGCGGCAGGAATGGCTCAGGAGCTTCTATACCCGTTTTCACCTCAAGAAAAAAGGAAATTGTGCGCATTGTTCATACGCGGCGCGAAGTAGTCCTTACAAGATTTGCTTGTCGGAGGAGAAAGCGATGCTTTTAGCGTTTACAACGTGTACGTCTTGATAAGAAAACATATATCTAATCTAAAATTGACCTACATATATCCTAAGTATCAACATAAGGGGAGAAATTAGTAATGCTCCGCGAGGAGCCGGACTTGTTTTACTACGTTACAAAATTAAAAGTAGCGCTAAAGACGAGGACAAATCCTTGCACTTCTGCTTTATCTTCCTTTTATTCTTCACTAAATATCAGTTGTGAGTAAGCGCCTGTCCGTGTCTGTGTCTTCTACCTGTCCTCGTCTTTAGCGCTACTTTTAGGTTTGTAGTGTATAACCAACTAGCCCGTCACATGATCCTAGTACAATTTCTTTCTTCTGCAATGGGCCCTTTTCGGTGTTTCCCTCTGGACCCCGTTTCCTTCTACATTAATATTTTTTTTTTATTGATGCAATAAAAGGAAATCAGAGATGTTAGCCGGGGGTACAATCTCCTGACTGGCTACTCTGGTGGGAAAGGGGTACGGGATATCACAAAGTTAAGGAAGAGGAAAAGAAAGAAAGAAAGAAACATAAAAAACAAAAGAGGCACAATCACACATCACACACACACAACCATTTGGGCAAGAAAGTTCAGTACATAGCATTAGAGCCTCTTATCCAGGCCTGTTGCCGAAAGAAAACGGAGGAGGGCCTTTGTAGTATTTAAAGCACAGTCTTCGTTGTTCCATGGCCCCAGGAAGTGCTGTATTGTAAGGGGTGATCCCGGAGACTTCCTAGTGTCTTGTAAAAATTGTTTTCGCTGATCATCATAACTTGTACATTGAAGTAAAATGTGTTGGATATCTTCGATAGTTCCACATACGGAGCAGTTTGGGGACTCTAATTTGCCAATAAGGTGAAGATAATAGTTAGTGTAAGCGACCTTTAGCCGAATCCTATGGAGAACCGCTTCCCGTCGTCTCTTCAGGCCCGGAGGTACTCGAAACCGTAGGTTCGGGTCAATATTTTTTAGAGAGGAGCTTTGGTTGATGTCCTCTTTCCAGAGGCTCGTTGCGGTCGATTTCCCCAAAATCGCCACTCTTGAACAGATGTCCGATTTTGTAAATGGAGCTAGGACTTTTTGGGGAGATTCGTGAGCTTTTGCAGCCATAGAGTCAGCCATTTCGTTACCCGTGACACCACAGTGACTGGGCACCCACTGGAATGACACGGAGTGTCCAAGGGAAACGATTTCTGAGTGAACTTTGAATATCTCTAAAATTACTTGTGTGTTTGGACTATTTTTACGTAGACACTGAAGCGACTGGAGGGCAGACTGTGAATCGCAGATGAACGTCCAAGCGCGAGGTGATGCTTCTTTAATCTGTTGGAGCCCTTCTCGAATGGCCACCAGTTTATTGAAGTTCGCAAGGGCAAACTAACGTTTACTGTAATCGCTGCCTATATTGCTCCAGCCTGCAATTTTGATGCTATGCGACTTCATGACATCATTCAACAATGTAAATCGCCAGTTTTGGTTGTTGGCGACTTCAACGCCCATAATATAGCTTGGGGTAGTGTAAGAACTACACGTCGGGGTCGTGAACTACTTGAGCTGGCGGATTCTCATGACCTATGTCTTCTAAACGACGGTTCACCTACATTCATTCGAGGCAGTCGCTGTAGCAGTTGTTTAGATATTGCCTTCATGTCACGTGAACTCGTAACTCGAAATTCCTGGTTTGTGGACATAGAGAGTCATGGTAGTGACCACATCCCTACCTACATCACAGTACGCGGTTTCCAAGCTGATAGAGTCAGACATGATCGAACCTCATATATAGACTGGACATGCTTTCGGGATAGTGTAGAGCAGCGCATACATACTACAACGACCTACGAAGAGTTTGTTTCAGTTATGAATCAATCAGCAACAGAAGCAACTAGGACTGTCAATCTTTCGGCCTCACGAACTGTTGTAGATGCAGAGTATGAAAAACTTCGAGCTATTAGTCGAAGGGCTGAGCGACGTGCACGTCGAACTAAACTACAAGCTGACATTAGGGAAGACAGGCGCACACAAAAACATATTCGCCGCCACCTGGATAAACTCGGCCGGAAGAAATGGAGGGGAACCTGTGCGTCATTTGATCCCCGTGTTCCTCTCTCAAAAATATGGCATATTGCACGCGGATTAGGATTTCCACCACAACAGAGAACACCTTTTCTTGCGATATCACTGTTCCTAAGACGCTCGCAATTGCACATTGCTGAGGAATTCTGCGCATTGCTTGTCCTATCAGCAGTGAGTGACAATGATCCTTCAGATATAGATCATCAAGCCTCAGTTACTCCATTTTCACGTTACATGGATGATGTATTTAATGCCCCGGAATTGGATCAAGTTCTAGCTTCCCTCAGCCATTCTTCGTCACCAGGTCCAGATAACATAACCTATGGCACACTCGCTCATCTGGGGCTTGACGCTCGCCAGCGTTTGTTAGACATATTAAACGCTTCGTGGACAAGCGGCAATATACCACCTGACTGGAAAACGGCCTGCGTTGTGCCCATCCTCAAACCGGGTAAGTCCCCTCTGGATTTAAAGTCTTACCGACCAATCGCTCTAACAAGCTGTGTCAGCAAGTGTATGGAGCGATTAGTTCTATCTCGGATTGAATGGCTTCTTGAATCGCAATCAATATATCCAGCTACCATGACAGGATTTAGACAGGGTCGTAGCTCCATTGACAATGTCGTAGACCTTGTAACCCATGTTGACGACCAGAAGCTGCGCGGGAAAATTACAGTAGCTGTATTTCTTGATGTCTGCGGAGCTTTTGATAATATCAAACATTCGGCAGTCTTACGGGGCCTCAAATCTATCGGAATTGGCGGTCGTCTTTATGCATGGATATCTGACTACCTTAACAATCGAACGATATACATGCGCACAAAGGAAGGGGAAACTTCTCGTCACAGAGTGACCAAAGGTGTGCCCCAGGGGGGTGTTCTAAGCCCGGTCCTCTTTAACATTGTTCTCATTGGCATCACCGAAATGCTCACAAGAGCTGTACACCTTACAGTCTATGCAGACGACATTTGCCTATGGACGTCTGTAGGCTCACCTAAGCTCATACATGCACGCCTACAAGATGCGCTGTCCAAAATTTCTCAGTTCCTTAACATACGGGGGCTTGAGATTGCGCCAGCTAAATCAACTGCCGTAGCCTTTACGCAGATGAAGATGACTCGATACCCACTTTCCATTAATGGGACTCCAATTCCCTATGCACCTAATCATATATTTCTTGGAGTTTCCATTGATAAAGGTTTAACTTGGAACTCCCAACTGAAACACCTAAAGACTAAGTTGTCCGCATTCACAAGTTTGGGGCGATTTATAAGTGGTACAACTTGGGGGACGTCTACCTCTGCTCTTCTTCGTTTATACAACAGCCTATTTGTTGGCATCCTTCGCTATAGCTTGCCCGTTATGCACGGTTTAAGTCAGACAAATATGAAAGCACTCCAATCGCTCCAGGCCCAGGCGCTCAGAGTATGCCTTGGGGTACCGCGAACAACCGCGACCATAGACACGATTGCAGAATCTCATTGTCTACCTTTGAAAGCTCTGCGCACCCAAGAAACTCTACGACTACATATGCGACATCTGACACGGCATCACGCTCATCATCTAGCTGACATTCCGGATAGTTGTTTTTACAGCCGCATCTCTCAAACTATAATTGACAACAAGGAGGTCCTTCCAACAGTGTTTCAAGATCCTGTGGTACTCGATACACCACCCTGGTCACTGCCTCCGCTTCAAATCTACAAGACTATTCCTGGAATAACAAAAAAGTCGACGCTCTCTTCAGTTGTCCTTCGGCAGCTTTCCTTGTCTTTATTGTATACTCGGCACTGTTCTTCTTGCCACATATATACCGATGCATCAACTACGCATAACGGGTCATCGATTGGCTTGGCTGCCCCAGTGCTTCATCTCAAAGCTGGTTACAAGCTGTCCCACAAAACCTCATCTACGGCTACATTAATATGAATTTTCAGAGTCCTCTTCTTTCTCTTTTTTTTTCTTTCTTTTATTTAATTTGAGTAGGTTTTCATTTGATTTTTTTAGTGTAAATGTTTAATTTTTAAAGTACTTTTTTCCTGCTTCTTAATTTTGAAGTCAAAAATAATTGTTGCTTTCTTTCGTTTTGGTTAGTCTTCTTTTTCATTTCGTATATGTCCTTGCACTTATGATTTATCTTCCTTTTATTCTTCACTAAATATCAGTTGTGAGTAAGCGCCTGTCCGTGTATGTGTCTTCTACTTGTCCTCGTCTTTAGCGCTACTTTTAATTTTGTAGTGTATAACCAACTAGCCCCTCACATGATCCTAGTTTTACTACGGTTCTTGAGGTGAAAACAGGTATAGCAAAGATTGCCGGTATGCCCGTAGCGCGGCAAAACCTTCTCTTCTCCTTCCTGGAAAACGAACCGGCTGTCGAGCCGAGGGGTAAAGGCCCTGTCACACTGAGGGAACAGTTGGACAACTCTATCCGGGAACACGGGGAAGTCGATCCCGGCGCGCTCCAAAACGACCAGTGGAATTTAGAGTTCCTGTATAGGCTCCCTACGGGAGCCAGAGTTGCGCGTTCATGCATGGCATGTGGATTCAGCTCCTCACGTGACTGAATTCGGCGAATAGCAGCGCCGCGCGTTCGAGGCGCGCGGCGCGCTCAAAAGCCGGGGAACGTACGCCGGGGCGCGTGCAACGTCTACTTTGCTGCACGACACTTGATCCGGCTCCTCACGTGATCGGATCTCGGCGAATAGCGGCGAGGGCGGCACGCGGCACGTGGAATCAAACGCGCAACTCTGGCTCAAGTAGGGAGCCTATTAGCGGCGAGAAGTTTTGGTGGCGCCCTCCTGTGGTTCCCCTTTGTGACGTCATTACCTTGCAAACAACAAGTTAGATGGTGTTTGTTATTAGCATGGTGGAAGCTTGAAATCATTGCGCTCTTAAAGGAACACTGCCAACACCGTCAAAATTAAAGTTCTTTCATTCCTCTTATTTCCGTCGATGAAAATCCCCTTTCCGACGTCATAGTCAGCGTTCGGCCAATCGTGGAAGGCCGACCAGAGCGACGCTTTCGGTCGCGGAGTATTTCATGCGCCTGGGTTCGAGAGTATCTAGTTCCAAACAATCCGCCATCTTGCATTTCTCGCCTTTGAGCGGTTTCGTTGGGTCGACCTCGGGGCGGAAGATTACGCACGATGGGGACAAAGGTGAGCTTGGGGGAGCCGTATCTAGGTCACATCGCCTCAATGGGTGAACAGGATGTAGCTGACGTTTTGGGTGTGGAACGGGTGGGAGAGGCCTTGGGCGCGCGTTGTTTTCCAGTCACCTAGTCTCGAACCGATTCGCGTGTCTAGGTGGCAGCACATATTCGCCAAGAGGTCCATTGATGGCTCCGTTGGTTGGCACATTTTGAACGTTGCAAAAAGTATAACAAGTCATGAGCAGACTCCTAGCGAAAGGCCTGATAAGGCTCTGAAGGCGGGACTTTTGTTGATTCTATTTTTCTATGTTAGCGCACGTGGTCAAACGCTTGCATACGCTACAAGCGTGGCTCGTAAGCGCCCTAAGATCGTGCAGGCCTGAACAGAGACATCCTAATATGTAGGGTGCCTCAATGTCCTTCTGCTTCAGGTGATGACACAATTTGTAGTACCCGAGGCCGACAGCACGCGCTCACGGGTAAAATACAAAGAAATCGACGAAAACAAAATGTCGTCATAGCACAGTCAGCGCCACAAACGCGTGCCGGGACACGCTCTTTCACGCGCTTCTGAAAAAAAATAAAATAGAAGTGTGGGACAAAATGGCCAGATGTCTCCACCCTAATCAAAGCGCACAAAAAAAAAATAGTTAAATGAGTTGCAAAGAAGGCTAAAATTCTTATTTCGAACAACACTCATTATATGAAACATTATTTCAGATATTTTCATTCTCTGTAGACCTTGATTGGTGGCTAGTGGATATGAAAAACAACCAAAAAACAAAAAGAATCATGATTTCTATTATTTTGAACAATTACAATATAGTTTCTTAACCAAAAAACAGGTGCTTACTCTGAGATGCAAATGGAATTTTGAAGTTAGCGTTTTGGCGATCGAAACATTTTTTTTTTGTTGTAAATTTAACACTTCCCGTATTGCGGATTACTAAGAAAACCAAACGGGCCATCAATAGGTAGAAAATACGTTTCTACCTTAGGTGAGGCGTACGTTTCTTTCTTTTTTTTTCTCTTCACCTTTCTAATTTTTATACTTCGTCTCACCTTAGTATGAACTATTGTTAGCCGCGCGTGCTAAAAGCGCGAGCTGGTCGCTTTGAATGAAGCCGCGGCGGCTGCACGAGCGTTCGTGCAGCAAGTGCTCTTGTCAAGGCAGTCAAGGCTAGCCGCTCGCGCTAGCACAGCCTTCGCGGTTAGTCCATGCTAGGGTGAGACGAAATATAGGCAAAATTCAATGAACCTCTAAATAACTTTAGTGTCTTCATAAATAACCTCGGGAGTTTAACATGCTATTGTCCGTTATGAACACCTCTTTCAACAGTGATCTTACTATGCCACAGTGGAATGAAGCGGTGCTACTTACCTGTCTGGAAACAAATTGGGTTGTGTGTATGTTTATACAGCCTAGAACATAGTCTGCCTCAACGGGCGACTTGTCTCCCAGCTGTAGGTGAGCAATTTAGCCAGTGCAGTACAACAGCGAGCCTAATTCGCAACTTTCAGCGATAGTGGTACCGCGGTGTGAGAATCGCACCGCGGTTCTCACACCGCGGTGCGATGTGAATAGTGATACACGACCGCACGCCGGTACGATGCTCATCCAGATCAAAACGAGCAGGGGGTGGGGGGGGGGGGGGATTGAAACCAGAATCGCTGGGTTATACAGCGCGAGCTTTCGCTCCACGTGCTCCGAGCTGGTGTGCTCTGTGGCTCTAGCCCACTCGGCCACCGATCCTTTTTTTTTTCGTCATTGCACTTGGCCACCGATCCCTCTTTATCTGTCTGGACTAAAGCCCTCCGATGTGTTTGCGTTTGTCTTGCGAGTGGCGTCAAATGCGCCAGTGCACGAGACCCGTGTCTCGAGCCCCCTGCCCAACGAGGTAGAGGGGCTTACCGCCCATTCACACTGGAAGCGGATCCGCGTTCGCAAAGCGGTTGCGAACGCGGTTATATAAAGATCCAGTGCAATTGCACGCGCACTCGATGACATCAAGTGCGCGTGCAATTGTACTGGATCTTTAAACAACCGCGTTCGCAACCGCTTTGCGAACGCGGATCCGCTTCCAGTGTGAATGAGCGGTTAGAGCGATAAACCGGGGTTCCGGTCTGCACTCGAAAGTGACCCCCATAAGGCGGCTGCCATAGTACGCAAATTTGACCACTCGTCACGTGACCAAACCAAATACGTGACGTCACAGGAAAGATGGCAGCGCCCAGGCAGCTGCTGGCCCCAGCTGAGCCGGAGCTTGTTGGATGCTTTGTTCGTTGTCGTTCGTCTCGGCGAGTTGGTTTCAGACGCTGAAGCCGTCATATGAGGCCGGTCGAAAACGACTTCAGAGTTCAGCGTGGCGTCTGACGTAAGTATAACGTGAAAATAAGGAGGAACGGTAAGCATTTCGCTGGTGACCGACGGGGATGTTGCCACGAAAGAGACAATCGGCCCTACGTTGCTCGGACTTTGGATTGATTCGGATACCGCTAGGATAAATTTTAAGGCGACGTTTCTGTGCTCTCGTTGACCATCGGAATCTTCGAGGTCTGCAGTGAAGCGTGTGCAATATATTTGGATACACAGTTTAGCGACGGAAATTGCGTGAGTCGTGCTTGGCAGTGTGCAATCGTGGTGCCGCTTCTTTCTCGTGCTTGGCAGTGTGCAATCGTGGTGCCGCTTCTTTCTCGCGCTTGGCAGTGTACAATCGTGGTGCCGCTTCTTTCTCGCGCTTGGCAGTGTGCAATCGTGGTGCCGCTTCTTTCTCGCGCTTGGCAGTGTGCAATCGTGGTGCCGCTTCTTTCTCGCGCTTGGCAGTGTGCAATCGTGGTGCCGCTTCTTTCTCGTGCTTGGCAGTGTGCAATCGTGGTGCCGCTTCTTTCTCGCGCTTGGCAGTGTGCAATCGTGGTGCCGCTTCTTTCTCGCGCTTGGCAGTGTGCAATCGTGGTGCCGCTTCTTTCTCGTGCTTGGCAGTGTGCAATCGTGGTGCCGCTTCTTTCTCGCGCTTGGCAGTGTGCAATCGTGGTGCCGCTTCTTTCTCGCGCTTGGCAGTGTGCAATCGTGGTGCCGCTTCTTTCTCGCGCTTGGCAGTGTGCAATCGTGGTGCCGCTTTTTTCTCGCGCTTGGCAGTGTGCAATCGTGGTGCCGCTTCTTTCTCGCGCTTGGCAGTGTGCAATCGTGGTGCCGCTTCTTTCTCGCGCTTGGCAGTGTGCAATCGTGGTGCCGCTTCTTTCTCGCGCTTGGCAGTGTGCAATCGTGGTGCCGCTTCTTTCTCGCGCTTGGCAGTGTGCAATCGTGGTGCCGCTTCTTTCTCGCGCTTGGCAGTGTGCAATCGTGGTGCCGCTTCTTTCTCGCGCTTGGCAGTGTGCAATCGTGGTGCCGCTTCTTTCTCGCGCTTGGCAGTGTGCAATCGTGGTGCCGCTTCTTTCTCGCGCTTGGCAGTGTGCAATCGTGGTGCCGCTTCTTTCTCGCGCTTGGCAGTGTGCAATCGTGGTGCCGCTTCTTTCTCGCGCTTGGCAGTGTGCAATCGTGGTGCCGCTTCTTTCTCGCGCTTGGCAGTGTGCAATCGTGGTGCCGCTTCTTTCTCGCGCTTGGCAGTGTGCAATCGTGGTGCCGCTTCTTTCTCGCGCTTGGCAGTGTGCAATCGTGGTGCCGCTTCTTTCTCGCGCTTGGCAGTGTGCAATCGTGGTGCCGCTTCTTTCTCGCGCTTGGCAGTGTGCAATCGTGGTGCCGCTTCTTTCTCGTGCTTGGCAGTGTGCAATCGTGGTGCCGCTTCTTTCTCGCGCTTGGCAGTGTGCAATCGTGGTGCCGCTTCTTTCTCGTGCTTGGCAGTGTGCAATCGTGGTGCCGCTTCTTTCTCGCGCTTGGCAGTGTGCAATCGTGGTGCCGCTTCTTTCTCGTGCTTGGCAGTGTTCAATCGTGGTGCCGCTTCTTTCGAATGACCGAAGGCTCACTTTGGTTTTGCGGCGCCCCGGAGAGCTGCCTTTAAGCTGGTAGTTCCTGTGCCGTGCTTTAGGTGATGCTGTGCTGCTTCCTAACTTGTTCTGGCGTAGACGTGCACTTTCACGGAGCACTAGGTGTTGCAGTTGGTATTGATTCCGCTTGTCTGTCGCACGTTTCGTCGACCCAAGTTTCATCAACACTCGTTACGCGAATTGCAAGCTGTGTGGACATTTCATCGCGCGTGTTACCTACCCAGTCCACCCATTCACGCCGTTTTGCGACGACAGTCCGCAGCGGCTCATTACCAGAAAAGTGGTCCCACATCCATTTCAGTTCAGTCCGTCCACGGCAGTCGCCAAACCCCGAAGGAGAGCATTTATTCGGGCAGAATGCCACTAAAGCAATGCAGCTTCTTTAGTGGCCAGGATAGACTCTCTTCTGTCAGTTTTGTTGTATTGTCACGGATGCTTGCTCCAGTCCTATCTTCTATCAATATTTACTATTCTGGAAAGTTCCAGGCCACGCTCAGCTGTCATCGTATGTTCTGGTGGAGGTGCTGGGTACTTTAGCCATAGCCCTTCACTCTGTGTGCACCCTGGCGGCTCCTCAGCCGAGTTGCCCGATAACAGGACACGGATGGCGGACTATCCTGCGTCCTAAACCCCCGGCGAGCCTTGAACCAATCCTAACCCGAGCCCGGCGGAAAAACTGCAAGACGAACGAGTACCACAAGGACGGACCCCGGAAATACACTACGTAGAACCTGAAATCCGAGCCAGTCGCTGCTATGAGCAAGAACCACCGGAATTCGGTCTTTTGCCAGAAAAACCGAAGCTGACTAAACTCGCAATGACAAACCTGTAGCAGCAAACCGTGTCCGCTCCCACTATTGTTTGCATGCATTTCCGTCGCACCTCACACTCCGACGCCCTTTCACGCAAGGTGTATGAAGACGTCGAGGGCTGGATTGAACAATATGACCGTGTTGCCCGCCACATTGGGTGGACAGACAACCAGCTTCTGCAGAACCTATATTTCTCCTTGAAGAAACTGCCAGGCACTGGTTTGAGGACCACGAATCCTCCCTAATGCCGTGGGAAGTTTGCAAGATTGAGCTGAAGTGCACAATCATCAGCCACCATTGACGAGAGAGAGTCGAATTCCTGATTCTGTCTAGGACACGGCACCAACGAGAGCGTCACCGCCTTCGTGGAGGATGTTTTGCGCCTGATTGAGCACCCATGCCAGTCCTGATGCTAAAAGAACACAAGAAGCTAAGAATCCCATGCCCATGTGAGAGACAACACCTTCGGCAGCTTTGTCCGCAACCCCACGACAACAGTCGAAGGGTTCATAGCACCGAGGCTTCCAACATTGAATGTACACTGCAGGCCCGAGCCAGCCACTATCAGCAACTCCCCAACGTCTCGACACTCGAGTCGTCCAGCTGCAATTTCGACACCAGCCTCCCAGACATCCGCAACATCATCCACGACGTTGTCCGGGAGGAGATCAGCAAGCTACTTCCTGCCATCAGTTGCCCAGCTTTTATTTTGATTGCCGAGATTGTTTCGGAACAAGTTTGACTGGCATTTCAACTGGAGACGTCACCGGCTACCCGTTATTCAATGTCAATTCAACGAGACACTCCAATGCCGAAGCATTCTCGACATCGGGTGTAGGTCTGCGCTGAACAAAGTACACCGAGGAAAACGGAGGTGTTGCGAATGGCCGACCGAAAACTATTCTGCTACCACCGCATGAGGCCGACCATGTCTACCGGAGCTGCCCGTACCAATGAATTTGCCTGCGAAGGTTCGTGCCGAACAACCCTCGACCACATCTCGAGGAGCGACCGCGGGACATTGAGGATTATCTTCGGCGGCCTTTGTCCTTGCTGTTGACATTACCCCGAAGCTCCTGATCCCCATCAGCTCGACGAGAGGTAAGCACGACAAAGCAGGTGAGCGGCAATGCAATGACAGTTGATTTGGTGTCGGTTGTCGTCCACGGACAATACGTAATAATTTGCTGAAACCAATTATCTGTGTCCACTTAACGAAGAACACAATTTTCAACTTTGAGGAAGAATGCCGCTCAGCGACTTGAAGAGATAGAATGGTTGGTTGTTCTCAAAAGTGGACACCAAGCATCACCCAACTTCACTTTGCCACACGAGACTTACACAAGTTGCAGTGGTCGCGGGATGCAGAAGAAATCGCCATTACGAA
Organism: Ixodes persulcatus; assembly: GCA_013358835.2. Taxonomy (NCBI): domain Eukaryota; kingdom Metazoa; phylum Arthropoda; class Arachnida; order Ixodida; family Ixodidae; genus Ixodes; species Ixodes persulcatus. The sequence goes on from JABSTQ010009110.1 coordinate 352,439, forward strand.
ATGGAAGTGAAATGGCTTGGATAGCAAGCAAACAATGTTGCCAGCCATCAAGTCAACGGTACAGCAAAAGGCACAGCCATGTAAGCAATACATGCCCGAGCTTGCTGCACTGACGCAGAAAACCACCAGAAAAATTTGCGGACTAAAAGCCAGCCCTGCAGCTTCAGTGCATCAGATGTCAATGGCCGCACATGACGTAGGAATACAAGACGGCATCAGTCAGTCAAAATTGCCACCCGACCAAACTGAACACCGACGTGCCAGGAGCGTCATCCGACAACAAGGAGCACAGGTACTACGACTGAACGCCTGACACGAGACTGTCGCAGAAAGAACTCGTTATGGAACCATTTGCTAAGAATAAATAATTATGTAATGAAGTGGAAATAAACATTTGGTTCACTAACCGAATAAACATATTTCCGCTTGCCTTTACGCCTTCAGAGTCTACCAACCAAGAATTGTGTTCACTGCATGCGGCGCAGTTTTTGAGGACACTTGCATCTCTGACCCCCGAATATTAATAAATGGGACAAACCAGACTGGCAGACTTGTGGCATGGGACTGCACGCCTTCCACCTGTCCTGAACATGTGGTGCACCGAAAGCAAACTCCAGTGATGTGAAAATGTTATTTATTAATTTACTCCCTTCAAAGACTCCTGGAAGCATTGCAGAGAGGATATTTAAAACTATACACACATTATAATACCATCATAGCACACAGACGAGCACAAAACGGGCCCAGCTGCCGAAAATAAATATTACACTCGTAAGAAATAATTATTGCTGTAACTTGATAATTACAAAGATAACACACCTCTGAGCATCTAGTCTAATAGTATGTGTTGATGCATTGTTATATAGCAGGACACTTCCTATACATATGACACAATAGACCCTTTGCAAAACCCCATCAACCAACACAACTGTCACCATTTTTTTTTTCGGCGTAAAGCACACGAATGGGCCCCAGTTCACGTCTAACGTTAATGCAGCATTCGAGTCCAATAGGCGCTGAGCCGAGTTCACAGTGATGGCTGACATAGCATTCTTGTCGAACAAATACCCAAAGTATGAAGGCCTTGGGTAATTAGAGTAGTAGCTACTGTAATTCGTTTCATCACAATTTGGCAAACAGCGAATGCTACAGTCTCGGTGAGTCAATATGCACGTTGGAGAGAGGCACATGACAACATATATCATCAGAGTGCTCTCTTTCTGCACATATTTGTCGCACACCTTCACTTCGTCTCTCTGATTGGCTCGAAGGGACTGTGGCGGTTGCCCTCTTCCAAGTTACAACGAAACAAGTATAGAAAGCCTACACTTTTTAAAAAAGTCTATTGGCAGAGACTGAAAGGAATGGTAGTAAAAATTTTTCAAAAAGACTGCTTCTTCGAGCAAGGAATTAACACAAATATGAGTTGTCTTGTCCAGGTAATTAGAACAAGTAAATAATTGACCGACTAATACAATGCACTCTTGATGAAAAATTGTATTGCTGCAATAACTCCTATGGACAAGAAAAATGTCCAGTTAATCTTCTATTTCCGAGTTGCAATACATTTAACGAATTGATATGTGAAATTCTATCTCTGAACCCCTAAAAAGGGGGGCTGCATTTTTTTTTTTTTTTAGGATTCCAGATGTTAGAATGATGAATTAGACAACCATCTAAGAGGCGTATGATCATACACATAGAGGTCACTGTGGACTATTGATACCGATCGGCAAGGTAAAGAGCCGTATACTAATACTAATTTCTAAGGGACATCGGATGCAGCCTTTTGTGCAGTGATCAATGAAAGTCTTGCTGTGTTCCGAGTCCCAAGGGGACAAATAAACTGTTTTATGAACATCAGTAATGAACATTTTTTTTTTCGAATGATTCGTTCGAATGCTTGGTAAGAGTTCGCATGCACATAAATTAAGCGAACGCCAGCTTTTAACTTCGAGAAAGTATTGCGATCGAATGCAGAATCATTGATTAGCACAAAAGGTTAAAGATCGCAGGAGCTTCCTCGCTAATCGCTCATTCACACTGGAAGCGGATCCGCGTTCGCAAAGCGGTTGCGAACGCGGTTGTATAAAAATCCAGTACAATTGCACGCGCACTCGGTGACATCAAGTGCGCGTGCAATTGTACTGGGTATTTATATAACCGCTTTCGCAACCGCTTTGCGAACGCGAGTCCGCTTCCAGTGTGAATGAGCGGTAAAAGTTGCTGTGATTATGCAGTTACCTCGGGCTGACACAAACTCCTCTAGACCCTACATCTGACGCATACATTTCGCGTCAATTCTCAGACATTCCAACGTTCAAACAAAGCTAATAGAATGCGAAAATTCCACGCTAAAAGCACTCGAAGTTCTATCGATCCTCGAACACATCCGGGAATCCGAGCACCGGCACGGTGATACGGTTGATGCTGTCTCACAGGCGTTAATATCCAGATGATCCAGAGCGATCTTGCGCAGAAAGGGTATAAAGTCTCATTCCTTCATATTTTCACAATATACCTGCGTCAGCGAGCACGAAGAAACCCGAAATCGTCGAAAAGCAGCTGCACATCACGGCTACCGCGCTCCGAACAAACTCGCATCCGCCAGCTCTGGGCGCTGCCATCTTACCGGTGACGTCACGGCTCTTGTGGGGTCACGTGACGAGTGGTCACATTTGCGTACAACATGGCGGCAACCGGGGGGGTGCCACTTCCGAACTTCCGGTTTATCACTCTAAGCCCCTCTACCTCGTTGCCCCTGCCCTTGGAAGCAGTTGTCGACCAGGGTTGTAAAAGTTACTTCAAAAATGTACCTAAGATACAGTTACAGTTACTCATACGAAAAGGTACTTAGGTACGTACCTAGGTACTAGCTTAAAAATGTACCTAGGCACAGGTACAGTTACTTTAAAGATACTTTCTTTATTTATTTTCCCCAAATTTGTCAGAATATATTGGAAGTAAAGCTTTTTATACTACGGATGCACACAAAAACGAGTTCGATAAATATGCTTTATTGGTGTCAATGGGAGAAATAAGGAAAACCACATTGACATGAGCATTCTAGGACACGTTATCTTTTTCGGTTTCGGTTTGAGATGAACGAAGCAGGTCGCTATAGACCTTTCCAATGTTTACAAAATCACAGTCCAGCGTGCGGTCTTCACAGCCCAGCACGTGCGTGTTCGTCGCTTCGGAAAGCGAGCAAAGCACGCGCCATACGCACGAACGCTCAAAATGGCACCGGCCACAAGCTCGTTTTTGGAAAGGTCTATACTTTCCCCAAACGGAGTTCCGAAGCGATTTGATAATTCGTGTCGCTAGAACGGCATCGCTAATCCACCGTTCGCTCAAACGAGCACAGCCATTCGCTAAAGTGTCGTTCGATGAAACATTATGGGCGGGGCTTCGTTCGCTAAAACGTCGTTTGATCAAGTTAATGCCTCCCAGGTCGTACCCAACTCACCGTTAATCACGGCACATGGTAGTGTGTTAAAACTTTCAGATTTATAGTCTCTACCATTTTGACGAAATGAATAGAAAAGTACCTGTAAAAAGTAACTTCACTCAGTCACAAGTTACTAGAAAATGTACCTAAGATACAGATACAAATATCGAGAAATGAAAGTACCTAGGTTTGTACCTCAGGTACAACAAACGTACCTAGATACTGATTTCCAGTTACTTGTACCTAGGTACTTTACAACCCTGTTGTCGACGCAATACGGAAATGAGCGGAACTTGGAAGCGAATGGCAGCGGAGCACCCGCTTCTCGCACGTGTCTTGCGCGTTTCCACAACAAGGGTTAGCGGTAGGGTGCCTTCATGTGCGCTTTGCTTAGGGTGGAGATATCTGGTCATTTTGTCCCACTTTTATTTTTATTTTTTGTTCAGAAGCGCGTGAAAAAGCGTGTCCCTGCACGCGCTTGTGGTGCTGACTGTGCTCTGGCGACATTTTGTTTTCGTCGATTTCTTTATATTTTACCCGTGGGCGCGTGCTGTCGGCATCGGGTACTACAAACGGTGGCATCACCCTAAACAGAAGGACATTGAGGCAACCTAGTTATCGGTACTTCCAAGCGTCAATTTGATCTAATGAATTTAGTCTTCACTTGGTGGGAGTGCCTTCAACTTATGGAATTTACGAGGATAACTCGAGTGCAACATGGCTTTGTGTATTTGAGTGGTTCTTTTTCGCTGACAGGCAGACAGACGGAAAGTGCCCTTTCTTGCCATACCCGTTGCCAATATTGTCAGCCGCTGTGCACTTGGCGCGCGATTGTGGACGAGTAGTAGAGCCGCGCCACCTGCTTGGACAGAGAACTCCTTGGTACAGTTAATGGGTGGGAAACGGTTGCTTCTTGTTGCTTTTGACTCGACGCGCAGAAGTGTGGACCTCTTCGACGAGGTCCACAACTCTGGACGTGCAGAAGTGTGAACCTTGCCGCGCAGAAGTGTGGACCTCGCCACTAAATGAGCTATGCTAAAGGCCGGTTCAGACACTTGCGTTTGAGTGCGTTTGACTGCGTTGCGGCGAGAACCGAAAGCGAGTCACCGGCACATCTGTGCTTCGTATGAAGCGTGAAATCCAATTCAAGGAATCTTCTTGGCACGCGATATGAGCAGCAGAGATATCCTGGTGTCTCGCTGCCGCAACGCAGTCAAACGCAGTCAAACGCAACTGTGTGAACCGGGCTTTAGGGTCGGCACTCTGTTCCCAGATATTGCTGTGGGCGCCGCCATCTTGGTGCTTGTACAGAGCAGACGCAACTGCCGATCGTCAGGATTCAAAAGTGCGACTTTCTCGGCATTTGATTCGGTGTTAGGAAGCTCATGTAATATTGCTTTGCTCTGTCACTAAGCGTTTAAACATTTGTGGAGGACGTAAAAGCGTTTCCTGTGATTTCAGATAAATTTTCAGATAACTGGCAGCCATGATTTTAAGCAACAATATGGACAAGTGTCGTTACCCTGAAGCGTAGGTTATTTAGTGGCACTAGGGAAGATCATGGCGGAACAGCGCAGCACTGAGCTAGATTTCAGACGCCATGTTCTTCTATATATAGTGCCACTAAATAAGCTACGCTTCAGAGTAACGACACTTGTTCGTATTATGGCTTAAAATCATGGTTGCTATTTATCTGAAGATATATCTGAAATCACAGGGAACGCTTTTCCGTCCTCCGCAAATGTTTAAATGCTTCGCGACAGAGCAAAGCAATAATATATGAACTTCCTAACACCGAATCTAATGCTGAGGAAGTCGCACTTTTGAATCATGTGACGATTGGCAGTTGCGTCTACTCTGCACAAGCACCAAAATGTCGGCAACCACAACAATGTTGGGGAACAGAGTGCCGATACTCTAAGCGCAGCTCATTTAGTGGCTCTAGTTCTTCCCAGAAGTGTCGCGCGGCAAGTGTCTCAAGCATTTCCACAAAAATGATTGGCGTCACTTTTCCCAGGATAGATGGGCTTTACTCCACACATCCTGGGTGCGGGTCTGCAAACCAGTATTCAGACGAAGAGCAGGCCATTATAGGACATAGGAAGTGCAAAACTGCCACTTTATTTCTTCTTTTGTTTTCTAGCTTTAAATTAATTTCTATATATATATATATATATATATATATATATATATATATATATATATATATATATATATATATATATATATATATATATATATGTATGTATATATTTTTGCAAAACAACGTTTGCATGTTAAATGTGGTGGTCCAAATGGCCGCAACGCCGTACCTTGTGCTTTTGATAATTTCAAACGTGGATGGAACTTCGAACTCATTCGGAAATCAGAGCTTATTCTACGTTTTGCAAGTCACTGTAATCTAGGTATGTACTGGCTCGTATCTCGCGCCGCCTGTTGGCCGCTTCCTGCAGCGGCGGACGGAGAGCGAAAAAGATCTAGCTCGAGATCGGCGGCGAACAGCCCGTGGCTCGAGCCCACCTCGAGCGCCCGACCTGCATGCGCAGCTGCGAACGTGCAACTCGTTTGTTCCGGAAAAATTCTGCGCCATCTATGAGGAAAAGGGTACAAATAAATAGCGGTTGAATCCCCCTTAAAGGGGTCATGAAACGATTTTCCTACTTCTTCCTCCTTAGCTTTAATCCTCAACTCAAATGCGAATTGTGAAATCACGTGGTCGTGACATTCCTTCGGCACCGGTGCGATGACTCCTAGCTTCCACCTTGCTTTTTATGCACACCATAGAACTTGTCATTCCCCAGTGACAATAAGTTCCGTCAGGGCACTCATTGGCCACGAACGCGAATCCAAATATTCGTCGACGGATTGATTGTTGACGAGCGCATACGTCCGAGTGACGCAGTTCTCGTGTCCAATGCGTGAGCTGGGCTCTGCTGACGTCAGTTTGGCGCCGGTGACGCGCTTTTGGAACCGCGGATGTATCACAGTGAAAAGGCGGAGAGCTTTTGAAGGCAAGAAGGTACAAAATAGTCCGCTATATTTTCAAATGTTCGTACCGAAAAGCTGGCTTTTGACTTTCTAGCCTCTTTCTTTTGGCCAACTAAACGATATGCGATTAGTAAAGTCCCAATTTAAAATCATTCATCCCAACCCAAAATTCGTTTCATGACCCCTTTAAACATGGCACCGGCTTTGTTGGTAACGATCTCACAAAGGCGTCTGAAATCGTCTGCAGGTTTCATAGTTCATAGTGTTGATATCATTGTCCCTGTATGTTGGTCACGGTCCGACTATGAAGGATGATGTGTCGCGGTCATGCTTAGGTCATGCTGGTGCAGCGGCACGTGCTCCGGTGTATGGAGCTGTCCAGCGATTGAAAAGAGCGGCAGCCGAGTGTGAAGAACAATGTTCCCGGTGCTGGTTGGGAAAGCGGCAACGTTGCAGTTGTAGAGAGAGAGAAGTAGGCGTTTATTAAAACAGTGATGTCATCCAGCGCCTTGTGCTGGTTTGGTACACTGTGTAATGAACGGAATAACAAAAAAAAAAAACAGAAAGGAGTAGACAAAGGTAAGAAAACAAAATTGATATAAAGGAAGAATAAGAAAATATAAAAAAATGATACAAGGGAAAAATAAAAAAAAAAATGTAGATGCGAGTGTTTCAATGGAAAGCGTCATTTACCACTTCAGTTCACTTTAGAACACTACAGCCTATGCTGTAAACGAGTATTCTTCAAAAACTTTAGGAGAGCTTCTGTGGCCTTATAACCGTCAGAAGATGTCATCCAGGGACCAAACACGATGTCGATGCTTATTTGTTCTTCCTCTTTGATGTTGAGCTGTTTCTTCATTGACTGCCTTTCATGGCTGTACTCCTCGCATTCGCAGACTACGTGTTGGATGTTATGGACGCCGCCGCACGATGCACATTCAGGAGACTGAGCCTTTCCGATTTTGTGAAGGTAGCTGTTGGTGTACGCAACTTTAAGCCGCAAGCGGTGTAGCACGGTCTCCGTTGGTCTTAGTAAACCTCGTGGAGCCCGAAACTGTAGCTTAGGATCGATATTGTAAAGATATCTGTAGTGGTATTGAGGGTTTTCCCAAAGAGACGATGTTATTTCTTTGCCGATGTTTCTGATCATGCTATTTGCATCTGGTCTTGAGAATGGAATAGAGACAATAATAATGCTTTCGTGGGCATCTCTAGCAGCTCTGTCGGCAAGAACATTTCCGGTTATACCGGAGTGGGCAGGAACCCACTGTAAAATAAAATGGTGTCCTTGGCACGAAGCTTGGCGAGCTGCTTCCAAAATATCTTGTGCAAGTTGTAGATATGGGCTACGTTTTTTCATCGAGGAAAGGGTGTAGAGAGCGGGCTTCGAGTCAACAAATATTGCCCAAAATTTAGGTTTTTCAGTTCCCGCTTGTGTCACTGCTGCTCGAATCGCCGCGAGCTCTGTCGCCGTTGATGAGGTGACGTTGCTCAGCTTTGCTTTTATGGATGTTCTCATAGAAGGAATGTAGACTCCCAGAGCCGATGATGACGTAATTGTAGAGCCATCAGTGTAGATGTGGTGGAATGAGTTGTATGATTTATTGATGTATTCAAGAGCGATCTGGGTGATCACAGGCGCAGGCATCTTTGTTTTCGAAGTGATCCCTGGGATACTTGTTCTGATTTCTAAGTGGGGGTACTTCCACGGTGGATATCTTGGAATTGCAGCCGCTTCAAATGATCTGGGAATATAATCCTCCAAAAGCGTGATTACTTGGGCAAATCCTGAGGATGGTCTCTCTGTTGAGATATTTACTAGATGATGTTTATGTATTCGAGTTTTGTGACGAAGATGAGCTCGCAACGTTTCCTGTGTCCTTAAAATGGCGGGCGAAACTGCTCGTGCTTCAGCCAGAGTTCCCACATTCGATGTGCATTTCGGCAGTCCTAAGCAAGCTCGAAGAGCTTGTGCTTGGGCACTTTCTAATTCTTTAAGAAGAGACCGGGATACATTATGCATAACAGGAAGATTGTAGCGCATAAGGCCGAGAAACAGAGCATTGTATAGGGCCATTAGCGCAGGGACAGAACATCCCCATTTAGTCCCACTAATCATTCTGATTATATCGATAAACGAGGTCAGTTTTTTCTTTAGGCGCTTTATGTGGGGGCTCCATGTCAGTTGCCTGTCGAGAGTGACACCCAGAAATGTGTGTTCAGTGACGTATGGAATTGGTTTTCCATCGGTCACGATTGGGTATTTGCCCGTGTGTTTTCTGCTGAATGCCATCACCGCTGATTTTTCCGGTGATATGCAGACCCCGCTCGTGGAGGTAGCGTGCTGTGATGTTTATTGCTTTCTGTGGTCTTGCTTTGTTTATGTACAGAGACATACTGCACGCCCAGAAACAGATATCATCAGCGTATATGGATACGTGAACGGTTTTCGGAAGTATTTTAAGGAGGCCTATTAGAGAAATGCTAAAAAGCATGGGGCTAAGGACCCCCCCTTGCGGTACTCCCCTCTTGATTTCGTGAAAACCAGTGTTGCCCTCCGGCGTCTATATGTACACTTGTCTCTCTTTAAGGTAACTTGCAATCCACGTATATATGCGTCCTCCATAGCCAATGGCACCCGAATCGTGAAGAATGGCCTCATGTTCTACAGTATCGAATGCCAATTTTATGTCCTCGAATACAGCTGTTGTTATCTTGTTGACAGTCTTCGTTTGTTAAATGCTTGTCACTAAATCAATAACATTGTCGATGCTGCTTCTTCCGCGTCGAAATCCATTCATGGGCGAGGGATATAATCCTCTATTTTCTAGATCCCATTCCATACGGGCTAGCAACATTCGTTCCATTACTTTGCTCATGCAACTTGTTAATGCAATTGGACGATACGAATTAATATCTAGGGGAAACTTTCCAGGTTTGAGGATTGGCAACACACGAGCAATTTTCCATTGCCTCGGTATAATTCCCGTTTCCCATGAGGAGTTAAATGCCTTTAACAAGAAGGTTCTAGCCGCTTCCCCCAGGTGACGTAAGGCTGAGTATCGTATTCTATCCGTGCCCGGCGACGACTTGACGTTAGAGGCAAAGAGTGCCATATCAAGTTCTTTTAAAGTAAAATATGCTTCAACAGCCTTGCATACACTTACGGATGGGTGGTCATCTGTCGTATTCACTCTGCAGTCGATAAGAGAAGAGCAGGAGGTGATCTTGACACAGAATTCCTCGGCTATGGTTACTGCTGAGACTTGGCGGCCCAAAGCGATGGCCCGGAATGGACGGACTTGCTGCGGCCTCACGCGCAAGCTTCGCATCATGGGCCATATGCGAGTAACTGGCTTTCTGGGATCAAGGCCGGCACTAAGAGACCTCCAGCGTTTTTTGGAAAGCTTGTCCAGGTGTCTTATAACGCGCTTTTGTGCTCTCCTAGAAGCCCTGACATCCTCAGCACTCTTAGTTTTTCTTGCCCTGCGTTCGGCCCGCCGGCGGATGGCACGCAGTCGTTCGTATTCTCCATCAATAGCTGTCGGGGGGTTTGTCATATTGACGGTTTTGATCGCTTCGGAGGTTGAAGAGTTGATGGCCGCAACAAATCCTTCTGTCTCAGTTAGTGTAGTACAGGCGGACTCCATTTTTGTTTTGAAGATATCCCAGTCAGTATAATGCATTGTAGTACGCCTCTTCAAGCAATGCAATCCTTGAAACGTAGTGTAAGTCGGCACGTGGTCACTACCATGAGTTTCAATATCAGCGAACCACCTGGCTCCCTCAGCGAGACATGAAGACACGAACGATAAATCTAGAGAGCTACTCATAGATGCACCTCTGAAATACGTCGGACTGCCATCGTTAAGAATTGCAAGGTCATATTTTATTGTAAGGTCAAATAAGGCTTGCCCTCGAGCATTATTTTTTCTGCTTCCCCATAATGAGTGATGGCTATTGAAATCTCCTGTCAGAAAGTGGGGTGATGGGGTTTGCTGTAAAATTGTATCCAGCCTCTGAATGTCCAAGGCTGCTCGAGGAGGTATATAGCTAGCAATAAGTGTGAACGAAATGTCTTCTATCTTAACAGTCGCAGCAATATACTCATTTGTAGGGTGCGACGGAATATCGTGTTGAATATAGGTCAGGTCCTTTCGAATGCCGACCAAAACTCGGCTAAGACCAGTTGTTCTGTGGGAATGAGAAAGCTCGTACCCTGATAGTCTGATGCTGTGCGTCACTCGCGACTCTGATATTGCGATAATAGGAACAGGATATTTGAATATGAATTGTCTAAAGTCCGAAAGTCGATTTCGAAGGCCTCTTGCATTCCATTGAAGGACGGTGGCATCTCTACGAAGCTTGTCTATTGACACCAGATCATAACAAGCGGAAGTATAGCATCTAATACGGTTAATAGCGCTTGGGCTATAGGAGAATCCCATGACCGAAGAATATTACGGACAGCGTTGGTGATGGTTTGGAGCTTGACCCCGGACATGGGTGGTTGCTCCCTGGTTGATGCTCTTGACTGGTCCCTCCTGGGCTGCCTATTTGCTTTATCTTCTACACGCGAAGTTGATGCAGATCCAGAAAGTGCTGGAAATTCTTTGTTATCCTTTAGCTGCAAAGTAGGAGCTGTAGCCTCTGTGTTGTAAGATGCAAAACGGCGGTACCTAGCTCTCGTCCCCAGATTTCTGTCAGCGTCATCGCGTGCAATGAAGTCTAACTGTGGCAGTGAAGTTTCTATTGCTACCCGAGAATAAAACGCCAAAGGACCGTCATCAACTGGAGGTCTCAGCAACTCAGCAGTGGTTCCGCTGTGCCTGCAAAAAGTGACTGCCAAACATGAGCCAATGTTCACAGGCCCCTGTAGGAGAGACGCCGACGCTGACCGGTCGAGCGATTTTGGCCGAGATGAAGCTCCAGACCAGGAATAGTCCATGAAATACGATTATGATCACAGCAAGAACGATGGCGGGGGACAGCGGTCGATGAACAATGGCGGTGAATGGAATCACAGAAATTTCGAAACTGCTCGGTCACTAGCCATCATAAGCCAGGAATCTCACCTTTAGCAGCCGAAGTCACGGCGTCCAAGGTTTCTTATTAGCATCCAGCCGCCAGGGCCGTCAGTATTTAGAGTGAGTTTCAAAGCAGAGTGTTGAGAGTAGAAGGGATTGGTGTCTGAAACTTAGTACTTTATCTTCGGGATTAGGCGCCGCAAAACATTTTGCGGCTCGCCTAGTTTACGGGGGAAGAGAGAGGAGGGGACAAGGCTTGGGTAAACACGCCACAGTGAATCAAGCGCTAGCCTTTCTTAAACTGCGTCACCTTTTCGATAAACTGGGTTTCTCTGAAATAAGGCTCCCCTATCTTTACACCAAACTTCGATAAAAGGTGCCCGTTCTCTAAAAAGGGCTTCCACGAAATTGAGTTTGATCAACCCTAGCGAACCAAGGCGAGTTCTTTCTCCAGAATCGCCCGCGAGCACGAAGCCAGGCAGTCGGGCGCCTCGTGAGTTCATGGGGCGCCATGATCTTCATCCACCCGTTGATGTCATCCTGTGTACAGCATCAAAACAACTTAAGATTTTCAAAAGAAACGCTGATTGTCAGTGGCTTCCAACGTGAAATAGCAGAAGATAAAATTAGTAAGCCATGTTACATCTCACTTCGCCGCGTCGCTCGGTTTGTAGCAGACGATAAACTTTTTCTCCGCTCTGTTAGCACATTACGTACGGTAGTTTTCTTTTTGTTCGTGAATGACGCTTCGTAGCAGACAAACAGCGTTCTTCGTTCACGTTAACAGACGAATCATCCGCGAAACGTTATCTCCGCTTGCTGCGCGAGAGGCACATTAGATCTTGCTCTCGCGGAAACCAAAATCGGACTCCTGGGTCATTTGCCAGGATATGATCCAGCTTTTACTATAGGTCATATAATAACTTAATTAATATGTTGCGTGATCACGTAAGTTATAGTCACGTGACGCGACGACATGATGTCACGTGACATTATTTTACCTGGTCATGTGACCGGGAGACCCATGGCAATCGTTCAAGAGCGTCTTCCTTCTAATACTTCTTGCGTTGGCGATAGGATACGCCAACGCAAGAAGCAGCAGAAGGAAAACAGCGTCCTCTCGGCGTGAGAATAAATTTAAAACGTATCTTAGTTCCAGGGATGAGTCCAGGAGAAACGTTATGTGCACTGTGTCTCGTAAATAATCACCCGGCAGGTTCAAAACACGTTACACATTCTGTCTCCAGACTTTACCCTATGATTAAAATGAAGTGATTTACGGGAGGCGTTGGGTACCCTGTTACTGCTGGGACATTTGGATGAGACGTATTCGACAGCTGCGCTAACAACCTCCTGGACAGGTTCGCGATATACGCATCAAGGAATACCATTATATTATTCTATAATTCGCATAACAAAAGTTCTCACCGACTGATAACCTGCAGCTGGTGACAAGCTAAAATCCCAGCGGCAAATGCTCATCAAAGTTATTCTTACAGCCAATCATTTCCCCTCATTTCCTTGACGTCAGTAACGTCACTGCTTGACGTACAATCGTTTCGCAGTATGTCAGTGAACGTGTTTGGCGACGTCGGGGCATAGAGAAATATAGTACTACTTAAAGAGCGGCCACTCGAGCTGTTTCGTGGCCCAGGAGTTAGGGACTCTACTGGCCGTTAGTAGGCGCAACAGTGCCACTTATCCTGAACATTTGTCAGATATATAATATTAATGAATAACTTTGTTGTATAGAGTAAACGTTTAAAATTATTACGAACTTTGAAAACTCTCAAAAACGACTTCAACGGCTGTGGCTATGGCTGCGGCGCGACGGTTGGCTTCGGAGTCGTGGAGTCGACGGAGGGCGGATACTTCGGCTGCTTGGTCTTTGTCTCTGCCTCGCTGTGTGGGTTGATTTGGTTCCGCGGCTTGTTGTCTCATGCGGGTTTCTAGTCATTCTTCCGTTGCGGTCATGGTATACGGTATACGTAAGAAGTATTGTGACTGTAGTTTTTTGTTGATGGACATTTGCATTCGGTCACTGAATTTAGAAGCCACTGGGCCAGATTGTTCTTCTACTGTTGCTGTATTAGTCACATGGTCATATGTGCAAGCGCTTTTCATAGAACTTGGACGGTAATTTGTTTAATAGCCCTCTATCATATTGCATTTGTCGCTGTAAGTCTTGCTGTAATACAGTACTTTTTTTCCGCTGTCCCACTGTTGACGCGTTATTCATACATTTTGCATGTGTATTCTTATTTTTGAAATGTATGAATAACATACATCACTCATCGTTTTTAGAGTTGATGTTTGTTTTGCTTGTCATAATTACAAAAATCAATACTTTTGTGTGTCAATCCCTGGTGTCGTCCCATGTCGTCCCTTCAAGAGAGTTAGCACAAATGTGAAAATATTCTTTTCGGTGTGCGGTCAGTTTGAATTATATGTAGCGCTGGATGACTTTTCTTCTGCAGTACAATTAAGGTATACTTATGAAACAATTCTATTTTAAGCAAAAACCATGCTAGTTACAATAACACTGACTCGTTAAACTAGAGGGCCATGCTACTGCCCGATACAAAAATACCGCCAGAATTTGCCTTGAATCCATTCATTCATCTGGCCAGCGGTTACTGAGTGTATCCATCCCTTCAACACTCAACCTGGGACTATACTGGCCGCTGGGTGCGTTCGCTGACACTGAATTGGGCCGCTGGGGCCTATGGAAGCGTCCGCTTTTTACGTAGTACTATATTTCTCTATGGTCGGGTGACGCCGGGTTATCGAAGTGTCTGTCCAGCTCTTCAGCTCTTCGGGTTAACGTCATAAAGCCGGACCGGTATCCGCTCCTATCTCTTTGTTTGTGTGACAACGTGAGAATCCAACCGTCCAAGTGTTAATTGTGCATTCTTCGTCAGGCCACAAGGCTTCGCAACCGCCGAATATCATGCGGCCGACATGCATTGCCTGCACCGGTGCCTTCGTTTCGGGGGTTTGCTGCTCGCCTCTGACTCCAGTTATGTCGACAAATCGTAGCGTCATGAGCGCTTCTTTGTTGTGGTCCGCATGGGGCAACAGGAAAGGCTTTGGTCGTCTCGGCACGCTCCATCTGCTTCTCTACTGGCGGTAATAAATAAAGGATACCCGCAAATCAAACGACTTACACAGCTCTCATGTCTTTCATGCCGCATTATTCGGAAGAATACAAAGTTGGCCTTTAATAATACATTACAAATATGTTTTTATCTTCTGTCCTATTTAACCAGCCCAGAGATAAACAGTTTCTGTAAAAACTTTTTTTTCAAGACCGTCATTTTTTATTATTTATATCTAATCACGCACTTCGTTGATTTGTTATGTTACTGTTTTCTGAACATTGTACCCTTGATTCAGCGTTTTGTGGTAAGACCTTGTCGCCTTAGGATATTAATCTAAACAAATACTGTCATATCTGGTAATAAATCGTTCGGTCGATATTTCTCGAGTACATGAGAAGAAATAAAAGGCGAAAGTGGATTTCAATTGTGCGACACACGGAGGTGAGTGAGGGTTTATTCTGTCCATCCCTAATTGCTATATTTAAAATAATATATAACATAAATGCAACTTTTAAGCGGCTATTTTTTTAGGTTTCTTTTAATTTTAATAAAGGCTATACAAATTATGTTTTCTGAAATCAATAAAAATTACATTGAAGATTAGTCACAAAAATCTAAATCAATTTTGATGTACCTTTTAGCATGTGGAGTCCAGTCGCTTCGAATGAATATGGATAAACAAAGTCTGTTAACTCATATGAATAAAAATCAGCGTTGTGCCAACAAAAAAAAAATATTTAAGATAAGGTACTAAATACCAATTTGAAAATGTATTTAGAAGAGTATTTAAGTTACTTGTAGTACGTACTACCTTGAGCGGAGTACAGATATTTTAAGAAGTGATTGAGTTACATTCGAAGCTACTTGGCAAGGTTTTTAAGTTGGTAGTATAAGAATAAAAAGTCACAAAGGGGTGCTCAATTTTTTATTGCATCTCTGAAAATCACCTTTTCGGGCGTTTTTTTTTTTTACCTTCAAAAAGCGCCTTAATCGCTGCAATGGAAGTTCATTACTATGAAATAATTTCAGATATGCAACAATATGCGCGCCGAAATATTTTAGGCCGTGCTTTAGTTTGACGCAGGCTCTGCTCGTGATGCATTCTGCAAAAAATCGTAATATGCCCCGCCGCGATCCGGGGGACTTGACATGTAGTCCGGAATAGCATTTCCTCAAAAGCCGAACTAGAATTTGATAAGGTAGCCAGAATTTTACGCGAGTAAACGATATGCGTGCACGCTCAGGAGAAACATCCAATCGAGAACAGAAGAAAGAGCACTATACATTCAAATTGTCAAAAAAAAAAAAAAAAGCAGGGAGGGAAACACAGGACACACAGGAGAGCGTCCACAAAACCGCTTCTGAACCACCTTTTCCTGCCTCTACGCACCAGGTCAAACCATTCTTAACGCATTGAGGTCAAGATGGCCAAGATTCCAGAATTAGAAACCCATAGGTCATAAATGACTCTACCTGGCGGAAAACTGGTTTCGAGGATTTTGAGGCAATAATGCGCACATTCGGAAGGAAATGTAAAAAAAGATTTTTGAACGAGCTTTGGAGCAAAGGTGAAGCCACAATAGGCACATAAAAAAATTTGGGGGCCTGAGGGAGTGACTTGGGTCGCATGGAAACGTGTTCGCGCATTTGCATACTAGAACCCTCTCAATCGGCGATTTCCGAAAGTGGTTCATTGTGATCGTACCGAGAGTTGGCGTTACATTTTTACGCTGACGGAACCGCTCTAACTCTAGACAAAACGTGGGGTCTCAGTGTAAACTCCAGATGACGTGACCAGCACTTTGCTAGCTCCAAGCAAAGACAGTTAGAAAAAAAAAAAAAAGGACAAGAGGACACTAGAGGCGGGCGTACTTGGGGCTAGCCATTAGGCCTCTTGTTGGCATTCGGAGACTGCGTTTTGCTTGTTTCTTGTTTCCTGTTCTGTGTGCAGTCGCTTGGCTCCATGTTTGCAATCGGTTTACCTTTGCCCTGGAGTCTAACGATCCCTAGTTCCATAGATTGTTTCGGCGAAGTTTTTTCACAAGGTTGCAGAATGTATTTGAGATACAGAGTAGAAGATAGTTAGTAATGTAATTAAGAAAGAGTTGCAAATACTCGAGACTAAATGTATTTGCAATATACTAAAATACTACCAAAAGTATTTTAAATACAGTATCTTGAGTAGAGTATTTAAGGTATGTACAGGTCTAATAAAAAGTATATTATTGATGGGCGATGGAGATCCTATTCCACCTGCAGAGACGTTATAGCGTTTTAAAGCTGTAGCTTTCTGTCTCAACAGAGGTTATATAAAGTATGTCCACTCATGCTGGTCAACAGTAGACTAAATATTGTCGATTGAATTTGATGCAAGTTTTTACTGCCTTCGGTCTTGAGACATATGTCTGAAATAATTCTAATGGGATTGGATAGAAAGTCGCCAGATTCGCTAATAATTCGCAAGAAATTTTAGTATATTCCATAAAGGTGACGCTTGGATTACGAGCTCGTCCACGAGACCGTGGTAGAAGCCAGTAAATAAACTTTCATGCTGGCAGTCGGCCTTCCAATGGACCTCTTGCTATAAACCTTTCCAAATGAGAGTGTGTGGCCGGTGCCATTTTGAGTGTTCGTGCGTACGGCGCGTGCTTTGCTCGCTTTCCGAAGCGGGGAACACGCACGTGCTCAGCTGTGAAGATCGCACGTGGGGCTGTGATTTTGTAAACATTGGAAAGGTCTATATTACCCAAGCATAAAGGAGCATGCTAGGAATGTATTCGTGCCGCATGCGCTCGCCTTCCCCATATAAACTATTCGAAGTGAGTGACCAAAATAAAATGGCATCTTACACGCGCGTTCGACAACGCCTTAGTTTGGTTATTTACTTCGCATCTTTTATGCGAGAAAAGCGAGCGCGTGCGGTGCGCATACCTATATTACCAGCGTTCTTGTTGACGCTTTGGGTAATTTTGCACTATATTCTATTAATCAGTATTAAAACACACCAATCCAATTTCCCCGCTAAATTTAGTGGCGGAAATCGAAGTCACGTGACTTGATGCCACGTGCATTTACAGCACTAGACCGATGTTGCCACGCGAACTGTGCAGGCGCGCGCAATAGGGAAGTGGTGCCGCCGCCATGCTACTTCACCGCTATCTAACTTCCCGATTGCATAGGACTGTGTTGCGCGTAAATCATCCTACATCATCGTTTGGGACGTCCCGGTATCAGCTTGGACTCTTCTGCATGTCTGTAATTCATAGGAATATGTTGTTTGTGATGCCTTAGTTTATCAGTAAGCGCAGAAAAACCGTTCCATTTGTCTTATCGATTTAGAATTGCTCTGTCGTCTGCTTCGTCGTCGTCTGCCTCTTCGTCTTCGTAAACGCGTGAATCCACGGCTTTCGCGCAGTGGTCCCTGTACAGCCGCGGGGAAAACAACGACACCACTGCTCGGACGTATCAATAAATTTGGAAACCAGTGAACATATACTTCAATGGCAAAGAACATAAAACTTCGAGGGACAATCGGCTCGGTGTAGCACCGCAGAACAGCATCAAATGTGTCGGTGGATACTGAGTGTCATGGTTCTGCGGCTCCATGCCATAATGAGAAGAAAAAAGTACACCGCAAAAGACAACTGGAAGGTAGAAGAGAAAGAAGAGAGGATGGCCAGCGAAACCTGAGGTTCGGTCGGAGGAGCAGCTCCGCAAGGAGGTCTATGGCTATGGTCCAGGACTCGCCCGTCTCTTGCTACGCCCAAGCTGCAACGGCAACTCTTTACTTCTTAAGCCCAGGATTTGAGGTGACTACGGTGATCTGCACCTTTTCGCGGTTCGTCCACGCACGAACTATCAGGGACATTGTGGGGGACTGAGGGACGCCTCTTTGCCCGTCGTTGAACTACATAGTTAAACCTATTTCTCTTTGTATCTTTTGTTGTAATTATTTTTCTGACTTGGCCTTTGTTTGTATTTGTATTTTGTAAATAGAACGTAGCAATTTCTCTGCCGCTTGACGTTCTCTTCATTCCACTTGCGACCGGTCTCGGGCGAACCGTGACAATGGCGAGCTTGCCAGGATGCTTCTGACATCCTGATGTTATGAAGTCTGAGGCGCGCTGGTGTCAATGAAGAGAATGGTTTACAGACAAACGTTGTAAAAGAGCATCGATCTTAGGATGGTGGCGTTTGATGTGAGCACCCAGTCTCATTCTTCACGGGCATTGTAATTACACTGCTATCTTAGTGTGGCAAAATGACACTTCATCGAGTGTTAGAAATCGGAGATGCGGTTGGGCTCGAAGGCGTGGTGCTGAAGGAATGGTTGAGGACGCTACTTGAGTCAGCAGCTGCAGACTTAAAAGAAGAGCGAAAGTGGGAGCAGGTAACACAACAGTGGGAGCGCCAAGACAACGAGCCGTTATTTCTTGCATCTGCGTCGGCACATCAGTGGACGGAGGAGAGTGCGATGGAATCGGCTCGTCTTCAGGCGGAGGGCAATCGCCTGGAAGAGATGATAGCACTTCTGGAAGCTGACAAGCATCTACAAAAAAGTGCTGATAAGGCATTTGAGGATTTCACAGCACAGAGTGAAAGCTCCCAAAGGAGGGAAGCTTTGGAGCCGACAAGTGTCAACGGTTTCAATCCATTGGTAAAGATTGATGGCCAGATGAGAGGCGCGGATGCGTCCTTTGGAGATTCAGAGCTCTATCCTTGGTCGAGTACGGAAGCTGAAGCTTCAGGCTTGACGAACCCAGGGGACACTGAGGTGCACCCCGTGGTTGTAGGTAGAGATGCTAAGAAAAGCACAACGAGTGCTAAGAGAGGGAAGTATGAATCTACGGGTAAAAAAAAATGAAGCGTGAGCTTCGTTTGAAATGCAAGTCAAACGCGCAAAGAATGTTGCTCAGGCAGCGCAAAGGAAATGTCATCAAGCGACGAGACCACTCGCCGGTCAGAGACCGCCATGCTGTGGAAAGTTCATCCAAAAGACAGAGCACGTGCTATGCTAACGTGAAAATCTGGATCATCTGGGATGGGAGAGATCATGCGAAGCTTACCTTTAATTCTGAGGTCTGGTTGAGAGTCACAGTAAGCTGGGAAGACAGAAGGCCAAGGCTTGGAGGTTAGATGATTAATCAGTGAATTGCATATCTCATCGAAAGATGAAGACTGGGTTCTCTCGTAACCGGTTGTGCCAATTTCTCGGAAAATATTTTTGTTTTCGCTTTCGTATGTTCGTGAATTTTTGTTATGGTATTGCGAAACTGAGTGTTATCGTTGCTTGTGAAACTTTCGGATTGCTAATGTGTTACGCGAAGACATTTTAAAAGCGAATCGAAGTTTCTCTATAGCTGGGTCACGAAGTGATGTTTGATACATTCGAATCTGTGTGTACTTGAGTGAAGTGTCTTCTGTTTGGTCTAGAATTAGTATGTATTGAGAGAGCTGTAGAGTGAGCTAGTTCTTTAGCAGAGTTCAAACTGTTTCTTTTTATGTGAACTAAGGATTTTTCTTCTGAGGGTGACTTAACATCTTGGGTTTTCTGAGTCGTGTATGTTATGGCACCTAAAGAATATGTGTGGGAAAGCTGGCAGTTAAGAACACAGTCTGGATTCGTGAAGTACAGTGTCGTGCGTACTGCTAGCAGGATGATTTCTTATTTTCCTTTGTGGCTTCGAATTTTGGGAAAAGAAGGAAACGGATCAATGTCACTGAATCAAATACGACAGTTCTGGAATGGGAAAAATATTGAGAAACATTTACAGAGTTTTGTAGAATGCTTATCATTGCTTGTGCTTTGATATTTTTGTTTTGCTTGATAGATTTTTTTTCATCGATATCAAACGCCTGTGCTTGGACTCAGTGATACGGTCGGAGTGAAGTTTTTAAGAAAAGTGTGATGTGGAAATGTAGTTGTGGAAGATTGCATTTGTGCTGCTTGGTCGACGACCACATAACTGTTCCACGTAGAAGTGAACTCCAAGAAAGAATTTAATCAAATTAAATTCTCGTGTTCGGGGGGTAATGTCATGGTTCTGCGGCTCCATACCATAATGAGAAGAAAGAAGTACACCGCAAAAGACAACTGGAGGGTAGAAGAGAAAGAAGGGAAAGAAGAGAGGATGGCCAGCGAAACCTAAGGTTTGGTCGGAGAAGGAGCTCCGCAAGGAGGTCTATGGCTATGGTCCAGTACTTTCCCGTCTCCTGCTACGCCCAAGCTGCAACGGCAACTCTTTACTTCTTAAGCCCAGGATTCGAGGTCGGTGAGCTGCACCTCGTCGCGGTTCATCCACGCACGAACTATCAGGGACATTGTGAGGGACTGAGGGACGCCTCTTTGCCCGTCGTTGAACTACATAGTTAAACCTATTTCTCTTTGTATCATTTGTTGTAATTATTTTTCTTACTTGGCCTTTGTTTGTATTTGTATTTTGTAAATAGAACGTAGCAATTTCTCTGCCGCTTGACGTTCTCTTCATTCCACTTGCGACCGGTCTCGGGTGAACCGTGACACTGAGCATGGTAGTGCTAAGGCCCGCTTCAGACAGAGCAATTTCGCCCAGCAACTTGACATAGCAACACCAGCAACACGGGCCGTCCGCGTTCACACGCAGCAACCGAATTGCTCCGACTTGCTAACATCATCATTCACTTTGAATTTTCTTGCACTATTTAGACACCCAGCTACGCGCTATAAACGTGTTTTTATATCTTTAAATGGCGTAGAGAATACTAACTCATCTTTCTGAAGAGGTTTATTTCCAAAAACGATCGATTTCAAAACAGAACCAAGGCTTTAGCTGTCATCATCACCACCACGGGATGTCACGTGAAAATATCGCGTCCCTGATTCGCTGCTGCCGCTTCAAACGGCTCCGAGTTGTTCGAGTTGCTCGTCCGTTTCGAGCCGGACCCGATCTGAGCAATTCGTGTCGATCTAGGGAAAACTAGGGAACAACCCGCCAGCTACCTCGAAATTGCTGGAAAAGTTGCTCCGTCTGAAGCGGGCCTAAGGCTTGTGCATAACACTTATTTGATAATGAAGTAAGAAGAGCTAAATAGACTTTCTTGGGGAGCGACAGTTCTCTAAAAGTCGTTTCATTCTGGTTGACACCTTGTGCGGCAAGGTACAGATGAACTGCGGGGAGAAGCCTGCACACAATGAAGAAACAATCCACAGAAAGACTATGCCTGACGCTCCGTAACAACTCGTGTTTGTCAAAAAGCAGAAACCATGCCAGATACCTGAAACCTTTGGGTGGAGATGAGTTTTCGTGCACAATTTCTATTCAGTTTTAGTTTGTTTGCGCAAGCTCCGACCACTGAATGTCGCCCGACGGTGGAATTGTTTTTCTGCGCTCTCGGTTGGTGTTGATGCAGAATGGTACAATAACACGACGAGACTAATAGACCACCACAAGCTTGGTGAGGATCATTTTCTAACTTTTCGGTGGTTAGTGTTGCACTTTAGAATTGCATTATGCAATGTTTTTACGATTTGCTAAAAAAAAAGACTGCTTTTGGAAAAAGTCCTTTTATTTCAAGTGACGCATATGGGAATCGCTGTTCCTTTTTTAGTGGTTGTGCTTATCTTTCGAAATACAGCTGGGCTTGAAACATGTCGCAATAATAGTCATATTTACCAAGACACATCGAGCCAAACGTGTTTTAAAAACGGACGTCGCAAAGCAGTGCGGAGGTTCCGATTGAGATAGACCAACGGATATAGCAGCACGGAGCGAGTGCTCAGGAAGATTCCAACTTACGGAGCACTTCGGCACGCCCTACTGTGTCCCGTGCCCTGTAATCTTACACCCTATAGCTAAGGTGCAATTGGGTGGATACAAACTATAAAGCAAATCGCTAAACAACTCTAAAAATGCTTTTTTTTTCCGCCGCTCTGTCCGGCTCTGTTTACCTTTCTTAGCCACTCTCTTCGGGGACTGATTTCTTACGGGAAGACATAAAATCCGATGCCTTTTTGCTTGCAGCTGTAATTGTACCACCCTGGCACACAACGGGTGAAGCCACCCATTTAAAACTGCTAGTAAAAACCCGATGGAAACTCTCGTGCTGACCCGAAAATTTCCAAACGCTGGGCGTACAATGGGCATCGTGGCCGGAAAACTGGGGAGAACTACAGGTACCAGAATGGCCCCGCGGCAGTGGTGGCGTCCCGCAACTGCCAATGACATCGTTCTATTCAGAATTCCTGTTGGATAGCGCTACACTGAGCAGCCGAGCAGATAGAGTTCCGTCGCTCGTGCGCATGAACTCGTGCCTTGCGCCCGTGGCTAGAACGTACCCGGCTCTGAGCCGATCGCCATTCGCAACTTTCAGCGATGGTGGTACCGCGGTGTGAGAATCGCACTCCCTAGCTCCTGGATGATCGGCTTCAATATAAAGATGCTTGCCAACATCTTCCTGACGTGAAAAAACAAACTAGGGTTCTAATATTGGTCGTACATAGTAAAACTAGAATTACTCACGCCTTGCAGATCCAGCCTCGTACTGCTGTTCTACGGCGATCATCCAGATGACAGCCATTTTGATAGGCACCAGTGCGCCCCCTATAGGTCGTGAAAGTTGCGAATATTAAACCTCTTGTTCTACCTTGCTATCGTGTCCCCGTTCCCTGACGCAACTTGCAACACGATTTGCAACATGGTGCCAGAAGTGGGATGCCGCCAACGATGAGCCGATTTCAACAGCTCTTCCGCGGGCACCGCCGCGCCAACCAGGGACCCACACGAAGGTAGGCGACTTTGCTCTCGGAAATCTTCGGCCGCAGCTACGCGATAAATTATGGCGTCCTTTGTCATACAACCGCCGGAAGCATTTTGCTTCTCATCGCCGACCGAGTGGCCCAAGTGAAAAAAAACGTTTCGAAAGTTTCCGCACGTCCTCCGGACTTATCGCCAAGCCCGAGCCACACCAAATAGATGTGTTGCTATACATCATGGGAGACCAAGCGGAAGATATATATGGCACGTTCCAGCTGTCTGCCGAGGAGGCCAAGAAGTTTACAGTCGTCATGGAGCAGTTCGACAAGTATTTTATCCCGCGGCGAAACGTCATCTTTGAACGAGCTCGTTTCAACACGAGAGTTCAACAAGAAGGCGAGTCTGCGGAAGATTTTGTCACGGCGCTCCACGCACTTTCGAAGCACTGCGACTACGGCGAGCTTCAAGAAAAGCTCGTCAGAGACCGTCTAGTAGTAGGAATCAAAGATCAGAAGCTCTCAGCAAGACTTCAACTCGACGCCGACCTCACGCTTCAGAAGGCACTTGAGACGGTCCGACAGGTCGAAAGCGTACGTCAGCAGCAAGCTGAGCTCAATCCCGACAAGTCGACTGTCAACAAAGTCGCCGCGGCGCGTCAACAAGGAGCGAACCAAAGACGTTTCGTCAAGACTTCGGGGAAATCGGCTCACGCGAACGACGAACGACCTCACCCAGAAGTGAAGCCATCTCCAAGCTCGAGCAAGAGCGGCGTTGAGAGACCGTGTCGCTGGTGCGGAAAAGAGCAGCACGGACGCGCCCAATGCCCAGCGCGGTTGGAAGTGTGCCGTAATTGTCACAAGCAAGGACATTATTCGTCTGTTTGCAGGTCTCGACGAGTTGACTTCGTTGAAGCGCCTGAAACCAACAGCGAACAAGGATTTTTAGGAGCAGTCAAGTCCTCCGAAACTTCGGAATGGGAGACTACGATCCTGGTTCAAGGCCAACCCGTAAAATTCAAAATCGACACGGGCGCCGACGAAACCGTCCTTTCACAAGCAACATTCGACATGCTCAAACGTCAGCCTCTGCTTTCAGAAGCACCTCGTCAACTTTACGGGCCCGACGCAAAGCTTCTCGCAGCTAAGGGCGTTGCAAGACTCGAACTTGCTTACCGCGACAGGACAACAATTCAAGACGTCTACGTGCGTCACGACGTCCACACGTCCTTGCTCGGAAAGCCCGCCATCAATGATCTGCAGATACTTACATTCGTCAATGCCTTCACCCAGAAGGTAATCCCGAAAGTCGAATTTTCTTCACTATTCGAAGGTCTCGGCAAGCTGCAAAAAGAACACCGCATTCGCTTGCGCGATGGAGCGGAACCATTTTGTATCAACTCTCCACGCCGCATCCCGATACCCTTGTACGAGAAAACAAGGTTGGAGCTACAGCGAATGCAGACAATCGGTGTCATTTCTCCTGTCGACGAACCAACCGAATGGTGTGCGCCCATGGTAGTCGTCCTCAAGCCAAACGGATCGGTGAGAGTCTGCGTCGATTTTACTCGTCTAAACCATCACGTCCTGAGAGAATGGCATTCTATTCCTTCCGTCGAGCACACACTCGGACTGCTCCACGGCGCGAAGATATTTTCAAAATTAGATGCTAATTCGGGATTTTGGCAAATTCCACTGGACGAAGGCAGCAGGAAGCTCACCACCTTCATTACACCGTTCGGGAGGTTTTCCTTCAACAGACTACCTTTCGGCATATCGTCTGCTCCAGAGCACTTTCAAAAGCAGTTTCACTTTCAAAAGCAGTTCAAAAGCACTTTCAAAAGCTTTGCAAAAGCAAAGCAGATGAGAGCACCAAGCAAAAGCACAATCTTTTGCATGGCATTAACAGAGTGGTCCGTCACATGGATGACATCCTCATCTGGGGCTCAACCGAAGAAGAACACAACGAGACGCTACACACCGTACTGCAGCGATTAACCAAAGCTGGATTGACGCTCAACGAAAACAAGTGCCTATATAACGTACAAAAGCGCACGTTCTTAGGCCATCAACTAGACTACAACGGCATCAGACCCGATGAAAGGAAGGTAGAAGCTATTCTGAAAATAAAACGCCCGACAAACAAAAGTGAGCTGCAAAGAGTACTGGGTATGGCCATGTACCTTGCCCACTTTGTGCCAAACCTTTCAGACGTTCTTCAGCCACTTTCATCCTTGTTGTCGAAGAAGCGGGAGTTTTTTTGGGACTCTCCGCAGCAACAAGCAGTTGACAAATGGAAGACAGTACTATCTTCTCGTCCCGTAGTGGGCATATACGACCCCGGAAAGGATACAGTCGTCAGCGCAGACGCTTCCTCTTTCGGACTTGGAGCACTGATCCGGCAGCGACAAACAGATGGCAAGTTTGCTGTCATTGCGTACGCCTCAAGATTGCTCTCAGACACCGAAAAGCGCTCCGCGCAGATTGAGAAAGAGGCTCTTGCCTTAGTCTGGGCATGCGGGTAGTTTGAGGACTACCTGGTTGGAAAAACGTTCAATCTGGAGGCAGACCACAAGCCGCTCGTTCCCATCCTCATGTCGAAACCTCTTGACGACTTGACACTCAGACTCCAGAGGCTGAAGATGAGGATGATGCGCTACCAGTACAGCGTAGAATATGTACCAGGGAAGGACCTGCTAGTCGCTGACACACTTTCCCGAGCACCTCTACAACAGACAGGGGACACAGACCTGGAAAAAGACGTCGAAGCTTTTGTCTGTTCCTTGAACAAAGCTATCCCAGTCAAGGACCATTGCCCACAATGGCTAAAAGAAAGCCAAAAATCGGACACAGTCTGTAACCAGCTACGAAAACTTAGCTCAAAGGAATGGCCATCCAGAAGAGACTTGTCACAAGACCTCAAACCTTTCTTTGAGCACCGACACCAGCTCACCGTAGAAGACGACTTGCTCCTCTATGCAGCCCGTGTCGTCGTTCCTGTCTCTTGCAGAAAAGAGATCATGCACCTCCTTCACAAAGGCCACTTCGGCATCACGAAAACACAAGCAAGAGCAAGGGACTGTGTCTGTGGCCC